>JWIU01000013.1:0-494229 GCA_000966885.1 Xylaria sp. JS573 | reverse complement strand
AAATAATTAAAAAAATATTATAAAAAAAATAAAAAAAATAAAAATTTTATAAAATTTTAATTTAAATAGCTAATATTTACAACCCACATTTTGTAGCTATATATAAAGGAGGTACTCTCCCATATATATATTATTTCTAAATAATACTTCACCTAATACAATAACCATACTACTTATACCTGCGTCTTACAACAGGTACTGTCTGATTGATGTCGTACTTTGCGGCCTAGTGTCTCTATGTGATTGTATCAGAGAGTCGATTGACAACCGTGACGGTAAGTCGTGGGAGGTATAAGGGTCTGGGATGACAACAATTGGTTCTCCTAACTCGGTTAAGATTACATATTATTTACCAACGGAAAATCAACCACGACCCATAACCGCTTATAAGTACTTTTATTTTACTCGTGAGTAACCCGTAGGTAGCTAAACACCCGTAAGTATTATATGAAATAACCTATTATACGTGAAGCTAGGGGGCGTAAATTTCCAGGGGGCATATAGGAACCGACAGTAGCCATATCACTATAAGATTACTTAACTCCCAGACTTCACGTCTCAACCTACCTGAAAAGGAAGAAAGAAATTGAGGCGTGAGGTCTGGGGGTTAATGAATTAGATGGTGATGTGGCTGCTATCTATCCCTATATATCTTCTGGGGCCTTGCCCCCCTCTTTTAACGCATTAATGAAATGGACTCCTAAAGAAGGTCAAAAGTTGACTATATGCTTGTGTAAATGAGTCATCAGCATGAAGCCGAATGAGGTGACTACTTACTTAAAGTACCTAACGTTAGGACAAAACAGAGGCAATTACATAGCGCACATAGGTCCTCCGCACGCACGATACCTAAGTAGCTTAAGTACTTAAAGTATTACCTTTTCAATCCGACCAAGTGTGTACTAGAGGTTATTTCAAGTAGCATGCCGAACTGAAAGCACGCGAACAGCTGATGAGCTGAGTGGATTCTTCAAATCGCCTCTTGAAGCAGAGTAGGGCGCCGAAAACAGCAGGCGGTGTGCAAGGCCGTTTGTGACGTCGCATTTGACGGAACGCGCGCGGGGGGGTCCTAGTGTCGCATTTCGGTACTTCAATTTCACGCCGGCAACACTAACGCCTTCGCTGACGTTTCAAGGAAACAGTTGTTATTCATCCTTCATGCGGGCGCAATGCGACTCTATCGAGCCACGGGCAATCCTCCCAGAACAGAACCGCCGATATGCCCTCGGGCGTCAAGCGTCAAACGGGTCGCATAAAGGTGAATGAATGGATTGATGCGAAATCTTCACGGCGGACGGCCACCGGCCACGGGTATGGCGGATTCGCGTGGACTTGGCGATCTCACTTGGCGACCCTAGTTCCTGGGCCCCGGAGGCCCGAGCTGAGCGGAGCTGCGCGGATGAGCTCAGGGTTCCTAGCAGGACGAGCTTTGTCTTCATACATGGCCGAAACCCGGCTGCCCGGGAGTGTTCGTCTGATCTTTTTCGCGAGGCTGGTCAACTTTGATCACCCTTCTCCTTCGCGGATGTGTCGGTTGCGCCGGCAGCTCTGGGCACCGGGGGCCCTGACAGGACCTAGAATACGATGTTTGTTATAATGTCTGGGATACCTACCGTTACCTGCCATCTTGGAGAGAGAGAGACCGTATCAATCCACCCAAAGGCTTTGGTGCTCTCTTGTAGGTATATCCCGACTACATACAGTACTACGTACAGCACGAGCACGCTTTACCTGCCCGATAGAGAACAACGAGGGCTCTGGATCTCTGACTACTACCCCAGACCCCCAGTTGCCCACTGTATTACCGGCGTATGGCCCCCTGTTTGGCACCCCGGAGGCTCAGGCCTGACAGGCCAGTCCCCTGTAATGCCTTGCGCCGCAGCAGCAGATGCAGGTGACGAGCAGTCTTGGGCTAGTGATCTTCTCCAATCAGACACCGCGGCAGTTTCTTGGGGTTTTCTTGGGTTGTTCGATCTATTTTCTTGGGCCGCTTGTGATTTCTTGTCTGCTCCGGCGTCGTTTGCCATTTCGCCATCCTCTGCCTTTTGCTCGTTTTCATTCGTTCCTGTCGGTCTTTACATACACCCCGCCGGTCGGCTTCCGGTAGGCCTCTCGTTCGTTTATTTCGTTTTGGATATTGTTCGCTGCTGGCTTTGCTCTGCTCTGGCGTTGGCGTACATCAGTCTCGTCGTTGTTCACTCCTTTATTTGGCTTCACATTCGTTTATTCAGAAAGCAGACGGAGAGGCGAATTGGTAGCTGCGAGGTCAACCAACATTAAGTCAAGTCGTTTGGCATAAGACAAACAGCTAGTTCAAACCTCGAGTATTTGCGGGCAGATTCATTCGTTTTAACATCGCCTGGCTATGCGGGAAACGCCGCGGTAATATTGGGAATACGATACGGCCAACTATGTCAATGCGACTCGCCCTCGTTCTCCATCTAATCATAGGAGCTTATTGTTATGCTTCTGTTTTGGAGCGGCAGAGCAATCGCTATGTCAAGTTGCCTGTTGTACACTCTACCAATCGAGACGTGTTTGCGGATATTTGGGACAAACGAGCGATCGCGACAGTGCCTTTAGCTAACAGGTCAGACGTAGCATACTACGCAAGGTGTTCGTAACCTCGCTCTCGCCTTACTTCCTCGCGTTGACTAAATCTCTACAGTGGATATCGGCACCCCGCCGCAGCAAGTTTTTGTCCAGCTGGATACAGGCTCCTTCGAGCTGTGGGTGAACCCTGATTGTTCCGACCTCACCAGTGCTGCGGACGTCAGGTTTTGCAGGGCGGTGGGGCGTTATGAACCATCATCGTCCTCAACAGCTACGAAATTACCCGACATCGGGGTTTTGCGATATGGCATTGGCAGCGCCAATATCCAATATGTGAAAGATGACGTCGGTCTCTCTGGAACGGGTAAGCACCCCACTAGGCACCCGTTCTCATGAAGCTATCATGTTCACATAGGTTAGATGTATCGTTGAAGGACATTCAATTTGGCATTGCCACCAATACTGTTGATGAATTCGCAGGCATTCTGGGAATTGGTCACGGAGAGCGTGTGAATGTTCCGTATAAGAACTTCGTCGATCAACTAGTCGACCAAGATGTGACGGATACGAAAGCTTTTAGCCTTGCTCTCGGGAGCAAAGATGAGCAAGAAGGCGTCGTCATCTTCGGCGGGCTAGATAGGAGCAAGTTCACCGGTAACCTCCAGACGCTGCCAATCATCCCAAAGGAAGAGTCTCCTGACAAGGTCCGGAGATACTGGGTGAACATGACGTCGTTAGGTCTCGCTCCGCCGGATGGCAAGAAAAAGCAGTATACGAACAGGACGATGGCTGTTTTCCTCGACAGCGGCGCTACCCTGACTCTTCTGCCGAAGGATCTCGCAAACTCGATCGCGGCCGACTTCGGTGCCAAGCCGATGGATTACAATGGGTTTTATCCGGTGGACTGCGCCCTGAATGATTTGCCGGGCACCCTCGACGTCGCCTTCGACAACATAACGATACGCGTACCCTATAACGAGTTGGTTAGAGAGATTCCCACACTCCTCGGTACGCAGTGCTTCCTGGGCATCAGCGGGAGTCAGGACTTCGTTCTCCTCGGCGACTCCGTGCTCCGGTCTGCTTACGGTGAGAAGTTTCCCCTGGCTAGTGATGGTTCGCGAGAGACTAACAGCCCCGCAGCCGTCTTTGACCAGACGAACGATGCGATTCACCTAGCTCAATATGTGAACTGCGGCACGGATGAGATTGAGATCACCGCGAAGATGGACTTTCCCTCGATTAAGGGGAAATGCGACCCGCCGACTGTGAAGCCCAAGGCGACGTCAACGTCGAGTGACGGCGTCCCTACTCTGACCGATGCTGCGGACGGTTCATCTACCGCAGCGGAGTCAAATTCTAGCGACGCCAACTCGGCATCAGCGCGGTTATCGAGTTTCCATGGATGGATCCAACTATGGCTGGGGTTGATTTTGGCGATAGGCATAGTGACATGAACCTTGGCCATAAGGTCTAGCGTCATTCAATTGGCGTTTGATATGAGGATATCTGAGATGACGCATCAGATGATACTTTGATATGAATTTACTACATTTATCGCACATTTACACAGCTGTACATACCACAGGAAGCCTGCGGTTTCCGGTAGGCCCTCGTATAACTATACGAACTTAACGACATGACGAAACTTGGTCTGATGAACAGGAATTATTGTCTCGTGTATGGCGGGCCTTGAAAAAATAAAATTTCTCTCAAATACAGGAACAGCTGGACAAACTCGAAGGGGTAACATCCAAGACCGTTTTCCTGTTTCAACCTAAAGTCGTCGATCATGCGCAGGCGCCTACCTGCAGGATGGAGATCTCGCATGCGGATCTCATGCCATCTACACATCAATACGACCTTGCGCGCGGATCGGCCGTGAGGGAGGGTCGATGTACCGCAGTGGCACGTATCACAAGCCGGCCACAATATCAACCTCACAGCCTATGTATAGTTTAAGGCTGAGCGACCGTGAGGTTCGACCACAGGGGCGAGTTCATTGCCGCGACAACTCACTCAATACCTGAGACTAATTTAGTGATTTCGAGCGTTCGTGTTGTTGCTCACAAGCTGTAATTGTGTGTGTGAATGACCTAGCAATTAATAACGTCTAAGGTATGCGAGTGCCTAACCTAGGCCCGCAGTTCCTCTAAACAGTTCAGGCGGGATATCTTCTAGACTCCTATTTTTCCTCTCAAAAGCTGTTCTTGCGACGAGTTCTCTAAATCAAACATTACCCGTCTTTCCACTCGTGTCCTAGTCAGGCCGGCCCTGAATAACTAACGCACAAAAGCCGCATACCAGGTCTTCCTGTCCAGAGCTACCAAGCAAACTCGTCAGTATCGCCACCACCGCCTCCCCGATCCGCGCCAGCGTCGACGTCGAGCTGCGGTACCCGCCGTGGTCGAGGATCTCGGCGCGGCGGCCCGCGAGGTCGAAGTGCAGGAAGCCGCCGCGCAGGCCCCAGTCGAAGAAGTGGCCGCACACGATACTGGTCCAGGAGAAGTCCTTCCCCTCCCCCGCGGCCGCCGCCGCGAGCTCCTCCAGCCGCGCCCGCACCGCCGCCTTGTGCTCGAACAGCGGCACGAGGGCGCGCGCGCGCGCCGACGACGAGTCGCAGCTGCCGTAGTCGGCGGGCACGACGCGGCGCACGCAGCCCGCCGCCGCCGCCGCCTCGGCGATCCGCAGGTGCTGCGCCGGGTCCCGCAGCGGGAAGCTGACGACGACGGCGTCGGCGCCTGAGGAGCGGAACGCCCGCGTCAGGCTGTCGAGCGACAGCTCGTCGTCGACGGCGACGGTCTTGATCTTCTCGCCGAGGGATGCCGGTAACGATGCGTCCGGGAGCTTCGACGTCGACGATGCCCGCCGCACCACCGTCACCTCGAACGTGCCCGCCTTGACCAAAGCCTTCAGGATCTCGCTGCCGAGGTTGCCGTTGGCGCCTATCAGGGCTATGTTCTTGAACGCCATGGTCGACGAGTATTTATATATATGTATGTGTGTGTGTGTGCGTAAGTGCGTATGTGCGTAAATGTGTTGCGTAGGTACGTTACGTAGTCCGTATGTGTGTGTGTGCGGTGCGGTGCGTTGTGTGTGAGTGGGTAACAGCCGTATGCGGGCGGGCGACAGATAGGCCTGAAGAGGAGGGGCACGATGCCTAGATACAATTGGAACGGCCTTTCGGACAGTGGTTGGTTACGGTTACTGGGGAGTCGGGTTACATGGTGTATACTGCCGATGAGTAATGCGTTGAGGTAACCGATAAACCATGGGATTAGGTGGCTCCGGCCTACCCCTCCTATGTCGATACCTGAATAGGTTTAACACGTATGTAGCCACTGCGTACTCGGAAGTCCCCATACAAACTAGATCAGATCCATCCTATAATTTCGCCTTGTTTGAACTCCACAGTCTCGACGTGATCGTCAACGAAGCTTCTCTTGTCATTGTTTACATAGAAATTAAAATAAAGACTTAATACACATAAGAATACCTACGTATGCGATAGGGTATTCTATGGACTTGCTTGTAGACACAGGAGAGCAACCTAACAGTCTCTCTTTGCCCTGACGAAGATTTGCTTGCTTCCATAGATGAAGGTCAAGCAGTAGCTTCCAGCTGTGTTCAAGTAGACACCGCAACATACTCAGGCGTATTTTCACTTTATGGCTTGATTACTTAAGTACGTATTCAACTAGAATTTAGTACTAAGTCTGCCTATGCCCTTACAAAAGCATTTTTCATCGAGTCAAGTCTCTTAGGAGACACATGTTCCACCTAATGTTTAGGTACTTCTAACTCAAAGCTCAGGTTTCCTTTAGACTTTGAAACTGACACTTGCCATGCAGTATGATGTGCACATAAAAAATGCGCTGATGTGTTTCCAGAAGGGTTCTACAGAGGCTTCGAAGCAGATACGTGCCTGTAATTGTATGCAGGAGTAAAAGACAATGAGGTCGTGGGATCAAGGGGAGTGCGAGGGGACATTAGGGACGACTGTCGGTTTCTCTCCTATTAGCGTAGACTTGACGATAGACATCATGCTTTCTTCCTCCGTTGGAAGGCTGAAGAATGTCATTTTCTTTGCTTACCTATCCATGGCCTAGTTTAATAACTACAAGAAAAGTCGAACTCTTCACAAGTTGCCACAGTAGGAAAGTGGAGGTATCAAGCATTCATCGACCGTTTATTGGTATTCTTAAAACCTTGAGCCTGGAGGCAATACTGGAGCTTGAGGCTGGGCATGTTGGATGAACAGGTAATCGCCAGCTAAATTCTTTGGTTTGGTGGAGTCGTTTGTAGGGACTTCCTGTATGTATAGCTGAATGCCCATATACGTAAAGTAGCATATGTAGAAAGAGGGACCTGGAAGAGAAGTGTGTCTTAGGAGTGTCGGTTTGCTTTGCAGTGATATCGCCCCCGTTGATATCCGGGCTACCAATTGTGCACTAAAATGCTTGGCTTTAACGACCTTCCTGAATAAGACCTCAAGCCCGGGAGCGGAGAGGAGATTAGTTGAGAATGTCACCAGCCCAGCCGTTGAGCCCGTATTTTAGGTTGTCGTATTGAGTTGCACATGGACTAGGGTGGATGGACGACGGCGCATCGGCTAGACCCCGGCCTCGTGGAGAGGTTGGGGTCTCCGGACGACGGCTTCGCCAGCCCTAGGGCAGAGGCTGAAGGATCGTCGAATTGCCGACCGCTTATGGAGCGGGGAAGTTGGTCCAACTGCTTTTACCTATCTCTGATCAGTATCTTGGGTTTCATGCGCTCGCAATGACGATGCGACGCGAGCCTATCTCAATACTTCAGCTTGCAACATAGGTGTGACGTGCGTATGCATCGTGGTTGCGTTCCGTTCGAGTCACCTATCGAACAGCTACCGAGTCTCTCTATTCGCTTTGAAATCCCACCCTCAAGCAAGTAGATAGGACAGTAGTATTGGCTTGCTATGCCTGCCAAGAGACTCTACGAATCTGGGCTCATGAATGTCCTGCCTGTCGAGGCAAGCGGTAAGCGCTTCGTTAATACATGGAGCTCACATGCTATACGGGAAAACCACCGCCGATTGGGTAGTTTTGCGACGACAAAGGGGCATCATGGTGCCGCGATTCATCCAGGCGGTGGCGTAACGGTTGCCAAGATCTTGGGACCAGAAGAAGTGCCGGGGTCGAGCCTTGCACGCCGCTTGATGCCGTGCCGGCCTGCAAATTAACCTAGTAATCACCTACCGCTTTGGGTAGATTGAGATACTACGATAGTATCTGGACCAGTGATGATGCCATCGTCCACGGGAGCCAGCCTGCCTCCCTGAGATAAGACACAATCTATTGACGAGACGCACGGTTAGAGGGCTCCTTAAGTCCGTAACGCAGGCTCGCATGGCAGAGTACTTAAGGACCGTCCTGGGCGAAGCAATCTCACAACCCACTGCTCTTCTGCCATCGCTTGCCAAGACGTGAAAGTTGCGATTGTGGAGTAGCCCTTCGAGACACCAAGCAAGATGAAGTACTCTCTGAATGCCGCCGCGCTCGCGGCCTTTGCTAGCTGCACGCTGGCCAAGGAGCTGCCAAAGGACGAGGTACGAGCAGCAGAGCTCTTCGACAGCGGCCTCCGACACGAGACTATCATGTCGACTAAGATGGTAAGAGCCGACTCCACCAGAAAACCTCACGATTCGTTAGAGCTGATGAGTCATTAGTCTTTCTGGGATAGCCGGAGAGAGCAGGGCTTGTTCGACTCTACCCAGTACAAGAGCATGGATGCCGCCGTCGACGTCGTCCCCTGCGTTGACGGGCTCGCGGAGCTCAAGGCGGGCGACCCGCTCTACACCTTCAAGTGCAACGGGCTCGACCTGTACGACTTTAAGTCGCACGCGGACCTCGGCAGCAACGGCGGCGAGGGCGCCGGGTCGTGGGGCTGGACGAGCGAGGACGGGCGCGAGTTCGTCGCCATCGCGCAGTCGGACGGCTCGGCCTTCGCCGAGATCAGCCCCGAGGGCAAGCTGGTGTACCTCGGGCGGCTGCCGCAGTACCCGGACGCGGAGCCGTCGCTCTGGCGCGAGATCAAGGGCTACAAGAACTACATCGTGGTCGGCAGCGAGGCCGAGAGGCACGGCATCCAGGTCTTCGACATGAGCAAGCTGCTCGCCGTCGACCCGGCGGCGCCCATCGTCTTCAACAATGACGACGACATCGCGCACTTCGGCGGCCTGCCCAGCGGGCGCTCGCACACGGTGCAGACCAACGAGGAGGCGGGCTACGCCGTGGCCTCGGGCGCGCAGCCGCGCACCGACGCCTGCGCCTCGGGGCTCATCTTCATCGACCTGTCGGACCTGTCGAACCTGACGAGCCCGGGTTGCGCGGCCGACGACGGCTACGTGCACGACGCGCAGTGCCTGATCTACCGGGGGCCCGACGACAAGTACGTCGGCGAGGACATCTGCTACGGGTACAACGAGGACACGCTGACCATCTACAACGTGACGGACAAGGCGGCGGCGCGCGTCGTCTCGCGCACGTCGTACGAGGGCGCCAGCTACACGCACCAGGGCTGGGTGCTGGACCCGGACTGGCAGCAGTTCCTCGTGCTCGACGACGAGTACGACGAGTACGACGGCGCGGGCGAGGGCGCGGCGGGGTACCCGATCACGTACATCTGGGACGTGTCGTCGCTCGAGGCGCCGCGGCAGACGGGCTTCTACCGGGCGTCGCGCAAGGGCATCGACCACAACCAGTTCGTCGGCGGCGGGTTCAGCTACCAGAGCAACTACGGCGGCGGGCTGCACATCCTCGACGTCTCGTCCATCCCCGACGACCCGACCGGCGCCGGCGTGACCGAGGTCGCCTACTTCGACATCTACCCCGAGGACGACGGCGTCGAGGGCGGCGGCGAGATCGAGTTCGTCGGCACCTGGAGCCACTACCCCTACTTCAAGAGCGGGTACATCATGATCAACACGATCGAGCGCGGCGCGTACGTCGTCAAGCGGTCCTCGTAGAAAATAGGAGGTCCCTGAGGATGGCACCATACTTGGGGGGGGACTCGTTCGGCTTGCCCGATGAGAATGTTGGAGGCTGTATGTATAGATAGTATGCGGCTTAGATATACAGGCTAGTATTAGGTATCTATATGTCTCATAAGTAGTAATACAGCGCTGCGAGATGAAGTCCTCCCACATATTGGTCTTACACCCTCTAATCACCTGTGCTTAGAGCCTTCCGCCGCAGCTGTCTTCTTGGTTTGGAGAAGATAGTCGCCTCCGCGCCAGGCCTTGTACACGCCGTATAGGCCCTGGAAAGGTCGGACGGTGCGTAAGAACGACGGCATTCTTGAGTTCTCCCTCACCTTCCTCTTGGCGCTCTCATCCACCTTAACCTTATCGTACACGCTAGGTAGGTGGGATGCGTGGTATCTGGCACGGACGGCATCGTAAGGGGCCTGGGTATAGGTCTGCCAGAATTCCTCCTCCGTGTAGTAGGCCTGGGCATAGAGCGTCTTCTTCCCGCCCAGCTCATGGACCTTCTGTTCAATCGCGCGGTTCAGACGCACCAGCTCGCCGTACTCGCGAGGCCCGGGGCCCCATATGCCGAAGTTTAACATGAACTCGGGGAAGTTCGGGTCTGCAAAATCGGCATGTAGCCCGTGGGCTGAGTCGGGCTCGTCCCGCCGCAGCCGAAGCGGACACAGCCAGATCGGGTAGATCTTGAAGGTCTCGTCTACCCAGCGGTGGAACTCGTCGACGGCCCCGAAGGGAACGCCTACGTCTTGGATAATATACGTATCGGAAAGCCCGCTCTTATGCAACGCGTGGTACATCACGCGAGCGTGCATGAAGCTGTCTAACAAGAATCGGGTGATCCGATTGAAGGGCGTGAAGAAGTACTTAAACGCATACTTCGCGACCCAGAAACCGCCGCGGTCCCACCGGAACAGGTAGTCAACTAGCGGGACGTAGTCAACGACCGGTTGGGACGCATTCTGCGCGCGCTTCTCAACATCGAGATAGAACCACGGGTCCGCGCGCCGCAGGTACCGCCGCGGCTTCGCGCCGGCGGGCACGGCATCGACCACGCGGCCGGAGCAGACGACGACGAAAGCTGGCGAGAGCGCGATCGCGTCGAGGTACTCGACGGCGGGGTTCGCCAGCTCCTCGCGGATCTTCGCGCAGGCGCCCGCGAAGCCGGGCGCGGGGTGGTGGGTCAGCTCGACGAAACCCCCGGCGTCCCGCAGCTGGACCTCCAGCAGGGTCACGATGCCGACGGTGCCGAAGGCGGACGCGGCGCCCCAGAACAGGTCCGGCTTCTCGTCGGCCCTGGAGGCCGTCGCGACGTCCCCGTTGGGCAGGACGATCTCGATCCGGTTGACGGTCGCGTCGAACGGCCCGTGGCGGCAGGAGCTGCTCTCGCCGGCCGAGCCGCTGAACCCGCCGCCCACGGTGATGCCGGGGAACTCCATGACGACCAGGGGCACCAGGCCGTGCTTCAGCGTGGCCTCGACGAGCCGGTCCATGGGGACGTTCGGCTCGACGAGGGCGGTCTTCTTGCCGCCGCCGCCGCCGCCGACGTCCAGGACATGGCTGAGCGAGCTCGTGTCCACGGTGTTGTCGCGGTTCTTCTCGGCGACGCGCGTGCTGTTCGTGGAGCCGTGGTAGACGCGGAACGGCTCCCGGCGCGCGTAGAACTGCTTCACCCGCTCGGAGATGGACGTGACCGAGTCATTATGAGCCTCCATGACAGCAGACCGACGCGTCATTAGTTTGCAACGCAACGGGCTGTTTAGAATATCAGAATAACAGGAACTAGGCATGTACCTACATGGAAGTATTACACAAGTACAGTACATAGCTAACCTAGGAATGGGCCAATCAGAATGTGTAACCAGCCCACTATTTACGCTACTGGCAGGTAATACCTAAGTAGTGTTTACTGTTTTAAGTAACTTCTGTGTATTGTCTGAGTGCCCATTTGCCCAAGGACATACCTAAGTAATTATGTAAGTTGATAGAATATCCAGTGGCAATTGGTATACTTCTTGCTGAGTTAACAAGCTACAACCTACAACCTCGTACCTTGCGTAACTAATGAGCTGTTGAACAGGTATGTTGTATACAACTCCAAGATCCAAGACACAGGCAAGTTGGGGGGGACCAGATACCACACCTCGGTAACGGCATACCCCGCCGGCTAAACACCGGTCAGTTTACTAAGCGTATCTTATCGTTGTATTAGCTTTGATGCAATTAATCTGTTGGACGCCCGTCTTTGTTCGCGACGATACCTTACTACCTTAACCTTACGTTACAAAAAACATTCACAGATCACATCAACTACACAACCCGGCAAGCCAGAACCATTGCCTCTTCCACCAATACAGACCAACACAACTGCCAGTCCACTTCCACCACGAAGTCCCTCGTTACCAGGCTGAGACATTCGCTCAACCCGAAAAACCAAGCGAAGGACGACGACATGGGGAAGTTTACAACCATTGGAGGTCATGGTTTGTTTACGACCTCCGCCTCTTCTTCTCCTTCACACCATATTTTACTTTCACCCTGAATCCTAAACTTCATTTTATCATGATACACAACTTCAAGTTAAATCTCGAGAATTCCCACCATATATGACTTTACAGTCATTGTCCCTAAGTCCGTACACTCAATATCCATATTGGCTATGGCATGGTTCAGCGCGACTTCACGCCGATCTCACGGCAACCTCACGGCGACCTCACGGCGACCTCACGCCACAACCAGCGGGCAAAATTGGCAATCAGGTAAGTTTACCTTTTCACTTTCCCTTTGCCAGAAAATCTTTTACAGATATTACGGCCCTCCAAAAGCGATGGCGATTCATTCAAAGTGCCTTGGCAGTTCAACACCCCAACGGTCTACTAGTACGCCGTGCACACAACAACAACACTAAACCTTCCTTCCTTTTCATCCCCTCGGTTTCAACAACATGGTCCTACGGTGAAATGTTTGCGCCCTTGCTAATCAAAAGATAGACATCCACAGATGTTCCGCCACCTAAATGGTTTACCGGTACGTGATGTGATACCCATAACAACAGTGGGCTTGCATTTATCAATTCCTCTCACGTGGAAGGTTCGACAATCAAGCGTTTTTTTAGACGCGTTCGCACTTGCTGACTTGGAAACAGAAGTCGCAACCACGATAAAGATCCAACCTCACCTACGGAATAAGTTGGAATGAGGTTGGTACAAACCGCTTCATTCTTTCCGTGGCCAGAGGGGGGCCGTCCCTTTACACGGTACGTCAACTTCTTATATGAGGTATGGCATTATGAGCCATACCACGCTACACTTGTCGCTATCTCCAACTACGACCTACCGTTCAAGTGCTGATCATTTTAATAGCCTAAAAGGAACAGCAATGGCATCCTGATGTCCTGATGTCGGCTAAGCCGCATGCACAGCTTTCTGTCGAAGAACGCTCCAAGACAATACCATGCACCTAAGCGCTGAAATCCAGGCACTGGGAACATCCAATGCCTCACTGTAACCAAGGCACACACCTCTTCGCCAATTGGGTTACAACCTTCCGCCTACAGAAAACCTCAACACCGAGGATTCCTTGGGCATGGGTTGTCCTTGACTCCTTAAGGACCACTAGACGTCTTAGTATCACCACAAAGGTCAGCAAAGCCACACACGGCCTTTGATGGCCCTGAAGTCTGTCACTGGTTTGGCAATGATGTGAGGTGTGCTTCGGCACCATTTGCCCTAGGTGTAAGCTAGGTACCTTTGGTGCCATAACCCGTCCAAAAGGTCAAAAAGGTTGCAAGGCGCCTCGAATGTCTTGGATGGATGAATCCGGAGACAGACTTGAAGGCCATCAAAGTGCCTCGCGCGTGTCTCGGATAGATGAAGTCATCGACGAGTCACCTTATCTGTGGCAATCGGCGCCCAAAGACAGATACTTCCAGACCTGTTAAGATGTACCCCAGAAGGCGAATACATCTTGTCGCTTACCCCAAAACAGACCCCAAATGGTCGTGGGCCCGACAACTTGTCGGCAAAGAGTCTACTTCTCTACCAGCATTGTCTTCTACTACTCGGGCAATCGGAGTAGCGGTTCTCCCACTTTGGAGATGCCATGACAAAACGGCATCTCTTTGTCAGATTCACCAACCCAACGTTCACCGCAACAAGTGAACAAGTTCACCAGCACCAACCAAACTATAACAAGTCGACAAATTGGCCAACATGTGCCGTGGAGAACTCCCAAGCTGCGGCCCAAAAGATGCTATGAAACAAAGTGGAATGGCTGGGTTGGGGTGCCAGTCGTGCACAGTCGTGTACGATCATCGTAAGGACATCCTAGGCCTTACTCATGTCTCCCTACACATGATGGTCTCCATGATCGTCTTCTTTGGCTCATGCCAAGGAAAGCCACCTAGCGCCGGGTATCTTGGTAGAGACACAGAGATTGGGCCATTCCTTCTTCCACAACGGCCACATGGCCATCGAGCAGTCAACAGTGGTGTCCATTCCACTCTCAATTGGGCGATGACTGTCTGAGGGTATTGTGACGGTGGGCTGCCTTCATTGCGCTGCCCGCCGCCAAGGGCCTCCTGCACTTCCTCTTCACCCAGAACATCGACTGCCTCGAGCGCGCTGTGGGGGTTCCCACCGACCGCGTCGTCGAGGCCCACGGCAGCTTCGCCACGCAGCGCTGTGTCGACTGCAGGGCGGTGTACCCAGACGCGGAGATGCGCGCGCCCGTGGTGCGGGCGCAGAAGCCCAGCAATTACCACTGAGCCAAACCCTGACAGGGAACTCTTGGCCCGGCCACACAAAAGGGTGCCAGAATATCCAGGTCGGCGACTGGATATCTTGTGCTAAGATGTGTGCGCGCGGTTGACCGCGCGCGTGAGCCCTGGTGGCAGGCTTGAATCGGGACACGATGAGGTTCAATGGTGTATGGTGTCTGGCTTTGTGTTTGCAGTTATTGCAACACCTAGTTTTACGAGCCGTCACGGGATATATCGTTGTTTCTGGATCATAACCAGATTCTTCGTCTAAGGACAGCTGCGAGAACTTTTCTTCCCTCATACGCAACATCGAAGTCAAAGTTCTCGCAGCTGTCCTTGGAAATATCATTTCCCACAAGCAAATCCCAATTCTTCCAAGGACACCTCTGATAACTTTTCTTCTCTTGTACGCAGCACCTCGCAGCTGTCCTTGGAAGAATTGGGATTTGTTTGTAAGAAACGACGATATATCCGTCACGGCTCGTAAAACTAGGTATTGTAAAAACTGTAAACACTGCAAACACAAAGACAGACACCACACTCCATACAAATACCCAACATCATTGAACCTTGTCGTGTCCCAATTCAAGCCTGCCACCAGGGCTTCGGCCCCTAACCCCCTCCACCCTCATGGTGGAGGTGTGGCCAAGGCTAACCGAGCCAACACGGCCACTTCAGGGGGCTTGAAACATGACAGAGGAACCTTTGGGCTGGCAGTAGGTGGAATCCTAGGGATGTATCAACCGCTATCGAGCCTATATGGGGTGTATGTGTTGACATGGACCCCTGGTTCACGGTACGGACCTACGTATGTCCGTCCTACACATATGTATATATGAGGCTCTGCCCGACTCACGTAGTATCTTACACTAAACAAGCAACCTACTCCTCATAGCCATCGTCCCATGTTGACGGTATGACTGTAGGTAATTGATATACTCGGTGCGGGACGGTCATCCCTTTCCCTAAATAACAGCCACCAATCTCTTCCACTCCATCCTAGTGATGGAGACCACTGGTGCCATTGAGGATCCCAAGTATAGATCTGAAATACTATGAAGAAGTCTCGGTATAGGTAGTCATCGCATCGCTACATAGTTCCAAGCACAATTACAAAGGCATTCATCATTAGGTATGAGCATTCAGTAACCTACTAATTACATTATAGACCAATCCCAATATTCTGACAAATTTCAATTTCAAGTACTATTTAATAAATCAGGGACACCTTCCAAAGAAAAAAAAAGAAAGAAAGAAAAAACAGGTACTCTCTACAGTAGATACGCGTTCTAGAGGCTATTCGCTTAAGGTCATATGCGGCACGTGCATAACCAATTATCATCCTCCGCTCGGGATATGGTTGCTTTTAAGGTAGAGACTGGCCCATATTTTGTGTGTCTATCCACTTTACCCACGTAACGGTTAGCAACCTACTCTTGCAGTCTTGTTCAAGTAGACCCGACAGAACCTTGGGACATGATCAAGACACAACTACTTATTCGCATTCGCAGCATCTTCAACGCAAATACCTTCACATTCCAAGCAATTCAATACTCTCTTATGGGATCAAGCTTCCAGAACCAGCGAGGTTGTCGTTTGCCCTACTGGCATCATGGCCACTCAATCAGAATGTCCTGGAAGGCGCTAGTCAGCAACTAACCTAGAAGCTTCCCTAATGCGTACTGGATGTATGCGTGCACAGGCAAACCGTCCAACACGGCTTCGTTTTACTGTGTGTTCATTCAGGCTTACCGTGCAGTCTGGATGGTTGCGCCATGCTTTGACTGGTCATATTTAGTCCTTTATCGGCTCTGCCGTTCGTCACATCTCACGCCTCGGTCCGTAAGCACAGATTTTTTTCCCCATTAAAGCTTCATAGTAGACTCGTTTCGAGGATAATACTACTTGGAATACGGCACATTGTTCTGAATATAGCGGCCGGATCGAGATATCGCCAAACCCCAACCCCAATGCTAGCGGACCCGCAACGGCGCGAACATCACCTGCCCACTCCCACCTCCCTCCCAGAAGAACAACGGCATGTTGCAGGAGATTGAGCCGGCGGCAGACGCCGCCCCCTCGGGGACTGCGCCGCAGACTCCACCAACAACGACACTAACAACAACCTTACCAACACCAACACCAACCCTAACAACCACCACCACCACCACCACCACCTTCGCGTCCTCGCCCGCCGTGTCCGCCTTCCAGCAGCCGCTGCGGGCGTACCTGGAGGCGCACCCGGAGTACGACGGCATCGCCGTGGGCGCGTGCGTCTTCGACGCCGAGAGCCGCCTGCTCCTTCTGCAGCGCGCGCCCCACGACTCGATGCCGCTGCTGTGGGAGATCCCGGGCGGCGCCTGCGACCCCGAGGACGCGTCGCTGCTGCACGCCGTCGCGCGCGAGCTGTACGAGGAGAGCGGCCTGAGCCTGCGGTCCGTCGTCGGCCTCGTCGGCGATGGCGGAGGCGGCGGCGGCGGCAGCGGGGGCGACGGGGTTGGTGGTGGTGGCGGTGGTGATGTGTTCTTCACGCGCCGCCGGCTGCGCATGTGCAAGTACTCGTTCGCCGTCGAGGTGGCGCGAGGGGAGAAGGAGAAGGTCCGTCTCGACCCCAACGAGCACGTCGCCTTCCTGTGGGTCACCGAGGAGGAGGCCCGCGCCCGCCGCTGCGGCGACGTCGCCTTCGAGTACACCACCCGCCCCCAGGAGAAGGTCGTCCTTGAGGCCTTCCGCCTGAAGAAGGCGGCGGCGGCGGCGGCGGCCCGAGGTTAAGGTATTATCAAAGGGGCCGCGTGTCGAATCTGATCTGGCTCCCCGCCGCACATGAATAGGGGGAAGAGGCATACACATAACGTTTGTCGTGATAATCGGGAAGTGTCAGGGCACATAAACAGCAATGTTCGTATCAGCACTGAATACACAGCTATCTACGAAGAAAAAGCCGTATAGGTTTGTCTGAAAGTCTGAAAGTGTGCCCTTTAGCGTAAGGCCGTGGAGGAAAGTAAAATAGTGTCCTAGCCGCCAGTCTTGTTGTCATCCCTCGAAATCGAATGCCGTACCTACAAACGGCGGCCACCGATGTCTCTTTTCTTCCAATGCAATAATGAGCCGCTAATCGAGAAGTGCTCTAGAAATGCAGTCCCAGACGCGCAGAGTTGACACAACCCCAAGCAGGCGTCTAGTAACGAGGCTTCAAATAAGACAAGGCATATTACGACTTCTCGACTTCCGGACGGCGTAGACGCACGGCCACCTTGAAGTCTCTCGGCTTCACAAACCAGGAGTTGGTCGTTTTCCAGGGAGTCGCCGGGTCCCTAAGCTCGAAGTCAAAGTTCTGGACCAGACGAGGAATCAACTTCGACATTTCGAGAATGGAAATGTGCCTTCCTATACATGTTCTCGAGCCCATCCCAAACTAGTGTCGAGCGATACGTATCAGCATCTGTGTACGAACCGGTGAACGACACAGAGGTAGTATGGGAGAACAAGGGTCGCTTACCGGTATCCAATGGCGATTCATTAGGGCCAGCTTATCTGAATTGGCATCGAGCCACCTTTCCGGACGGAACACTTCGGGGTCCGGGCCGAAGGCCAGAGGATTGCGATGCTCCACCCAAGAATTGATGCCGACAATGGTCTAAAGCATCGTTAGTGGTGATATAGCTGATGGTCTCAATTGGAGTACTCACGCCTGCTGGGAAAAAGCGTCCGCTGATAGTTGCGCCCCCTTCCGGTACGACCCGTTCGAGGGGTAGTCCCACGGCGGGGTGGAGTCGCAGAACCTCCTTGATAACCGCTTGAAGATACGGCATGTTCTGGGACTCCTGAAATGTAATGGAGTCCCATTGGCTGGGCTTCTTCAGTTCATCGACTTCGGTCCGAAGCTTTTGAAATGTATTTGGGTGTTTGATCAGATAATAGAGGATCGCGGAGAGGCTGATAGCAGTCGTGTCGGACCCGGCAACCCTTCGTTATCCAGAATTAGCGCTTTTATTGCAAACACATATTTCAGGAGAACAACACCCCCAGTACAACCTAGCCGAAATCCTCCCGAGAACAAGACTTGGGGAAGGATGCCATGATTAAGGGTGCTACTCACATATTAGAGACACAGGCGCTAAGGAGATGGTACATGGTGAAGATTTCAGGGTTCGCCGAATGTCTGGCATAGAACTTGGAGAGAAGGTCCATTGGCAGTGTGCTATCGTCAACCTCGTCTGGTTTCGTATCGCCCGCCCTTGTCTTAGACTGGTGCTCGGCAATGCACTCCTTGGTAACATTGATGACGAAGGCCCTCCCCTTCCCCTTTCCACCGGACAAGAAATTCCGCAGGTTCCACAACGGGTAGTGAAGAGACGGAAATATTCCTATCAGGCTGGCATAGACGATGTGGTCTTCGAGCGCTGCGATGGCGCCACTGATGTCCTCGCCACGGTCCAGGAACCCCAGGCGCCGGGAGTATGTGATGCTTCCGATCACATCGAAGGCGTAGCACTGGGCCCAGTGGCCCATGTTGACGAACAGCCCGGTTCCGGCCAGCTCGCTCATCCGCCTCACGAAGATATCCGCGCACTCGTCGACGAACCCCTCATAGGAAATGAGCGCAGACATCGAATAGGCGCTCTGGTATAGCTTGCGGTTCTGGGCGTGCCTCGTTATGTTCTGGTCCGTGAATATGGACCACTGGCCCGGATTGCTCCATGTCGAGTACCAGGGGGACTTGGGGAAGTGGCTGCCATGTCCGTAGATGATCTTGGCTGCCTCGGGATCGTTGAAGCTATATCGGTTCGGTCCATAACGAATAATGGAGCCTTGAAAATAAGAGTCAGATCAGGCCTTCACGCTGACGACCAGGACTCGGAATAGACTATCTCACCATGTTTCTGGTGAAGGCGAATGTTGTCATCTTCGAAATGGCCCTTCCAGACACGCCAAAAGTACCATCCTTCGGTTAAGCGTGCCCAGAAAGGACCCGGAACTCCACGAAGAGGTGAAAGGAGAGTAGAGACATAATTCACCAAGAGACGCAGGGAAACGCCCAGGAAGATCAGAGAGAAAAGGCCTGGAATGGTAATGAACATGATGCTTCTTCTGAGAATTGCCTGGGGACCTTAGAGAAGAAAGCAGTGACGGCCGGTAGCACAGAGCAGCGGGACTTTTGAAGTAGGACAGCCAGCCAGCAACGTCATGTTTTCCGACCTACCTAACCGACGCCACCACCAAGACCGGAGGAGGTGGGGGAAAAAAGAAAAGAGATGATATAATATGGCACATGTAGAGCATCGAAACCGGCGTGATATCGAAGAACTGCCGTGACCAGCTCGTCAGCTGGGGAGTTACACGAGGGCTGAAGCCATCCGCCGGCAATTGGGCGTTGCGGTGCGGGGCGGTGCGAGCCAGCCCACCCACGCATATGGACGCGACCTACCATGTAACCGACCTTCATGATCATCTACCTCCCCCCGTAACCAGCCCCAGAAGACGGCGGCCCACCCAGCTTCACGCCCGGCCCTCCATCTACCTCTCCGTGAACGGTACGAAAGGGGTGGCGCTCTTGCGACCCGAGAGATTTCGTGGAACCCCGCGCGTGCGACACGTCCCGGATGCGTGGGAGACGCTGGTACACCAGGGGCACGGTATTTGCGAGCGGCAATGGACATATATGGGCTTATTGAAGTCTGGGGTAATGGCATAGAGGCATGGTTTCGGGAACGGGAAGACCTGGAGCCAAGCTGCCTACAGCTCTCTCAGCCGGATATGCGCGAAATCTTCGCGTGTGAATTATCGTTGAGCAAATCTTGACTTTGTGTGCCATAGCCCCCTTTCCCCCGTTTTTAGGTCAGGTATGAATGAGGACTCTACTAAGGCATATTTTCCATCGTGGTCTACTAAATGATACGGATTCTGTTTATGTAAGTAGGTGGCTTGATAAAAATCGATGTAAGGCCAAATGTGCTTCAAGGACGTCGTGTCGTCTTTCTACCATGAGATAGGTACGTCTGCCTTCACTAGTTGGCTTCGACATGAATTTCACGGCACATTATCTATTTACCAAGCTTGAGAAACTTACAGAGGCGTCACAATTCGAGGAGGTGGTACTGTATCTTTGAGGTACGTCGCCGACATACATCTAGGGCCTCGGCCGTCCATCTGGGAAGGCTTCGGGCTTGATAAACTCAGGTGATCATCAGGGCTTAAGATACGACGACCCGACTTGCTTATATTAATACGATGGCGTTCTCAACGAGAGTATGGTAGAATATTTACCTGTGCCCTGGCCAAATGTGCCGTCTTCTAAGTTTGTGGATCGGGCATTCTGGGGTCTAATAGCTCAGCTCCTAGCCCAGCTTACATGAATGAGCTGGAATGGAATACTCTCTCTTACCAGACTATGGCTGATAAACAAAAGATAAGGGCACCCGTTTGGGGATGTGAGCCCTGACTGAGTTCCGGTCCTGTGTACCTACAGGTACCACCCCCCGTGCAACTCAAGGTATGATACGGGAGCGCCTAAAGTTAGCGGATGTTATTCTGAATGTTTATCCATATAGGTATGTAAGAGTATAGATACTGTTTATCAGAGTTCACCAGACGACAATGAAATCCAGCTGACGCGTCTACTGTTTGCCGTGCGATAGAATACAAATCCAGAAAGAAATGAATGGAATGAAGTAAAGAGGTGTATATATATATATATATCATAATCTAGCCTTCGACTAGGAATTATTCCATATTGTTTACTGTGATATGTACCTTGGGTGCTTCTAGAGTCCAGTGCAGAACCCTTCAAGCCGTCCTCCTGGTATTTGTCACTGGTTGGACCAAGCGGAGTACGGTACAGAATAGGTATCAGCAACTCGGGGCTGGTATGTATTAACAGTCTGGACTCTGGTTTATTGAAGTAATTAAAGTTCAAAAGTGGCTGATAATTCGTTTTATTGTTTCTTGTCTTATCGAGTTGAAAAGAAAAAGGGAGATCCTGAAGGTCTGAAGGCTCCTTGTCATGACAGGGGCGATTAACGCGGACCACACCTATTAGACCTCCCGCGCCTGCCCCCCCCCCCCCTCTCCCCTCACACACACACACACATATTATGGATGTAGCCCCTATACAGACTTTGGTGGTCCTTAATAGTTTCATGAGGTAGTCATTGCAGCCCTTATGAGTCACGGGGGTTCCGTGCCGTGTGTCTATCTATCGCCTGTGATAGCTCTACTGTAAGCTAGATATAAGGAGCCTAGGAAGGCTATTTATAATAAGTAACCCCCCTGTTAGGGGGTCTCACAACGGACTAAGTACGCTCTGTAATGTTTCTTCAGCCAGAGAATAAACAGACTTTGACCTCATAAGTTTGTTGGCCCGATGCTGGTGCATGGCAGCCTAAGTAGGTATTGCAATACTTAGCTCACTTCTAGACAGCAACTTCACCACTAATTATGTTTGAGAGGCAAAGGTGAAGAGCTATATGATATAAGTTACAGGTGAACTTTTTTTAGTAAAGCACGTGAATCATTCCCTATCCACAGTGAATGGGGATGGCGTTGATGAAGATGTGATTACCGGTAATAAGTAAAAGGACAACGTCATGGTGTACCAGCTAATTATTTGCGTGAAAGTTTGATCATCTCACTAAGAAAGGGCTCCTATTTTGAGATTACCTAAAGCTTCAGGTGTTTGAGTACGGAATTCAACATCCTGTGAGATATAGATGTATGTTGTCCATGGGTGCATGGGCATGCACGGATAAATGAATATCAGGATAGACGGATGCTTAGGTAAGTATTTTCTCAGTACCTTGAAGTAAAGATCAGGTGACCTGGGACAGCTGATTGAGGCTGGTGGAGCTTCCTCGCCTAAGGCCCCAAAAAGGGTAAGGACCTTGGCAATTGGGCCGGGAGCAGACTGGACTGGGGCAATTCCAGCTCGGAAGCCATCATCAAATCAAACCACTGGGAAATCCCTCTTTCTAACACACCCACACCACACCACACCACACCTAAACGTCGCCCAGTCCAACAGCAACGCAATCGCCGCCGCCATGTTTTTGCAACGCTCCGCCGTGGCCGTCGCTCGCCGGGCCGCCGTCTCTCCCGCTATCCGACGCAGCTTCACGGCCTCGGCTATCCGCTGTAAGAAGCTCGAATTCCCGACTGAGAGCGGCATCGTACGATGTCATCAAAACAATCGGCCACGCTAACTCGTCACTACCAGGCGACGTGAAGAATGTCGAGCCCCATTCCAGTGTGCGCCAGAAGATGAAGCAATTCAATGGTACGATTTTTACCAGTCCCGATTGAAACTCGCCCACCGAATTTGGCGACGGACAGGCTCGTTGACAAGAATTGCATCACACAGAGATCAAGACAGAGGAAGACTTAATCGGCCCCGGTGCCGCCGACGGCACTGTCCCTACCGACCTCGAGCAATCGACCGGTCTGGAGCGATTGGAAATTCTCGGAAAGATGGAGGGCGTGGATGTCTTCGACATGCGACCTCTCGACTCTTCGCGACTAGGTACGACAAGCGTTCTTGGGGTGCCTTTGCGGACTCAATCGGGCTGACAGCTGGGCTAGGAACCAAGGAAGACCCCATCATGGTCAAGTCTGCTGGTGATGAGCAGTACGCTGGCTGCACTGGCGTTCCGGCCGACTCCCACGTCGTTAAGTGGCTCGGAGTATGTCCCCCGTCGCCACCCCACCTCCCAGCGTCCATGCGCTCGTCGCAATTGGAACATCATGGCTTCCCGTCATGCACATGCGACTAATGCCAACTTCTCATGTAGATGTCTCGCGAGCGACCGATGGAGCGATGCCCCGAGTGCGGCAGTGTTTACAAGATGGAGTACGTCGGACCTCAGGACGACGGCCACGGCCACCACGACCACCACGGTTACGAGGAGCCCAAGACGTTCGCCAACTTCGTCAAGCCCGAATACTGGTGAACGTTCAGTCGAGATAGTATGGGTTGGGCGTGGAAGGACGGCGCATCGGAGAAGGCATCGGAGAAGGCATCGGAGAGGTAGCGAGGCTGTAGATATGTACATTGATGGGGGCTGTATAGAATTCCATTAAGCCAGTCAGCAGTTCTCCACATTGCCATTTTCCCTGTGATGATGATTTTGTCAACGCCGTGCGACTATACCGAGCCATATCTAACTTCCCACACTGCCACATACATAGTATGTATGTCCGGCGCGCAGCCGTGGCGCACAGGATGCCTGGAGTACTGGGTCAGAGCCAGTGCATCGCGTGATGGGCAAAATGCTATTTCCCCTCTGTCGCTGCATTAGAGGGAGTAATCATGTCGAATGTCGCGATTACGCGGGCCATCACGGTGATGCACGTATTAATTCATAAATCTGAGCATATGACGCCTGGCCCGCCCGTCTACATGCAGAGGTACATATGCAGAATCAGCACGGCACGGAATTGGGTTATATCGGGAACCAATTATGATAAGGGGCGGAATGCTATATGGAGGGGTGGAGACGGCAATAGACTTTTCCTGTGAGGACTGACAGATTGAATACTGGACATGGACATGATGAGGCACTGAAAAAAGCATTTAATCCAATTTGGGCCAAAGCATACATGTGCTACCTACTGACTGACCTACCGTACTACTACTACTACTACCTGGTACCTACATATAGACATGGCGCCATCCATGGACATCAACCACCTGAAGGTACTACGTAGTGTATACATATGCCTACGTAACTAGCGCCCAGGGTGTGAAGAAGGGCGGATTAATGGACAGGGGGGGGGGGGGGNGAAGAAGAGTATGAGGTAGTATGGTCCCGTCCCGTACTTCGCAGCTTGGGTCGATATTCGCGGCTGCTGTCCCAACGTGCGGATCCATTCTCCTGACAAACTGACATACTGACAAATTCCATCTGCCATGTAGGTATAGCACTTAACACATGCAGCTATGACTGACGAGGCAGATACGGATACGGCACTATATATACGTGTATCTACAGCTATGCGGTAGTAGTCGGTTGGTACGAGGTTTTAGTTCAACCATATGTCCTTCAAATTTTCCCTGGGCCCCTCTAGTGCCGGCCACGACATACCTACCTATGTATATCGCCTACATGTATCACAGAGGGAAGGGAACGGCGAGATACATCATGAATACTACCTACCCTACCTACCTATGAATAGATAAATGCGTATACATGTATAGGTCGTATATGGCTGGGAATGGGATTATGCCACTCCCAGTGGCCATGTCCGAGTCTATGCCAAGGAATTCTAATTCGTGCGAGGCCACCAACTAAAAAAAGAGCCCACACCACAAACCAACACACAAATGGGCTTGACCAACGAGGGTAATCAACACGTTCCAAGATAGAGTACCGCCACTTTTGTGATACACACTCGTCCGCCATGTGCTGCATCCCTACGTCCCCTCAACCTTGTCCCATACCGCGGCTATTCCAGCGAGAGGCGTAAAGGCGATCAATCAAACCCGGCGTGCATGCTACATTCTACTATGTGGAAAGGTAGGTAGCTTGGGTAGCAGGGGAGGTATTCTGTACTCCAGATACGTCAGGTATAAGTGAGTGAACGGACTGACCCCAGACACCACCCCCCTGTCGCTACATACATAGCGCACATACGTACCAAGGTGTATGTTGCGAGTATGTAGTGAGTGAATTGCCTGCCAGATACTTCGGCGTTACTCTAGCACGCTGTAGGAAGTAGTCGAAAGAAAAAAAAATCTCTGAAACGTGGACTGGGCTTAAGTAAGGATTATAAGGTATGTATAATGCATATACGTGCGTCGCACGAGGAGGCACTGTCTGACGCTAGGTACCTAGGTAGGTCATCCTAGGGGGATCGGTTCCAATGACAACTAGGTGCTCACGCCTAGTGCTCACGCGAGCGAGCTGGGCTACGTATGGTATATACCTAACAATAGTTGTATAAAGTATTAGGTATAGCTATTAATATTATATGAGATGACACGACCCGAGCGGACCGGGTCAGACTACCTGTCTTAGGTAGTAGTAGGTTGTTCGACTATAAGAATTTGCTTCTGTGGGGTGGACCGCGTGCCCAGCACTCCCTGACCAGCTAGGTAATAACCTACCAATGACACCTCTAACCTTGAGTGAGGTATATCAAATACAGGCACTACAGTCCGTATCATGTACGGTTCTTAGGTAGGCTAGCGCAGCCCGGCCACCTAACGTGAGGTACAACTACGCATAACCTCCAGCAGTGAATGGCTGACATCAGTAATAGCCCGGCGATGAGCGTATTTAGGCGTGTGTTTAATGTTCCCTTGCACCTGCATACTACCTACATGTCTACCTCCTCTACCTCCTATGCACACCTGAATCCAGAATCCAGAATCCGAAATCCAAAAGCCCCATCCATTCAGCAAGACTGATGTCCCAACCAACGATGCATGGCGTCCAAAGTAATAGGTAGGACTACCTATCTGGGCTAGCGCCAGCAGGACCTGGGTGAATGTCACGGTCGCGCCAATGATACGCGGCGTCGCATGGGGAGCATTGCCCTTAGGTTCCTTTCGATTGATATGTACCCGGTAGCTAGGACGTGTGTACATATTACACTACTACGTATGCTTGAAGTATTACCTTAGGAATAGGGAAATGGAGAGAGAAGAATAGGAAAAAGAAAAACGTATACTCTTCATCGCCCTCCACCTCTCTACCTGATTAGAACCTACATGGATGCCTTCATCTCATGCCACCTCGATTTCAAGACGTCCATGCTTTGGATGGATCCGAGGAAAGTTACTCACCTCGATGTATGCGTATACGTGCTTGGCATTGGCAGGCAACGTACGGGCTACAGGACTACCAAGCATCTGTATGTAGGTACATGCGTGCCTAGCCCCGTTCAATTGCCCGATATGCATGTATGGTACGGTACGGTACGCAATTGACGCATGGATGGATATCAATACCTCCTTGGATGGGCAGATGGGCGATGGGCGCATGTATGTATATGTATACATTGACGAATACATTCGCATGTATTGGACTGACGCATCTAATAATCATGTTACCAACCTACATCTAATAATCTAACAAGTGGTTTCTTATTAGGGGCTCAGCCAGTTTTCGATTCTACCTATCCTATCGTCTTCCGTCTTCCGTCCTTCGTCAGTCCTAAGTCCTAAGTCCCAGGTCCCCAGTCCCCCGTCTGGGCTGTCTGGGTTGTTTTTCACTAGATCTCTTCGACCTTTCCGTCCTGTCCTATCTTGTCCTGTCTCCAGCTGTATCTGTGCATGTTCCCCCTGTTTGCTCGAGTCAGTCATTTCCTCGTCTTGATTGCCCAACATCGAACCTTCCACCTTCCGTAAACTAAGGTTTTTTAGTCTCCTCGAAATACGAGTACTGAACTAAAGTATTAGAGCCCGGTGCCCGGTGACAGGTAATACCCGACGTACCTACATCAACAATACCTAAGGTAGATCAATAGGTCTGCTTCCATTGGAACCCTACTAGCACCAAAGGTATGTGGACGGTTTGTTATATTCATGTGCCAATCCGCCTACACGCAGTCCAGTCCTAGGTAGCTCGTGCACTCGCCTTCTTCAGCTTCAAGGTTTGCCAAGTCTTGCGAGTACACTGGTGTTGGCATTGGTATTTGTATTGGTAAATGCGCCGCCGTTAAAGGGATCCTCCGAGGTACGACGAAGAGGATTATACGGATCAGCCAACTGCATCAGATCATTACCTTACCTCTCAACACGCCAAAGTAAATGAAACACCTCGGCCGCCGAGAGTACCTGGATTCTAGTTCTTCTTAAAGGGGGAAAAAAGAAAAAAGAAAAAAAGGAAAAGAAAAGAAAAAAGGGTCGACAACGGGGTCAATAGCCACAGCATCGGCATCAACAACAACAACAACAACGGCGGCAGTACCTAGCATCCTCATTCACTCACTCACTCACTCATCTACATCGAGGTCCTGTCCCCATCCCATCCCATCCCCATCCCGCAATTCGTCCGCCTCCGGCCACCCACTCGACCTTTTCGGGGTCCCTGTCTCTGAGGTCCTGTAAGTGAGAGCCGCACCGACGCACCGACAAGCCCTGCCAGGCCAGATCCGAGCCTGGGTAGATCAACCGACTACACCCGATATCGACTATTGGATCCCAATCCCCATTCATTCACGAATAATTCACTCTCACCTGGCGCCAGGGAGTGGTCCCCACCAAACACTACATAAGGTAAGTGCGTAAACAATCCCTGCACTGTCGCGACTATAGCAAGTCAATACTCCTATTGCAAGCAAGCAGCAGTTAACCCGTCAGTCAATCAATCCGTCCTATTAGGGAATACTAGAGGTGTATACCCGCACAAGTATACCGAGGTACACATTTGCGCCGGTATACTTGATGCACACAGCAAAGGTATGTACCTATGATCAAGCCGTGGTACCCCCCTGTCCGTGTGTATTGTCTGTCAGACGCATTTCACGCTGCCTGTCTGTCTGTCTGCCTGTCTGTCTCTTTTGCCGTGCGAACATAACCGTTATTGCTCTTATTCCCATCCCCCCTTTCTCTTACACCTCTTACCTCGCGCCAAATCTCCCCCCTGTTGTCTTCATTGGAGGGACCGCTGCATTAATGATGCCGCCTGCTGACGCCGTCGACTTACAGCGTGGCCTACTGGCAGGTAATAAAAGAGAGACGTTAGGCACTTTCGGCGATCCGATTAGTCACTTTTGAGGACTGGCCATCGATAGCGCATCATACCAGTCCTGTCGTGCCGGATACTTCCAGGTAGGTACAAGTATACCTTTTTTTCGTTATTATGTATCATGCTATCACCATGCCCCTATATCAACCAACTCGTCAGTCGCATTTCACCTCTCTCCGGGCGCATTTCAGGCGTCCTCTCCCGCACGCACACGCACACGCACACGCACACGTTCCTTTCAGCCACTGCTACTGCTACTGCGATTCCCACTCCCTTACGATCGCAGAGAAATAGGTATACCTACTTCTCATCCCGCCCTCACTCCGCCCTCACATCCCAAGTATACAAGTATACGGTCCAGCCAATCGCCGTCTCAGCTTCGGGTTGTCGACCGACTAGGCAATTAATTGAGAACTAACGTCAATTTTTAACCTAGTGCTGTCCATCACCACAACACCCACCACACACCTACACCTTGGGCTACTCTTCATACAGTAGAGTTTGCCATACCTCCGAGTGTTTCTAGCACCTCTTCCTATTCTTCACTTGTTATTTCTTTCATCCACCTTCGTTTTTCTTTCCACTCACCCACCGTGGTACACATACACACCCGCACAAGTACGTGCATGCACACGCGCACGCGCACGCGACTGGCTCATGGACTGAGCATCCCACCCATCCACAAGTCCGACCAGTTCGTTCACCACTTTCACCTGGTGAGCATTCACTACCTATTTACCGCACAACCTTCGCAAAGCCACAAGGCCGACCCGACCCCATTCTGTAAGTCTACTAGGAATATATATATACATGCCTGTCCTATTTATTCCCAGCCCGGTCCCACTAGTCCTCGCTGCCTGCCAGCCCTGCCCCGTTCCCTTGCATTCCTTGCATTCCTTGCGCTCCCCGGTACAGTGGTACCGTACCCCATCTGCGTGTAAACGCGACCCGTGTCTCCACATCTGCAACACCATCCCTTGATGCCATATTGTCTTCCGAAAATGGTCAATCTTTACCACGATCATTTTGTCTGAGAGGCCGGGAAAAAGGAATTATTTGAAATCAAAAAAGCAAAGACGCAACGCAGCAACAGCACACTGCACCACACCTTAAGATTGTGGTTTGCAAATCCTTCTACCACGTGCAACACTATTCCCGCACATCGCATTTGGGCGTGCATTCCATCTACATCATCATCATCCGTCATTCCTGTCGACTCCCTAGCTCCGAACCACGTTCTGACATGGTCAATGGATAGACAATCCACTCGGGGGGTTTCACTAATGACGCATTAGGGGACAGGCGGTTTTGATTACTGGCGCTATGTCCAGTAGAGGGGAGCCTCTGGGTCCAGTAGACTGGCGTCGAGAAGAGGCCAGTTACTGGCGAAACCGTGAACTGAAGCGAGGCGACGAGGATGTGGCACTTGATGAACAATACACAACCCGCCATAACCAACTAAGAACTCGCCTTATAGAGATGTACAACCAGAAAGCGGAGCTTGAACGCGAAATGGCGGATCTCATTGTCGCCATCCAGTCTCATGAGGAGCAGGAAGAACGTCTGGTACACAACCATGACCTTCAGATAAAGCAGCTCGCAACTCGGCGTGCTGTCGAAGATAAGATCCTGGAGGACCAGGCTACGGATATGCCAGGGGTTGGGTTGAACAAGGAAAACACTCATCCCAAGAGCAACGGTGACGCCGGCAACGACGTCAATACTAACCATAATAACGGCGGCCGCGACCCTTCTAGTCGAGATGTGCCATCTTCAGCTGATGTCGGTGGGTGGACAAGCATTAACGGCACACGTCGACGCAGCCGTCGTGAGGAAGAACCTCCCGCCGATCCTGGCAATCTGCTTAGTAGCATCTACCACAACCCCGTGGACGAAAACCAGTTCCCTGGCGGTAGGACCATGCCCTTGCGGAATAGTATTAATCGCTCCCGGCCTATGGCGACCCCCGATAATACGGCTGCCGAGTCGGATTTTGGTGTCTCTGAAGGCTACCAAGCCAGCCGTGCGAAGGACAGACTACTCAAGCCTAAGCAGCAGCGTCACAGTCTTCCCGGCTTGCCCACCTTTCCTCGGTCGCCCGCTGGCCAGCCATGTAAGTGGTCATACAGTCACCCCGGTTACTCTGAAGTTCGCTAACTCTACCCCTTAAGCTGTCCCGGGGGCCGCTGGTGGAACCACACTGGGTGCTCAGGTGAAGTCTCCCTCGGGCCGGAAGTCCCTGCCAAGTGCAAGGGCAACTGCTCCTCCGGCAGAAAACCCTGTGGAGACGAGTGACGGCCAGGATATAACCCGTGAGAACTTGGCTATCAAGGACAATGGCGTGATTGTGCTCGAGCCGCCGATGTACGCGGGCACCCCCCTGGAGAAAATCGACGAAAAACACCCGTATTGGGATCCCGAGTGGCAGTGTCTCGAAGGGATCATCCAGCCTCAACTTGACAAATGGAAAGAGAAGCTAGAGCAGCTTCGTCAAACACCCAATGCTGTGCGCCATACCATCTTCCTTGCCAATCGGCAAGTCAACCGCGGCCAATCCGTCGTGGACTTCCTCAAAGATGCAACATTCCATCCTTACCAGTTCGTTGGCAAAGATATGATGGCCAAGTTCTACAAGACGTTCATCAATTACGATACCATGTTCCGACTGGTCAACGTTCACGAAGAGCTCAAGAAATTCGACCTAGATGTGACGCCTTTGCAGTGGCTTAGACAACGGATGTACGAGATCGCTGTGGCACAGGGTGAGAAGTTCAGCCTGTCCAAGACCACCCACGACTTGTACCACGACGCCAAGCTGAAGATATTGAGAGAGAAGAACGGATACGGAAATATTGGAAGACCGTCGGGGTACAAGCTGAGCGAGCGAGATCCGTCGAAACCGCCCAAGTCGAAGGTCAAGAAGGAGTCCGTGGGCCCCGGTTCTGTGCGGCGCAAAGCCCGCCGATCGATTGGCCAGGTCGATTCTGACGAGACGCTGAGCGTGGACGACCCAACGCACCAGGGAGCCCAGCAAGCCCCCTCGGAATATCTGGAGCCAGTGACGCCGAGATTGCAGAAGCGCCAACGTCTTGATAACGCGAGCGCAGAGCCGCCCCAACAGGAACCCCAGGAGGACGAGCTCGAATTCGATGGCTACACTTCGACAGACTCTTTCTCAGCTGGGCGAATCATGCACCTCGATTGGCGCGTGTATCAGATCAAGACACGTACCCTGACGACTAGCACGGAGGTCACACAGTACTGGACCTGGAAGCCGGAGAAGAACATGTTCGAGCATCAGGTGCTGCGCGACGTGTTTCCCAAGGTGACCTGGGGATTTTACCAGAAGCCGATCAATTTTGATCTGACTTTGGAAGAAGTGAATGAGATTATGTGGGCCCCCGGAAGCCAGAAGATTCTCGCGATCATATCCGATGAGAAGCGTGGCAACATCGTGGCTTATTTCAAGCGAGAACGCACCAAGAAGCGGTTCCTCAGCTTTGCCAAGAAGAAGGGCATAAAGCTCGCGAAGGGTACTCCGTATGTATAATGTTCCATCTCACGACCTCTCGGCATTATTGCTAACCATATCACAGTGCTCAGCTTGAAGAGGCCTGGGACACGATGGAATCGGCAACCCTTCCCGACGGCGAGGAGGACCCATAAAGAACGAGCTCGGCCTTTCACGCGAATCACTTGGATCGCGTTCGCCTCACTGGCGCCCTTGCTGTACTATATCATCTTTTGAGGGCTCCGAGGTCTGGTTTCCTCACGCATTTCATTCGTTTGCGCATTTTGTCGGCATCATTAGGGGAGTTGAGGAGTCGGTACGGAGATATCACATCATGGTCGGCGTTGGTCTACTACTCACTTCCTCTTCCTGCATTCGGTGTTATTTCTTTCGGGTAGACGGAGAAAAGGCGCTAGTCCCAAGTCGTACTAGTCTGGAACTCCACTAGGCGGCGTCAACAGGGCTGAGGGGACTTCACGGGTGTCGGGGAGACTGGCCTTCTCTCTCAACTACACGAAGGGGTAATCTGCTACCACGATGTATTCCACTTGGATGCTGTGGGTTGTGTCAATACGGGGGATAGGGGTATAAAGGGTCACCGCAAGGGATATTATAGGTTTTCCTTCTTTCTTTCTTATTGTTTGTTTGTTTCGTTGCATGACTGATTTTCTTCTCACTGTTCTACTACTGCTACGAAGCAAGTGGCTGGTAGGAAAGAAACGGAACGGTTTGGGCGGATAATACCTGGACGGACGGACGGACAAGGTAATACAGGCTCGACCCAAAAAGGGAAAAGAAAAAACAAGAAAAAAGACGGAAAAAAAAAATTCATTAGACGGCAATGATAGATGGGAGAGGACGACGGACGGAACAACAGGCAGTCCAATCTCAAAAGGGACCGACCATCCTCCAATCGCGGCGGCGCGGTCTGGTCTGGTCCGTGTAACCAGTTGTTTTTACGAACAGTTTCTTGTACAATATTACAAAAAAGACCTCAATAGACCCCATCTGCCAGGTACGGACGGAGCAAATGGGAGAGGAGGCGAAAGGAAGGAAGGAAAGGAGAAAATAATATGCATTGCGTTTCTTCCACACACACACACATACATACCTACATACAACATCTTGATGATACCGATGATACATACCTACGGGCAAACGTATAGGTATACCTATGTGTGTGTGTGTGTGTGATCTGATCTGAACTTTTCTCGTAATTAAGACCAATCGAAGTTACTGGCGAGGTTACTCAGACTTAGGTAGGCAGAAGATAGATACCTATACATTTATGTAGGTACGGTGCTGCGGTGTAAGTTAGGTTGTTGTGGGTAGGTACTTAGGTAAGTAGGCAGGCCAAGTGGGTTTGGGGGCTGAACCGGAAAGTAGGCGGAAGACCTACCTACCTACCTACCTACCTACGCAAGGGGTGAGGGGCGGTTAGGAGAGGGGGCGTGTTAGGGGGGCGTGTTGGAAAACTGATCGCGATGGGCAGATGCAAGGGAGTCGGGGATGGATGCTGTTAACCCAAGCAGCCAGCCAACCTAGCACCTAACTTAGGTAGGTATCAACGACAGTACTGTTGCATACACGTAGGTATTGAGGTAGGTAGGTAGGTAGGTAGGTAGGTAGGTAGCTGGAAGCGCATCGGACCAACATCCATCATACATTGATACAATACTACATACACATGGACATGGGCTCGCCCGCCCCCACGTTTACCGACACACTGGCATATGTAAGTAGATACTACCTACTGCCTAGCTGCCTACCTACCTCCATACGCCAATGCCATCATTGCACAGTAGTCTAGGTACCTACTGTATAATGGAAGTCATCCAGTGCGTACTTGGACGGGACACGTACAGCAGCAGCAGCGGCAGATCAAGCAATGCCTACCTACCTAAACGCGTGTGCGCGCGCACATACGTTGCCTATACTTATTAGATGTGTATCTTACCTCTCTAACCACTCGGCTGCTAGGTAGAGTACGGGTATACATGGCGGGTGGGCTGGTGGTAGGTTGTTAGGGAGGTTAGGAACCTAGGTAATCGCGGATACGTCCATATCGGCACTGGGCTGCGTCTACTTTATTTACCTAGTTAGGTTCCAATGTACGTCGAGAGCCAACTAGTTAACTGCCTACGAAGTAGGTATCAATATGCCTACATACAAAAATTTGCCTAGGATAAAAAAAAAGTTGGTAGCAAGTTAGTAGTAGTTAGCCCCCAATCACTCACCAGTTTGATATGAAACAGCATGATTTGATCTTTTCTTCTCTACGGCGGTGGCCCGGGATCCGCATCCCCTGCTTCCGTAGTTAGTGTAAGTAAAGTAGGTACTTAACGTGGGAGTTGCTACATAGTAACCTTATCTAAGTAACGTACGTACGTACGTACGGGGCAGATACAGATGTACCCGACATCAAGAGATGTGGTGGTGGTGGTGGTGGTGCTATTTTAAGGAAAGAACTCTGCATAAATGTTAGACGTCTCTGTGCTACGACAACTTCAACTTCTTGGGGCCGGCGGCCTGAGGTTCGCTTCATATTCCGTTTGGATCGATCGGAGGCTCGGGAATGTCGTCGTGTTGGTTCCGCGCGCGCGCGCGCCTCGCCTATAGATAGACAGATACTTATTAAGTAAATAGGTAGGTAGGTCTATGAAAGGCGCCCCGGGCTGTCAGGGAAGCTGCGCGCATACCTACTTATGTATGTAGGTACATCATTACCGAGGCGGCGATTCAGTTGTCGAGTTTGGGGCTCATGCCCAGTTCGGTTACGGACCCACCTAACTACATGTACGTTGCTTGACAGAGGAGGGAGGCTGGCTCTTGTTGGTGAGACAAAACTTAGGTTAGTTGAGGTCTCTCAGGCAAGATCCTTCGGTCGGCAGTGTGGCGGCGGGAATGCGGCGGCTGCAATGGGGTTCATCTGTTTTGATAATGTGTGTGTATGTAGCCTTTTCTCGTATATGTATTTATAGAAGCGATTCTGGGGGAACTCGAAGCGATCCACGCAGAAAGTGAAACGGGTAGCACAATAGGTAGAGACATTGAAGGCGCCGTGCCTACATGCCTATTACCTACCTAAGCACATGCGATGTACCTTTCCGCCGCGCTGCTATTCTGGTAATATGCACTTATCCGAGCAGTTCCCCTTCTCTCATCCCATTGGATGGGCGAGGTCCAATGGATGGATCCATCCCGGGGCGCCCCGGCTCCACCGCGGAACAGGTCGCATTCCGCACTCCGATGAATTTTCCAATTGCAGGTCCATGAGGTCGCGGTCCATGACTTCGATGTCGATACAGCAGGACACCTAGGTACAGAGCGAGCGATAACCACCGAATTGCGACGACGACGACGCCGCCCGCGAGACCCAGCGACGGATTGATTAATCGACGATACATACCCCTCTTTCGAATCTTCCCGGCGCCGCCGTCGCACCACCGTAGCGAGCCCCCCTCCGCAACAAGTCGAGCCCGGCCTACTCTACCTAAGAGCGAGCTGCGCAAGACGAACGTCCGCGAGCAATCCACTGCCTATACGGCCCGACGTCACCTTGTCTGGTCTGCGGCAATAGCATTACTCCAGTCGCCAGTGCTGTGCTTAGCCCATCCATTGCGCCGTCACCGTATCGCCCCCCTCCGGCAGCAGTCGACGTGCTGGCGCGCCCGCCGAGCTGGACAATTGGACAGGACAGGAAAGGACAGAGAGACAGAGAGACAGGACGGTGAAGATGCTGTACGAGCTGATTGGAGTGGTGAGCTTTCCCCTGCCTCTGGGCCTGTTATTATATAGGGAGGGGAGGAGAGGAGAGGAGAGAGGCGAGGAGAGTTGGCCTGCGTTGTCTATCTTCAACACAATGTGCCTCGGGCGGGATCCAAGCTAACAGAGAGGGCCTTGATATAGGTGCGACCCGGCAATCTTGCCGAGGTGAAAGAGTACGTGCTTACGAACCCCTGTTGCTTTTGAAGAGAGATGGTGCGCGGGTATGGGAGTATCTGGCGCACTCTATTCAATCTGGACATCGCCCCCCTCCCTCCACCCTAAATAGGAACAGATGAAAAGAGGCGGCGCAACAGGATGCTTCTCTTCTCAATATCCCCCCGTCTCTCTCTCATCATGCGACATCTGTTATATCCATCTTTAGTTACTAACCGCCGCACCTCCCCTTCCCCCTCGCGCAGGATCGTGCTCTCGGCCGGGCAGCTGGTGCTGCGGCAGAAGGGGGTGATCCGCGGGCTGGACAACTGGGGCGTCTTCTCGCTGCCCAAGGCGCTGAGCGCGCACCAGATGCGCCACACGCAGGGCCACTACTTCGCCATGCGCTTCGACGCCTCGGTCGCCACCCAGGAGGCCCTGCGCCAGATGCTCGCCCTCGACCCCCGCATGATCCGCCACTCGAGCGTCCGCCTCGGCGACGGCAAGCTCGCCACCTCAGTCCGCTACGGCGGCATCAACTGGTCCGCCCTGAACTGATGGGGATAATCCCCGCGTTATGTGTGGGTGCGAGTGAGTGGGAGAGTGAGGGAGAGGATTGTAGATACTTCTACTACTGATTAAGTAGGATGACGGGATAACGGCCAGAGCAGACGTTCCCTGTCGGCACAAGAAGGACAGGTAAAAGAAGCTTTCATGGAGGCCTGAGATATGGGACGGTTTGAGGGAATGACACGACCAGGAAAGGAAAAGGGGGAGGGAATGTATATAAGCAAGGTCAACGACGAGATCGCCGCTGGGTCACTGTATACACCCTGAAGATACGAACCAACGCCCCCGCCACGCCTGGAGATGGACGGACTGGCTGGCTGGCTGTACAATTCAAGATGGATGATATACGGCCGCCATCTGAAATACTCTTTTGTACGAATATACCTACACCCACCACTATAGACCACATGCATCCAAGATCCCGCCTCGCGCCTCTTAGTCGAGAAGCCTAACGTTAGATTACTTATACTGAAGTAGGGAATAGTGCTCACAAATCTTACTAGTTTTTGCGCGATTCTAAGCTTGAACATCATCGTAGTAAATACCCAATGCTCATATCTATTACTATGATATATTGACCAGCGATCGAGAAAAAAAAAAAAAGAAAAAAAGCGGCATGGACTGTGTGCAGTGAATATGGAATAGCCGAAAGGCCCTGCATACCATCTGCAGTTATACGAATGGAAACCCCCGATAATGCCATCTTACGTATCATGGAGCACATACCTACCCTACTACTTACACTCTGTAGGTCGGTAAGTAGCCCATTTAATTAACCATCTGGTTGTAAAGGCTATTCCACTACCACTACTCAGCGATACCCTCCACAGGCCATTTTCAGGACACTAGTTTGGCCTCTCTGTATCTTCAGATATGAGAGCTCAAGGGAATCTGGTAAGGACTTCGTTCTTTATGTGGTGATGTCAGACAGCATCGTGGGATGTTGTCAACTTACCGTCGGACAGCTTCACTCCCGACCGGGCTACAACCTTCCTACCTGATGTACAAAGCTCTCACTCTCCCTCTTCCTATATCAGACAATGAGGCCACAGGACAGATCCCCTCATGCTCGTATCCAGCCTCACCTAACCCACCACCAAACAGTGAAACTTCTGTACTTTTCATCAGCATCACGAACGATACGTAGACACGATTCGCGACAAGGCCCTGGCGCTCTGCATGGTTCACGTGGTTCATATGATGTGATGTGTATTGGTTCGTTCATTGCTGATAGGCAGGCGACATCAACTCCACCCGAAGGATGTATGCTACATACGTTCCGGGCAGAGGAACGACATATTGCACCGCGTTCCATCAGGCTAGCTACATCTCTCTCATTTTTCCCTCTTTCCCTACTTAGTAGGTCGATCTATGCAAGTAGGTAGAGGTGCCGAGGATGCTATGCTGATCCGCTCCGTCGTTTTATTCCTCTCGCCCTCTTCCCCTCGCCGCCCTGTGATCTTCCGGCGACGTCATCCGTTTTTTCTACTAGCTAAGATTCGGGGGCGATGGTAGGCTATGTCGTTGTTTCTCGGGCTCCTCAGTCGACACTGCCCCAAGGGTACTCGAGCTGCTCGTCCACTCTGATGTCGATTCTCTAGTTCCTGGTTCATGTACCGCCGCCACCTCCGCCCGCGTAAGTAATATGCCTGGACCCTCGCCTAGTGTATGCTCCTAGCCGGGTACGGAAAACGCCAGGCTATGATATAGTTGAACTAACATGATAGCGGCTTTCTAGGCGTCGACGTCCATCTCCGACTTGTGGCGGTACCAGGCGACGAAGTCGTCGACCACGCCTGGCCACGCCCCGTCCTCGCTCCAGAAGCCAAACGATTCGTCCTCCGTGCTCTTAAGCGCGAACTCGAATGTTTGGTTCCACATGTCGCGACTGACGGAACGCGTCCACTTCTCGCGTAGGAACGAGACCCATTCGTCGAGCCAGTTGACGCCGACCGTGCGTCCGACCCAGGGTTGGCCGGGGTCCTTGAATAGCATCTCCCAATAGACGATGGCATTATCCAGTGACAGCGCCCTCTGCTCCGCCTCCTTTCCAACCACGAAGGTATAACGATAGACCTTTCGGAACAGGTCGCGATCTCTGCGCATGGAAGAGACAAGATGCTTGAAATACTGTTTCTGGGCATCTAACTTGGCATCGGCTCTACAATCTGTTAGCCTGGGTTGTTACCTGAGCAACAAAACAACCATTGATAAGATATTAGTGTATGTATCACGTTATTGTGATACTTGGGGGCTTCCCAAAGCACCACTCGGTGAATATGCGTGTTACTCCATCAGCCCAAGATATAACGGCATGAAGAGCTGCATAAGACAGACGGATATGGAAACAGACTTACGCTGTAACTTTCCAGCCATTGACAAAGCCTTCCCTGGTAATCTCGCCGATGCTAGGAGCCTTCAGGAGCTCCATGGCAATGAAAAGGGAGGCACCTTCAAGGTCGACCCCAATGTTTTGTAAGTAGGTCATGGAGGAATCCGCGCCGAGAGCATCCTTGGGATCTTCTGCATTATCTGTGTCTTATGTAAGCAAAGAGGCTGAGAGACGTGACAGCGGATGATGGCGGCATACTCCTGAGGCTATCGAATAGCTTGTTTAACTGCGCGTTCCTGTTCTGACCACCCGAAACGCCCGGGTTGGACTGGAAGTACCTACAAACTAAGGGTTAGTAACGTAAGATTAGTCATTAAGACGGAGACTGAATAGTCAATTAGAAGCACAGCCAATACGAATCACAGGGTATTGAAGAAGGCCAGTGATGGACCACAGAAGACAAAGTATAGCATGGCCTGATTCGCACCATATCAGGCTACATGTCGCACAAAGCAGCAAGACCGGCCAGGTCAGCTCGAGCAGATCCATGTGATTGTCGGTCGCCGTGCTACGGCTGGCCATAATTAGACTATAAATCAAGTCGGGCGTCTATTGAGGGAAAGTGTTGAGACGCTTGCTTGTCGTATGTACCGAAAGGACGAGTAAATGGTGAGTATGCGGCTGGCACAAGAACGGAGTTAAGGCCCATATTCGCACCCCGGTTCGCGATCAGGCAGGCTACCTGAAGCTGCCGCTTGCCGATTGTGGGGGCCATATGTCCGGTATTGCCGATGGCTGTCGTATTCGTTTATACACGAAGGTAGGCTTCAGATCTTGGATCTGACTTCCGCCTCTTGGATAACTGCGCCCTCGTTGTTTCGAGATCGCCTTTCTTACGAACGGCCCGACAGATGCGTTGGGCATACGAATGGGGCTTGGGCTTGCGGCATACGAAAAAAAGGAAAAAGCTAGACTCACGAATCGACTGCTTCATTCAGCTTATACCCGGTAGGCTTGAGATACTGCAAGAGACGAAGACAGATTAGCACGGGGTATACTCAAAGAAACTGGTTCATAAGCAAGCGAGTTCACCGCATCGCGGTCCTGATGCTCTCCTGCGCGCTCTCACTTGTAGGGATCCAACAACTTCACGCAAGATTTACGTAAGTACAAGATAATGGACGGCATACTTTAGTAGCGATTCTATCCGTGGTGCCCGTTATAGAAACGAAGTTGGCGATGGCCACCTTCTGGGCGGTAGACGGCGCAGGCATCGTGACGGTAGTCGGCAGTCGGCGATTGACTAGGTACCTAACCAGGTCCAATCTCACAAGTGAATGGCGGCAGTGGCAGAACGTGTAGCGCTCGGCGCAAAGACGGTATATGGCTGGGAGTTAGCTGGCCTTCAGACAGCTCTCCAGTTCATTCGCCGACAGGGTGACCAGCGTTTCAAGGACGTCGTGGGTATCGGTGGACGGAAAGGCGGGGGGGTTGTCAACGCAGCAGAGGCAGGGCCGTAAGGACGCAGGCGCGAGGAATACCGCGGTGCGGTAGGTCCTTGAAATCGTGTGGGTATCTCGCAAGGACTTCGAGTCGCAGTCCTGGTGGAAAATCGTCTTCGTACCGGGCGTCGAGGTTTATGTAGAAGAGAAAGAATGGCGATATGTCTGTTGTACAGGAATGGATTGTCGGTGTTGGTGGGGTCGATATCTGCCAAAGAGGTACTTCCTTCCTCGATAACGCATTGGAAAACCGATCTGTGGCGGTGTAGCGGGGTGAATTTGAGCTTCAGCCACAATTTGCGATTCTTAGCTTACATGACGAAGCTGTTTCATGTCTGGCGTAGACGCTGTTGGATGAATAGGAGTCTCATGACAGAACCCATGTTTTACCAGCAAACCAGGGACATGTTTGGCATAGGCTATACATTGGGTTCAGTTAGCTGTTAGACCAACTAAACGCCAGCAGTGTCAAAGTGCCAACGTCACTACTCAGGTACACAATTAGGTTCCAACATGAGGCTCTATGCAAGTACTAAGTAGCAAAGCATACGAGGTGGTGCCCCGTACAGTTACAGAATATCCCATATTCATTGTTTTGGTTGGACTATAGCTACCACCAGCCAGTCTGGAGCCGGGCCCTGTCTCTCTTGACCTTGACCTGCTCGCCCACCCTATCACTATATATGAATGGATCTTCTCTTCTTCTACCACTAGGCTAGACTTTGTATAATAAGACAGTGGTAGGACAACTTTCAACCCTGAAACATAAAGATAAACAGAAAACGAGAGAAAGGAAAGAAGGGTATCGTGACAGCTTTCGTGTGTGTCCCTGCTATAAAACCAATGCTTGTTCGCCCTCCTCCGCACCCTCCCTCTTCCCTGGACGAAAACGGCCCAGCCGGGTCAAACCCAACAACAATGTGCGATGTGCGATGTGCTATGTGCGATATGCGATATGCAATATGCGATGTATGCAGATGTATTACCACTCTTCTCCCACGCTCTCTTTCTCCCAATAATCGCCATGCTGCGATGGGCGGGGGGCCTAATAACCTAGGCCAAAACCGCCTGTCTCTCATGCTCGTGCACGATCCGGATCCTCTCGGCGTTCCTACAGATAGCCTCGCGAATGCGCGCCCTCAGGCTCGCGTCCCGGGCGGCCTGCAGATCTCCCTCCCCCTCCGAGGAAGAACTTTCCACCTCGAGCGCCAGCGATGGCGGCGAGTCCTATTCGCCGAGCGGCATGCCGTCGAGCTCGTCCAGCAGGCGGCGCCAGTTGTCGGCCAGCATCTCCGAGTACTTGACGCGCTCCTGCGCCCAGTCCTGGTTCCAGCGGCTGACGTGGTACTGCGTCTGCTGGAAGTAGACGAGCTCGTCGCGCACCGTCTCCTTGACGAAAACGGACCGGTTGTGCTGGTTGACGATGGACTCCTTGTCCTGTTCCGTGTGTTAGCATTCTCGGAGAACGGGGAAATAGAAGAAGCAGAGCACGAACCTTGATGATAGCCTCCACCACCCTCTCGATCTCGCCGGGCTTGACCAGGCCGTCGGGTTTGGATCTTAGGCTCGCGAGCTTGGTCTCGTTGCCCTGGATGCGGCGCTCGAGGTAGGGGATGTTGTCCTTGTCGAGGCGGTCGCGGCGGTCGAAGAGGTCGCGGACGGAGACGAGGGCGTCGCGCTGCCGCTTGAGGTCCTCGAGCACGCCCGCGTCCCACGCGCGGCTCTCGTCCTCCAGCAGCGCCTGCGCCGCCCGCAGGTGCTTGCTCGTCGCCGCGAGGCCGTCGTTGAGCAGCGGCACGTCGTTGGTGTCGGTCGCGTACGTGTCCCCGCTCGTCTCCGTCAGCGACGCCAGCGACACCGCCATGCGCGCGTGGTCCGCCGCCACGCCCTCGCTCCGCTTACAGAGCCGGTCCATGACGTTACAGGTCGAGATGTACAGCTCGGCCGCCCGCTTGACGCCCTGCCGCGTGCGCTCGAAGAGCTCGTTGAGCGTCGGCGGGAGCGAGTCCTCCAGGCCGGGCGGGAGGGCCCGGCCCGTGAACTCGTCCACCACGGAGATGGCAGCTTGTTTGCGCCAGACGGCAAGTTCCTGGGATCGATTAGCTGTCGGGGTCGGCCACATGCTCAGCGCACCGGTTGAGTACTCACGGTCGGAACAGTCAAAAACATAATGACAAGCTGCTCTTGCCCGAGCACCGGGTGTCTAACAAGAGCATTCAAGAACCGACCGAGGCCTCGTCTTCGCTTCTCAATGAAAGCGCCGTCGTTAGAAAGATGGTTGCCATTGACTGCAACCCTCTTGGGTGGAAGAAGAGGCAGCACTCGGAAGGGATACCGCTTGTGCAGACAGTCGAGCAGCCAGACGAAGTCGCTGTACCGGCGAATGACCTTGCTTCCTCGGCGCGTGCTCGAGACTTCGTAGTTGTGATGCTGGAACATGAACACGCCCTCCTTCTCCGGCATCAAGTTGACCACGATGTTCTCCTCGATTGCACTACCCGTTAGACCACCACTAATGGTCCGCGTATGAGATACGGAAGGGTTTCTGCCAGGGTCGCGACCTCCTCCATTGCCGCGGCCGCCGAACGGACTCGATGGCTGGTTCGCAGGTGCACCGCCAAAGCCGCCAGCGTTATTGTTTTGGCCATCGAAATATCCCCAGCCTCCGGGAGTGGAGGCCGAACCAGCAGACGGAGGTGGCGCCGTGGCGGAGGTAGTCGTGAAGTTGGATGTGGTGCGCGCGTTCAGTTCGGGGATGCCGTTGCCGTTCACGTTTGGATTGTTGGCGTAGCCAGCGCCGTTTGGCCTCGTTGTCCCTGCATGGTCGTGATGCTGGTGGACATCGGGTGTGCTCCACGGGTCGTCTTCGGGGTCGTCCATTGATGGTTTCCTAACACGAGTCTTCGGCTTAAATGACGCAGAGGGGGATTCTGGTTGCTGTGGAGGCTTTGCTGCAAGTTCTGCCGTACTTGGGAAGTTCGGCTGCTTGATGGTTGACGATAACTGGGGCCGCGGCAGGTCTGTAGTTTTATTACGACACGGGTAATCAGCAAATAGCGTCCCCGCAACACGATGCACAGGGCAGGGCCAGATGTCGTCGAGGCTGGGATAAGCCCAAACGGTGCGTTGGGTGACGAATGCGATTCGCCCAAACGCGGGACCTCAATGGGGCTCGGGTCTTGATGTGTTGAGATAGACAAATGAAGGAAAGTATCAGATGGAAGGTCACATTGGGAACTTGGTAGTAGGTAGATTCGACTTACTGCGTCTTCGCTCATCTACTCCATCCAGGGTCACGGCCTCGCCTTCTTGCGCAAGCCCGATGAGGGCCAACAGCACGTTGAACTCGTTGCGACCAAAGGCTATGGTGCTGCCGCCCGGTGCCATCATCCCCATGATTTGCGCTTGCGCGTCGGCACCCAGCTTGGCGGCTGCAAGCGTCTTGGTGACGCCCGAAGACGTGACCTTGCCGCTGCTTCCATCCTCGCGCACCGCCTCGTCGAATGTTTCGATATAAACATCAGGTACGTCGACGCCATCCAGCAATGAATTCAGAAGCTCGGCGCGCGATTGTTGCTTTCTAGGTGTAGGCAGATCCCATGGCGAGGCCGGTCCGCTATCGCCGAAGTCGTTGTCGTTAAATAGCGTATCTGAGGTCGACCGAGTCATCGGACCGTCGTCGTCGAACAGCGAGTTTCCACCGGACCGTGCCATTGTCGAGTTGTCGAGGGACGAAGAATCGTTCGGGGGTGAGGTGCCGAAGATAGACATGGCTTGCTCGAGGATGGATAGGTATCCGATACTGTCGTGAACTACCTACGTCGGTAGCTGTAGGCAGGCCAAAAGCGGGACTGCTAATGTCGTAATGTATCGGTAATAGCTGTCTATCGGGCCAGACAAACTATTCGCAATGCCATACAGTGCAGTACAATGCTCGTATTTGAGAAAATCGCCCAAAACCGTAGGCATATAGTAGAGCAATGCCGGAATATGATTCAGGAAGGAAATTTCGCAACGGGATTGTATTACGAAAGCCCGTTCGACGTCTGATACCTAAGCTCTGTGCTGTGCCCGCCCTGAAACACTAGGACACGGAGGCGGCGGCATGGGCTCCAGCACCAACTGCCTGTTGGATCACAGCTGAGCTGTAGGGGCAGTGGAGCACGCAAGCTTGACAGGCGCCTCCACTGCCTATGACCCGCGCTGTCGCGCAGGCCGCTAGGGGGGAGGGGCCCTTAAACCGCTCCCCAGCATGTACGCACCTGTCAGCCCTGCTGTATGTACATACCTGCAGAAGACCGCATGCCCCATACCTAGCCTTACCAACGGTAGCCTACATAGGACTTCGAGTGGAGTTGACATACTCGAAAAGCCCAAGTTCAGTCCAGTGCCGCTTTTGCTGGTCTGAGGTACTTGGAATGAATTACAGTTGGAGAAGTTGAGAGGAAAGTCCTTGTGGTGCAGGTTGTTCAGACGATTCATCCGCAGGCATGATGATATTGATATACAAGCGCAAGCAACTGCTCATACATATGGATAACAATAGGTATACCCTGCTTTGATACAAAGCTGATAGTGTATTCTTTTCGGCTACAGCTTCTCCCAAAGCTTCGTCTCTTCCCGCGTGACCTTCTTCTTCTTCTTGACTTGGTCTGCCATGTGTGCCGGCGGCACCTTGAAATACAAACTTGGCGACTCGCCCGGCTGTAATGTGTGGCTCAGGTAACCCCGGTGTGCCGGGTCACGGTAATATTCGATGTCCCAACGCGATGTCGGATCTGGCAGTCTGTAGGAAAACCCCTTCTGGCGCACTTGCTCCAAGACCGGTTCTACATGCTCCGGCCCAGTCGGCAGGGGCAAGTCCGTATTGACACTCTTGCCCTGTACCAGCCTCGTTATGGATTGTTTCGTGTAGTACCTCGTGATGATCTTGCCTCCTGCCTTTTCTACAGCTTCAATCGCCGAGGCCGATGCGCGCGACACGATGATATTGATCGGCTGCTTGAGCGTATCCCCTCCTCTTCCCAGCAACTTGATCCCGTCCTTGATACTCCCGACGAGGTTCGACAGAATGAGTTCTTTCGGTGTGATCTGGCTGGAAGCATCGATTCGGCCGGCGTCGATCCACTGCTGAAGTTTGTCAAGGTTGACTTCGGACAAGACAGGCGCACGGCTAGTCAACTGTTAGCCGTACATCCAATTGTAGAGGCAGCGCAGGCATTAGATCATACAAGTTCTCGAATCCCAGCGCTCCTTTCTGGAAAATCAAAGGTGTTTGACCACCCTGGAACCACGGGTGGACACTTCCATGCTGCTTCTGACCCTTGTGACCCCTTCCGGACGTCTTTCCCTTGCCCGAAGACGGACCGCGACCAACACGAATGCGCTTCTGATGGGCTCCCTTGTTGTCGGACAGATTCGCGAGGATGGAAGCGCTTCGGGTTTGAATGGACAGCGCCGCAAAGAGACCGGTAAGGGTCTGGGAGCTCTTCTGCTCAATGGAAGCCCTGCAGCATTGAGCTGCGAGCCGGGCCGGTATTCGCGGAGGCATCCTCGCGGTATGGGCTTGATCGAGGGGCTGCTTGTTCAACGGGACTCCTCGGAAGTCCCTGCTGCATCTTCAGCTTTTTCGCTATGCCATTGACCCATTGACGAGTCAAGCACAAGGTGGTCCATGCTTCTAAGTTGCTCAGTTACGTAAGCGCATATGTTTATGTTTCGACATCAAGAATGTGGTCCGTGCCTAGCACTCAGACGAAAGTGCCTAGGTACCTATTCCGTTCATTTACACACCACATCAGCCAATAGGAGTAGCCATGTCGTCGCGTATATCATCTGGCTTGAATGATAGGATCCAGACTTCACCAAGGATATCATATTTTTATTGTAAATCTTAGCATATCTGCATGTAATGTCATATCGCCTATCTTAGAGGTAAAGGCACACATAGGTAGATACATATACTAGGTACATCACATCTATTACCTAGCACTCAGAGCAGTTGCTACACACCGCAGGAATTCCGAGGCATTGTGGACTCAGCGTCAAATTGTAGCGCTCGTGAGTATGCCTATATATGATCGAAAACTCTCCGCTCTTCTTGAGTATACCTATCAAGAACCAATTTGCTACTTACCCGATGGGTGAACGTAGATACTAGTTCTGCCTGACTACCTATCCGTCCTGCCGTCACAGCAACATTATGTCAGCTATATGTCAAAATCTTTAGAAGTTCTATCACCTGAGCTTTTTTACTACGCAGTTACTGCAATATGTAAGACACTCTTGGGGCAGAAGGGCCGAGAATAGTTAGAGGGCTTATAGCTACAGAAAGGGCGTACTTAAGTCGACATTCACGCCCCAGTAGCGTATGCAATGAGTTAAGGTGCTTGAACTTTTACTTAATTTTAACCTTCAGATTTTGCAGAGTATTTGCTCGCTTGGCTCAGCTCTACTCACCACTTGGATTAATGAGTAATCTGACAAAAAGGGTCTCTATATCGTGACTAAGTCACTGGGGACGCTTACGGACATGTATAGTTAGACCTGAGCGTCGGGGAAGCAATGATTGATTCTTTCGTGGAGCTTAAGTAGGAAGGACAGACTAAGAAAAACAGGGAGCGAAAAGCTCTCAAGAGTACCTATCTGACTAAAGGAAGAGGGCAGTAATCGATTTGATTTGATTTAGTTTTACCTAAGAAACTACCTCGTTTGAGTAGGGTGTTGTGTTCTCTGTCGTATACAGCGTAAGCTGTTGTCAAGTATCCGTTACCACGATACATTTACTCGACACAGTGTGCAACAATGCAATGTCGGTTATTATATCTCCCCCTCTACACACTGTGTTTTAAGATAGCCATACTTTCATTTCCTCCATTAAGGATCGATAATACCCAAACGGGATAATGGCCGACCCCTCGCCATTCTTTCAAACGTGTCAGCCTACCTAGGTAATGAAGGACGAAAGATTTGTCCCACACCCATAGGTATGTATGCTAGCTTCACGACGCACAGGTTTCCCTCACGCACTCGGGTTTCGTTGAGGCACTCTGGATAGATATTCAAATTATTCAACAATCTGGGCAAGTCCCAAAACTAACCTGACAAGTAGTCATGATAATAAGATGTTCATGAAAGGCATGTCAATCATAAGAACCAAACAAACAACCCATATAACTCCATACAGAAAAAAAAAAGATCCCATCCCATGAAATGAATCGCTTAGGGTCCCTCCTTGATGCATTCCAAACCGCTGCTCACGCTCCCGAACCTCACCCACAGTTGCTCCCACAGGTAGGGCGAGCGGGGCCGCCAGGGGGCGCGGTCGCCGACCTTGGGCAGGTCGGCGCGGGCGCGCTCGACGTAGGTCGAGGTCAGGGGCATGAACCTGAGCTCGTTCATGTTGCGGCGCTCGTCCTCGCTGCGGCGCGGCACGACGGCGCCGAGGCCCTCGCGCCGCATCTTGCGCAGCAGGCGGCTCGTCAGCTGCGCCGACGTGTCGACCCCGAGCGTCCACGCCGCGTCGAGGTAGCCGAAGCCGAAGGCCAGGTTCGGCAGGCCGTCGAACATGGCCCCGCGCCACACGAAGCGCTCGTTGAGCCGGAACTCGCGCCCGTCCACCCGCACCGCCATGCCGCCGCCGAGCCGCAGCTTGAGCCCCGTCGCCGTCACGATGACGTCCGGCCTCAGCTCCTCGCCCGACCGCAGGCGGATGGCGTCCGCGGCGACGGCGTCGATGTGGCCCGTGGTGACACTCGCGGCGCCCTCGCGCAGGCACCGGTAGAAGTCGCCGTCCGGGCACATGCACATGCGCTGCTCGAACGGGTTGTAGGGCGGGTTGAAGTTGGGGTCGAGCGCCTCGCCCTCGCGCAGCTGCGACCGCATGTCCTGGCGCAGCATCCGCCGCGCCAGCCGCGGGAACCAGATGCAGAACCGCCGGAACACGAACGGGTACACGATCCACTTGAGCCGGATCAGCTTGGTCGCCAGCTTCCGCGGCGTCACCGCCCGGATCAGCTTCTCGAGCCCGTTCTCCAGCGGCACCGAGAGGATGTAGGTCGGCGAGCGCTGCAGCATCGTGATGTGCTTCGCGGTGCCCGCCATGGCGGGGAGTAACGTGATGGCGGTGGCGCCGGACCCGATGACGACGACCTCCTTGTTGCTGTAGTCGAAGTCTTTGGGCCAGAATTGGGGGTGGACCACGTCTCCTTTGAAGTTCTCGATCCCCGGTATACTGGTCTTCAGCGGCTCCTCGTAGTCGTAGTAGCCCGTGCCGAGAATTATAAATCTTGAACGCATCGTCACCTTCGTCTCGCCGTCCTTCAGAACGTCCGCGCTCCACGTCTGTGTCTTGGAGGACCAGTTGATGCCGCTGACCTTGTGGTTGAACATTATCTTCTTGTCGATACCGTGGTCGGCTGTAGCTTTCCTCATGTAGTTCATGATCGCTGGCCCCGTGGCGATAACTTCTTTCTCGCTCCATGGCTGCCATGGAAATCCGAAGGTGAATAGGTCGGAATCACATCTTAAGCCTACCCCTCAGTTAGTGAAAGCAGACATATTGTAAGGGGGCTGTGTTCTCTCACCTGGATATTGGAAGTAACTCCAAGTTCCACCGAGCTCACTGCGTCCCTCAAGTATGCAGTAGCTTAGGTCAGGATTCCTCTCTTGCAGTCTGTAGGCGAAACAGATGCCGGAGATTCCTGCTCCGATGATGATAACATCTGTATCAACAACAGTCGTTTGAGACGCCATTGTTTCGCTCGGTGTACAGTTTTGTGTCGAGCTTCGACGACGAACTATTGATGCACTTTAGAATACGAATAAAGATAAGATGGTCTATAACTTGCTCTAGTTACGATATTCTTTGAACATACTGGGCCTGATATATTTATCTCTATATGCCCCAATTTCCTTGACTAACCTCCATTCCCAACCATTTTACTCGACGATGTCCTCGGTTGGCTTTCTCGGGGGTTTGTGTTCTAGACTCGGTTTCGATGTCCGTATCATGCGGAGATAGATAGATGAGTGGCCAGGACTACCGAAGACACCTTGTGTCGTTTGCCTCCATATGAGACTGATAAGCCCCTGGTCTTCTGCTATCTTTCCAATTACCATTCCAGTCGTTTTAGTCTATCTGTCTATGATCGGCTTCTCCACTGGCCATGACCTTATCAAAATTCGGCTGCTTCTCGTCGTCTCCCCATGATAACTACAAGGAGCTGTGACTGGACGAGTGGCCAAAGCGCCAAAGCCTCGGCGTCTAAGACCGTAGGATATACGCGCGTGAAGCCGATCCCAAGTCGAGATCGCCCAAACCTGCGAGTCGGTTACCCGGTGCGAAATACTTAAAGTCACTGTGTTGCTGCGTGAAGCCCCGGTAAAACCCTCGCCTTGGTTTCAACGTAGTGTAGGCCGGATACGACTATCTTCACCACACGAAAACCCTTCTCATAACCTTGAGTATCTCCAATACTACATAGGCTTACTTACATGTAAACATTCGCACTCAGACCTCGGCTTCAATGTTACTGAGAGATTACTTGCCTCTTTAGATGAGCAAGACCCGCTTTGGTGGGGGAATCTGTGTATTCAGAGATAGCCTATAGATTACTTGCCTGTTCTGCCTCTGCGGGAGGATACCTATGCTCAGCGAAGGCAAATACCCGCTTGGAGAACCTTAGGCTAGAGCGTCGCATCAGGAATGGTCCGGAGGGCCACTCTAGACTACGCCTCAGCGCAGGTACGTAGTATGCCATTGACGTGTGGGTCACCGTGGTTATAAACAGGGACACGGTACCTTTTTAGCGTTTCGACCCCGTGGGGAACCGCCCGTCATACCTATCTATCTACAGTGATGCCGAGCATCAAGAATGGGATCCTTGTCCGGTGTCGTGCTAGCAGGCCTTAGCCTTTGCCGCACTACCGTAGATAGACCTTTTCGTGGAGGCAGAGAAGGCTAACGTCGAAATAGTTTAGGGCCATGGGGAATACTTGTTGGGGTCAGTTCATTATGAACGGCCCTTCTAAGATATCCAGGTAGACCCGCCCACCGGGACTCCGGCCCCTTAAAGACGGTACTCCACGGCCCCCCTTCGGTGCTCTCACCTTTTTGTGCTTTTTTATCTTCTGATGTTTTCTGGTCCTTTTCTGCCTTTAGTCAGATGAAACTTAGTTATAGGCCGACCTATTATGAACAAGTTGTTTCTGAACAAGGTACAACAAGATGAATTCCACGGACCACAACGACAGGATGTCTGCGGTTGGCACCGGTGAGCCGAAGCTGGATGTCAAGGATGAAGTCAAGAACGACTTGACCCGGCGTCAGTCCATGGACCTAGGCATAGTGGAGGAGCCAACAAGTCAACTTCGGCGCCGTCTAGATAATCGACAGATCCAACTGATTGCCATTGGTACACCTCCCCTATGATATCCATTAGTTGCCTAAACTGACTGATATATCACCCCAGGTGGTTCGATCGGTACGGGCCTTTTCGTCAGTATTGGCAATGCCCTCCACCAAACAGGCCCCGCCGGCCTGCTCCTGGGCTTCATCACGTACTGTTTCTTCGTCGGCCTGGTCAACAACTGCATGACAGAGATGATGGCCTTCTTCCCTGTCCCGGGTGGCTTTATCAGCCTAGCCGGTCACTTCATCGACAACGCTGCTGGTTTCATGGTTGGCTGGAACTGTATGCCTGCCTGCCCTTAGATACATCGGCTTATTGACCGCTAACACATGAGCAGTCTTTCTCTACGAAGCCTTTGTGATCCCATTTGAGATCAGTGCGCTGGCTATTCTCTGCAAATTCTGGAGCGAGAGCGTCCCAATCTGGGCTATATGTTTAGCATGCATTGTTCTTTATATGTACGGATTTATGTCTTCATGTTGCGTGGTATACAAGTGCTGACAGGCGTTTCAGTATACTGAACGTCATTGCCGTCAGGATCTATGGAGAGGCCGAGTTTTGGCTGTCCGGCGGCAAAGTCGTCTTGCTCGCCGCCCTCTTCCTGTACACGTTTATCACCATGCTCGGTGGTAATCCCAAGCATGATAGATACGGGTATGTTTTCCGACAAGCAATACCTAGAGGATACTTCAAAGTATCAAACAGATTCGCTGACTCCTCTTATTTTTGTGATACAGGTTCCGGTATTGGAACGACCCTGGCCCTTTCGCTGAACAGCGTACAACGGGGAATCTAGGTCGCTTTGAAGGATTCCTTGCCGCCCTGTGGAACGTTGCCTTCTGTGTTGTAGGTCCCGAATACATCTCACTCGTTTCCGCCGAGGCCAAGCACCCCCGTCAATACGTGAAGGCGGCGTATAAGACGGTCTACTTCCGATTTGGCGCATTTTTCATCGGGAGCGCCATCGCTGTCGGCATCGTCATCCCATACAACGACGCGACCCTCACGAGCATCCTGCGCGGAGGCGACAGCGGGGCCGGCACCGCGGCGGCCTCGCCCTACGTCATCGCCATGAACAACATGGGCATCGAGGTCTTTCCGCACATCGTCAACTTCCTCCTCATCACGACCATCTTCTCGGCCGGCAACACCTACGTATACTGCGCGAGCCGCGCCCTGTACGGCCTGGCCCTCGAGGGCCGCGCGCCGAAGTTCCTCACCCGCTGCACCAAGAACGGTATCCCTCACTACTGCCTGATGGTCGTCATGTGTTTCTCGACCCTCAGTTTCCTGCAAGTCAGCGAGCGCACTGCAAGCTTCCTAAATACGCTCGTGAACCTGGTAAGGCAGAAGAATCCCGGAACCCCGCGAATTCGTACGCTAACACCCCGAAAGGTCACTGCTGGGAGTTTCGTAACCTATTTTTCTATGCCAGTCACGTACCTCTTCTACTGGCGTGCTATGAAAGCCCAGGGGTATGATCGGAAGTCTCTACCCTATTGTGGGCGGTTTCAGCCATACTGTGAGTGACGTCCACCAACAATCCCTTCTTTCCACGCCGTTTAGGACAATGAGCTGATTGAATCTCAATCCTTTTAGCCGCCTGGATCGCTGCGGTCTTCTTTTTCTGCGTTTGTGGGGTTTACGGCTATACAAGTTTCAAGCCGTGGAACATCGAGACCTTCTTCGGATGCTACACTATGATAATATTCGATACCGCCATATTCGTGTTTTGGAAGTTCTACAAGCGCACCAAGCTTCACAACCCGCGCGAGATCGACTTGATCTGGGACCGGCCCCAGGTTGACGACTGGGAGAACACAACCACCGAGATCCCCAGGACCTTCTGGGGTGAAATGGCCGATCTCTTGACATTCCGAAAGGCGCGAAACAATGACGTTGAGCGCGGATCTGGGAGTGAATAGATGCGATGATAACGACGACGCATACGACTACGATGATGATTACTTCTGAGCGTTAAGAGTGTTTTTCAAGTTGAGGAGTGTACATGTTTGGAGACCTGTCTGGACATTCACACTCTCGTTATTACAACAGCCCATCCGCAAATGATTGCCTGTGTTGTTGATGGATAGAATATACCTAGAAGATCTTCTGGGTCTGCAATTAACTACTACGTTTCCCTTCCCTGTGTTTATACTTTTGTGTGATATAAGCATTGATTGCTTTCAACAAGAACAAACTATGAACTACTGAACACGCCGAAGCACAGGCGGCTTTCCCTGTGATGAGTATGCTGCCGTTTGCCCGTTAATCCAGACTAGCCCCTGAGTTTCCTGGACCTGCTCATGTGGCGGTATGGGTCATGTGGCCTTCATACCTTCCATACTGCTGACATCTATCAGCTACCCGCACTGTAGACAACAATTACCGCAACGCTACAGTAGGTCCGAGTATGAGCTGAACACCTCTTAGCGCCTTGCATAGATACGCTGGTTCACCACAAGGGATGATGTTGCTGTAACTAGCAGTAATGCCGATACCACAACTCAGCCACCCACGACGACGTCATTTCCCGAAAGCAATTAATAAGATGGCAATGTCAAAAACCGGAAAAGGGAGTCTCTATGCGTACAAGATAAAGCCGATCATAAGCCTTCCCATCAGGTAAGACCCTATCTCTACGCAGCTATTTCCCCAAGGATGCCCCATCGCCGAGCGATAGGGGGAGGCGTGTTAGTGAAGAACACGGGGTCGAAGGCCGAAATGGTCGCGCCGATCAGCCCATCCGACGTCATTCGCGATAGGCGCGGTCTACGGGTTTGTATGCAGGCGAGGTACAAAGTAGCGTGGCCGTGGTGGGGTCTCCCCGCATTCTCGCACTTCGAGACCGACCTTGGGAGCCACCGGCCCCCCCCCCCCCCCCCCCNGCATTGGCTGTCCGATGATGACCCCTATTCGCCTCCTTCACGAACAACGTCCTTCCTTGCCTCGTTATCTGTGGGGGAGCCAATGGCATCGTCCCCGTCTAAAGAACCGGGCCAGAGGGTCCTCTGTTTCATACATAGGTTTACAATGATACGTAAGATGATCACGGCTCATGCGAGTTTAGTTATCTGCTTGTCTGGGGAAGGAGAGGGGGTTTGCAGATTCGCCAGGATCTAGTGTTGTCGGGGAACGCATCCGTTACTCGCACGTTGTCTTGTAACTTCCCCATGGCCAAGTGCTGTGATGCTACCGGTTGGTGTAGGTAGAGAGACGACTGGTGCAAACCCCACGCCACCCCTTGCCGTCTGCTGAGCCTGGCCTGCTGGGGGGGATGGGGGAGACAAATCTAGAACCCCTGTTGCAGTGTATTAAGTAAACGGCAACGGAGCTTACCCGATAAGCTCACCAGGAGTTACATGCCGAGTTATGCTTGATTTCTAACAGTATTATTGATATTCGCCTATCGCTCATCCGCTCCACCTCACTTCGATATCTCCAAGGATAGTGGCACGTACAGCCCCGGAAATAGATAGACCTAATCTTGCATGTAAACAAGGCGGCATGCTCTTCCTGTGGGTAAGTTGTAGGTACGTGCCCAGTGGCTCTGATAGGAGTCGGGCCGGTTCGCCGATGGACCTTTCAGGGGCTCGCATTGCTCACAGTTCAGCTGAGGGAGATATGTGCTTTTTCCCGCACTCTATCGGCGTGATCTTGTACCAACTTATCTGGCAGGGCCGTTTTGTTTATTTGATTCTATTTTGATAGAAGAATGTAACGGCTGTGGGGCTGGACGTCGGGGGGCTAATTATCTGTCAAGATACTTGTAGATATGTGTAATGAAAGGCTTCTGGCAAGCGACTCCGTGTTACATGGAGAGTGTCTGTCATGAAAAGGATAATGAAGATACTAAATAATTCTCGTGTTATACCTAACAGGAGCATTATTATTCGACAAGGCACGTCGTGTCGAGAGTTGGCTTACTGGCCGCCCACGCCACAACTTCTACTAGTGTCAGGGTCCTTCAAAGGGGCCCAAGGAAATATTGAAGTAATAGTCTATAAAACAGAGAAGACCCCAAGTATATAAGCCTGCTGCGCGGCCATGAAGAGTACCGTACGTGACCCCTGGATGGTGGCGGCAGAAAAGAAGTTGGCAAGCAGTTTGGACTTGTGTAGACAATGTTTGGTTGTATCAGAATCACGTATTCAGAGTGCCAACCACTACATTGAAAGCGCTGTGTAGATTAATGTAGTACCCGTTGGTCAGTGTGCGTTCCTTTTAAAGATCAACTAGCGGGGCTTAGTTGGGGAATAGTACTGTATTGGTCTTTAAAAGGAACGCACACTGACCAACGGGTAATGATAACAACGTTATATCTCTTGCTTGTCGCCGGTTTCCCAGTCCACAGCGAGTGACGCGCCCTCTCCCCTATCAAAATACGCGCCATCGGCACAACCGGATACGCGTGGCCATGTTCTAGACATATTGACGGGCTGCGCACAGAGCTGGTATATTCGCTGTAGAATTTAGAACTAGATAAGGTTAGAGAGCTCACGTTCCACCAGAGTCAGGGGCCCTCTGGACGACCTGTGTGTACTGTATAGGGTCATGTGAACTGTGCATCTGGTGGTCACTACGCACTTCGACCCCAGGCCGCCGCGCTTTTAGACCGATCGCAGGAGCCGGCAAGCCGAAGGAAACCCAGGACTGGCTGCTGGCAGAGCATCTGCGTGATTAGCGGCAGGTTCGTCTGCGTGTTGTTGGTCTAGGCCAGCATGCACCACTGCGTCCGAGGCACCTATCTCCTATCCTGTTACCGGGCCCGGACAGCGGTTTCTCAGGACTAAGGAGCGAAAGATTGCCCACATAACGGGCTTGATTTCCTGTGATATAATTTACACATATTCTTACACATAGATATGCCGATACCTGTATCTAGATCTCATTCATCCATGCAGGCCACGCCCACCATCTCGGCGCCGCTTCCCATTCGGACACTGGCCACTGCTGGCGCTGTCGGTGCGCTCGTTTGCTTGGGGTCTAGCTTCAGGCCCTTTTGCAGGCGGTCCGAATTCGCCAGCGGAGTGGAAACATAGCTGTGCATGTACTCCTGTCTTCGGTGGTTCGGGTTTGCCCCTTATCCTGATGCAGTCTGAGAGGTGGACCATACATACCCAGCAACCTTCAACGCCTGCGAGTCCTCGTGCTTATTTCACTGTGGCCTTGCGGAGATGCCATCAGGCCTCGATGGTTGGTCGACAGCATGGTGGCAAGGCACAGGGCCACTTCCAAGTTGGGCTACTTCGCCTTCCTCCGTACTGCGAATCGGATGCTCCGGTTAGGAATCCACGTAGGTAGTGCGCTATCTTGAAAGGGGAGCGGGGGGAGAGCCTGTCGGTTGTAGTTGAGTTTATGGCTTGCCACGCTGTCGCTACAGCGTTTGACCACGCCATATCTTTCTCGAACATAAGCTATTCTGCTTTGCCAGGCGAGTATGGCCACCATGGGCCACTGTCTGCTACCATGATTCGGAGCCGTAGAAGTCTCCAGAGAGCAAGGGGGTGGCGGGAGGACCCAATATCATGGAGTAGACGGACGGGCCGTCCCCGATCTGGACAGAAGCCATTGTATTCTATAGACAATATCCAAGCAGTAGATTAGAAGTCAGATAGGCCGTAGAAGATAGCCCAATATGAATCTCCCTGCGAAGACTACGATGGGTTATCCAAGAGAAACGTGTACGAGAGGTTTTCGTTTTCCAGCTGCTCCGCCAGCTCGAGTATGTGATCGGGATTGCTCAGGAAGCCGTTGGCCGAGTCGCAAGCGGCGTCCCACGGCAGGCCGAAGCCGTGGTATTCAGCGTTTTCCTCAGGGACCAGGGGCGGGCCCACGCTATTGTTGGGCAATCCCATCGGTATATCGCCGCTCCCGGCATCACTCCCGGCAACGCCGGCCGGAGGTGAGCCCTGCATCATGTTGTTCGGGCCGCCGCGTCTGTGCAGCGGGTTCAGCAGCGACTCCAGGCGCTCGAGCTCCGACTTCCGCATGCGGGCCACGACGTTGTGCTTCCTGGACATCTCGTCGAGGACGAGGCCGACCGACCGCGACCAGCTCGTGTCCGGCACGTAGGAGGGGAGGATCGTGCTGAGGATGGACAGCAGCATGGCGGCCGAGAACGCGTACTCGAGCTGGAACGGCAGGAAGGTGTTCAGCAGGTTGTGCTCCGCCAGGTTCCGCAGCATCAGCGTCATGGCGATCGCCGACTCGGCCGACGTCTGCAGGAGGGCCTCGATGGGGCCGGCCAGCCGTTGGGGCTCGATCACGGTGAGCTGCACGCTGAGAGTTAGGAGCCACAGGACTAGTGGCCGAGTGGCGAGCACAATGCACTAGAAGCATCGAGGTGTCAGTATAAGAACGTGGAGTCTTATAGGGGGCTCCAAGTCTTACGTGATGACAAGACAGCGCAATGTGTGTCAGCATGTGCGGCAGTTCGCTCCAGGACGTCCGGTCGAAACTCGACATGATGCGATCGAGTTCCCGCGAAACGTCGGCCAACTCATGTAGGACCGCCGTGGTGCTCCGAATGAATGTGTCACCGATATCCTCTTCGAGACTATATACTACTAAAACACCATTGTCAACCGAATTCCAATAACTATACCAGGGGTGAGAAAGCATCGGCACGAGAACCTACTGTTGCACGTCCTCACGATAAGTTTGGAAAGCTGGATCCTAAGTGTCAAAGTATGAGCCGACAACGTCGAAGACTTCTCTATCGGCAGGGGGGCGAGATGGGAACCTTCCGGGACCGAAGGCGGCACACCCATCAGTGCCGTGAATTCCTGGTCGAGGATATAGACAATCCACCACATGTTGCTACACCGGTTCGAAAATTCCGGACTATCGAAGTCGTCGGGAATCGGGCGGTGGATACCCTGGGCGTAAGCGAGACGCAGCGCCTGGCCGATGTACTGGTACGCCGCTGTCCGCATGTCAACGGACTGGAGGTACAGGGCCACGAGGGTGAGCACCTCGACAGCCCTCATCGTGTCCTGGTACATCTGGGACGGGTTAGGAAGCAGCGACATGGCGCGCGCAGCCAAGTAGTGGCCTGGCGGGGCGTTCGCGCAGGGTCCCGAAGCCAGGAAGGCCTTCCCGAAGGCAAGGAGGAGCAGGTATTCCACAAACCACAGCCGCTGGGTCTGCGCCATCTCCCAGGGGTTCTTGTGGAAATTGTGGAACTGGGCGAGGAAGAACGGCTCGTCGACTATGGCAAACAGCTCACCCAGGTGGAACTTGGCCGTGTTGTACAGGTAGAGGGCATAGTCCATGGCGGGGAGGTTCTTCAGATCACTCTCGTCGACCATGGCCTTTGGCGTCCACAGCATGGGGAAGGCGGTCCCGTCCAAGTTGAAAGGTGTTGGATTGCACCCATTGGAAGAGGAGTTTCCTGCCTCGAGAAGTGCTATAGTACGACAGTAGAAGGACCATGTCGATGTCGCACCGAGAAAGTCTACGATAGAGTTAAGGGGGTGTTTAGTGTTATCACTGGGTTAGATAGCAGATAGGGGAACTCACGTGGTCTACCGGCGTGGTCGCGAACATAGGAGAGGTTATGGGCCGCTAGTGGATTATGCGGCACCGGGAGGTTGTTGCTCGGCCCTGAGTTAGCAGCCAGGAGCGGGTTGTCGGAAACGGCCGCCGGCCTCCGTTGCGCGAACTGCGGTGCACTCTGTTGTTGCGGGGGCGCATGCTGGATGGGCTGCGACGCCGACGACTTGGGCGTCAACGGTGAAGGCGCAGACACGGACGACGCCGCAGGTTGCATGGACTGTGACGAGGACGGGCTTGAGGCCGTCGGGAATGAGGCGTCCTCGGATGCCTGGACCTGGGACTGCGGCGGCGTGGCACCGGATGCCGACTTGTCCGTGGCCGGCGTGGGAGGCTGGACTATAGACAGGCGGCGCTGTAGATCGCGCAGGTAGCGTTCGGGGACCGAGACGTGCGGCTCATTGCTCGGGAACGTGCAAGTCTCCCCGCGACGGACGCATCGGTTGCAGGGCTGTGATCCGGAGCATTTGATTTTGGCGGCGCGGCACTGCTTGCAACTACAATGTGGCGATGTTGTGTCAACATCTCGGGCTCCCAATTTGAAATAAAACGTCGACGGCACTCACGCTCGCGACGTCCGACGCGGAACACGCGGTGGCGGCGTCGTTGGCGGCTCTATCGGGTCCATGTCCGGTCACCGTTACTATGCAGGCGGTGAGTGGGCTGGGCGGTCGGTCTGGTGGATCACAGCACAGCAATGGTATAGAGAACGAAGAGTAAGTAGAAGCACAGGACGTCGGAGGATGAGCCCGGGCAGTAAACCTTAGGGGGTAGATATTAGCTGCTTGATATTCGCTGTCCACCGGGATGGGAGAATGCGGGGTCGGGGTCAAAAGCCGGCGTAATGCGGGGGAACCTGGGGATGGGCTCCTACTTAATCGGGCAAGTTGCGACAGGAGGCTGCTGTGGGATAGGAGGACGGCTGGACGACTAAGGCGCGCGTCGATGTCACAGCCTCCATGCACGGATGGGGTCTCGGGAATTTCCTTGGTCAATCGGTATCGTAGGGGAGGCGATGGAGGACGGTGTTACGTAACCCAACTTGACCAACCCAGTCATTCAACCTTGGTTATAAATATCAGTCGGAGACAGCCATCTCCCATCAAGATATTAGGTATGTCTTTCGGTCCGTACTCAGTATCTATAAGATATCCCACGAGTTCCTTCATCCAGCCACTTGCGGAGTTCTCTTGTTATCTCTATGAATGTGATAAGGCATGCTCCTAGTGGGACTAGCCTGACGGGCAATACTGATTTTCGCACCGAAGTTTGGGAATACCGATCTGATCTTTCCGTGCTGGTTTATCGTGTTCGTGACTAAGACCATGTATAGGCGATAACTGATACACAGAGATAAGATGATGACTTCGCTAATGAGTAAGACGCCCTCGTTGTAGGCTGTGGGGCTTGCTTGATCACACTTACACGTAAGGAGATAGCGTCCACGTTGGAACTGTGGATAGATGTGATTCCTACCAGCACTAGTGAGTTCCCGCATTACTAGCCACTCCGTTGATATCTCGGTATCCCGCCGATAAAGGGGCATATCTAAGATAAGGCAAATCCATATGAGCAAACACATCGCTTCTATTTTATTAGTAGTTACTGCCAGCTCTTGGTTATATGACGGAATTTTCCTTCTTCTTTTTCTTTTTCTTGTGCAAGAGAGAAAGAGTTTAGGTGTGTAGGTATCCTGAGGATGTATGGTCTCCGATGTCGGGTAACTGAGTTTGTTGGTGATGCTCGGAGTTCTTTTAAGTAGTTGAGAAGCTTTGTTAAAAATAGAGGTATACCTAGTTAGATCTATAGATCCGCGTATAGTCAAACAAGGTTTATTTGTATCGTGACGAAGCCTGAGACCATGCAGTGTATATGAATATACAGTATGCAAAGATGCTTTGAAGAACACTAGTTATTACTGTAGGGAACTACTACATGTATTACCTATTTCTTATCTCAGCCTCGAGATGTGGTTTTAATGGAATCGGACATAAAGAATGACATGGCCAACAACTCTCAATTTCCAGGTATGCTCATAGTCACGACAATATATTATGACATTCGCTGGAATTTTATATAAAGAGCCTTTTCTGGATTGATTTAGCTACATTTTAACCCGATGTCCATTCGCTTTTCTCTTCATAATTACATAGTCGGTTGATATATTTAATATCTGGACGGGGGTATTGCTATACCTGTGTAAGACCTCCCCAGGGATGCAAAACTTGAGGAGCTATCTCTCCCAAATACATATTTACCCCACGAATCTAACCCAGTGTAACATATCATGACACTCTGACCGTTCCCGTTGGCTCCGCCATTTGAGCTGGTGTTTGGCGTAATACAATTTCGGGAGCTTCATTATGGTTACCCAATACTTCGATTCTAATTCAAGCCTGTCATGTCAAACGCTGTGCAACTGATATGTTCGAGCCATAGTGTCGACCTCATTAAGCGGCCAATGGGCTTTGCCATGTTTGTGAGCGCTGTGCCGCCACAACCACATGGTGTGTATATGTGTGTGTTTGACGCTGGCGCAGGCCTCCCTAGAAGCATTCAGCGTGGGTAGGCTATTGCACTACTTAGAGTTAATGATGATTTACGCCTCCGAGGCGCCGCCGCTTCAGGAGGTCGGATCGACGGCGACCTCGCTTCATTTACGTTGATGTGCCGTATTGGATAAGACCTGCGAAGGCTTGATATCTCCTAAATCAAAGCCAATAGCACACAACCTTTAAATACTTTCGCCTCCATCGTTTAAGCTTCGGTACCTCGCCGTCCGTAGGTACTCTCAAGCTCGTGCCCCTTATCCTGCGGTGTCTCAGGTCCTCCAGAAGCTTCCCATCGCCGTTATCATAGCAGCATCATGTCAGCGTGACAGCAATATTGGAGCGCTCTCTGTCGTCTCGATTAGGTATTGGTGCGAGCTTGCCTTATCCTGAGGGGTCTGCGATGGAGGACCTCGCAGCCGTCGTCGTTAGGCTCTACACAACTACATGGCGCTTACTGTTTTGGATAGGAATGAGCGACCACTACGCACCAGCAATATCTAGCTAGTCACTCGAAAATATCATGTCAAGGTTGGTACCTATTTATACGTCCCTAACGTTCCATCTAATATAAGCCTAGGGGTCTCTATTCAATCTAATATGATAATTATAAGACGAGCAGCGGATGCACCTCACTACTTACTCTTCCTTAGATGGGATCTCCGGTGCTTTCAATAGGCTAGATCACTACGGGTTTGGGACCATAGAAGATTTCCTTCAAGCCCTATGTGTAACCCTTTTAAGTCTTGGATAAAGTCACACTCCCCTGGTTCTATAATTACCAGTCTGTAAAGGAATTACACTTACGACTTAGCCCGCTCAAAGCATAAGAGTATACACTGCTGTACATAAAGTCATCCAACTGCCACAGCACCCTTCACGAAAATTGGTGAACTTGAGAGTCTGAGAGTTGCCCAAGTCAAGAGTAACGGGACTGAAATGGTTCTAGGTGCCCATGAACTTGAGGAATGGGAAAGACCAAGGCCCTCCGCATATTCAATTATGACATATAAGCTAACCTGCTCTGTGTTGAGGAGACGTGCGTTACCCGATATTGAGATGATAGCGCGCCTCGCCGTTCAGCCTGTATCATGTTGCTTGTAGAGGCCCTCAATCCAATATTAAGTTATGAGTAGATGAGGAAAGCTTATGCACTAGGTACGGGCTCACATAGAAACCGAGAAAAGGCAACAAATAAGCCGCAAGGAATCACGAAAAATCGGCCGAGTTCATGACAAAAAGTATGGTCATTAAAATCTAGACAAGAAGTAAAACATGCAGCTTTTCAATCGCTCATTCGTTGATACCATGGATCTCATACGGGACGCTTTCCTAAGCCAACGCACGAGGGGGTTGGTTTGTTGCCGAGCTGAACCGTCCGTCTCACGACATCCCGACCTCTCCACGTGGTTAATCACCACCAGCGACGGATAAGCCAGAGAAACCACTAACTAATTACCTAGTGGCGACGGCCAACGACAATAGCTAACCCCGCCCAGGCACGCCAAGCTTTCCTCTCCCCATTCCTTCCATCAATCAATCCATCCGGATGAACCCTACCCCCGTCCCCGCGCTTAGGCGACGGCGGTGAGCGACTCGACGTTGACCTGGAAGGTCTGGGTGCCGGAGGGGTTGAAGTCGGCGACGCCGGAGGCGTTGTTGCGCTGCTGGCCCTGGGTCCAGACGTGCTCGACGGCGAGCGTGATGCTGTCGGGCGGGTTGGACGCGACGCCGAGCGCGGCGACGTAGGCGCCCTCGGCCGACGCCCCGCCCTTGGGCTTGCAGTCGATCCAGCCCTGCCCGACGTTGATCTCGCTGCACGTCGCGTCGAAGGCCGGCGCGCCCTCCACGTAGCCCGCCGGCGCGCTGATGTCGAACTCCGCGATGCACTGGCCCTGGATGGCGAGGAGGTGCGTGTTAGCGATCTTGGGGTTTCACGGAGATGTTGGGTCGTGGATGACACGGGCCCTGGAAGGAGGGGGAGGGCAGGCGAGGGGAGGAGGGATCGCGGGGAAAACGGAGATTATATGTGATGAATGAGGGCTTGCTTGGGTTGCTTACCGGAACACATCGCTCGGCGAAATTGGTCGCCTCCCAGGTCGCGAGGACCTCACGGGCCTGGAGGTTGGCAGCCTGGGGCATGGCGGCGGCGGTGGCGGCGAGCGCGGAGACGACGGTGACGAAGGCGTACATTATGTCGGTTGGGGGTTTGTAAGGTACCTTTGATGGTTGGAAATTAGGTATTAGGAGGGTGTTTTGAGGTTATTATTAGCGAAGGACTTGCGATGAGATGGCGATTGGGTTGCTGTGAGGATAGGTGAGACCATGATGGGTGTTGGCGATTCTTATATGTTTTCGAGTCGTCGCGCAACGTTACCTACGTACGCGCTGGCAGCAGTCTCTCGTTGACCGGATGAGCTTGGCATCGTGCCCCCCCCNCCCCCCCCCCCCCCCTCGTTTCGAGATAGGATGCCGATTGAGGCTGACCTCGTATTCCACCCGCATAGCCACTCGAGCGTCACCGTTGGGAGCGCTCCCCTTGCCGCTGCTCAGCTCGGCTCCGCAATACGGTACCATCCGGCGAGGCGCCACCTACCACAATCCCGCGCGCGACCACGCCACGGTGCCCCGGGCTGAGCGGAAGTTACTACTGCTAGAGGAACGTTTGCATGAACTATTGGCCGGCCCTACCTACTAGCTTGTCCGTGAGTCCCGTGCTGTGCTGTAATAATTCGGAGTCAAGTCTAGGCGGCTGGTATTCCGATCGTAAATCGGTTTTCCGACGATCACTTCTTGAATCGGAGAAACGCCTTGTTCGTATTAGCTAATCGGACGGTGAACGACGTGGGAACAGAAGACGAGGTAGCATTCAGGTATCCATCGTCGAAGTCTGGACCTGGTGACACTGGGCAGATTCGCCGGTGCATTGTCTTGCCTTGGCCTCATCTCCGGCAATAGGCTTTCTAACATCGAACTAAAAGCATTGACGCTGGGTAAACATGGGGAACGCTGACCCAATCCGACCAACTTCAATGTTTAGGTCCCCGTTTGGCCGTCTATTGTGCCCACTGTGGAAACTTATGAGTTGTATTCAACGTCACCTGGAACCCTCTTATATGCCGGATTCCGGCATTTCACTGTGGGTTGGAAATCGAACGCTTCTAGTAGCTTTTGACACACGTCCCACTTAGTCAGGGGTAGTGAGATAGCCTATAAGTTGATCGATGGGGCGCCTATATCTGAATAGAACGAATATAATGCTGGCTGATGGTCCCTTGCAGTAACTTCATGCTTTTCAGCAGAAATACGACTTAATATGGGTCAGAATCATAGAAAGTGACTTACCTCAGTCTCTTGAATTACAACTATGCCTTAGAACTACTCAGCCCCGTCCAACAAGTTTTGTGCCTAGACGAAACGTTGCCTTATAAAGGAGCTTTTCCGTCGTAGCTCTCCACTGCGGAACTTGACATTGGCTATCTCAATGTGTGCAGTGTATCTCGACGACATCTGGTTGGATCATAAGAAACATGAAGATTATCCCATCCATATTTCACGTTTGGGCGGATTGTCCCATAGACCGGACGCGACCTCACTGGGTCGTACGAGTGCGTTCAAATATCTTGTGTCCATGTTTCCGGCCGTCGGCGGTGTAAGTGTGTACCGGAGCCATCGGTAGCTCGCCCGACACTTCCGTGGTTCCTCGTGTCAACTGCGAGGAAAATCGACAGAGATCGATCTCGATACGTCCGCGCTGAGGATGGAGACCCTGATCAGTGGAGACTTCCACACGTGCTGAATCATGTCTGAACAGAGCTGTGCCTCAGCGGCTCGGTACTAAATATCGGACTGGATGACAATACGAAGTATTCTCCGGTATTTCTTGTAAGAAACGATGCAACTTTGGAGACCGGCTTCAGTCCCCACAAGTTCCACGGTGAGGAATTGTGGGGGCACCTTGAGAGGCGGTTGTTGAGACGAACTATGAGGTGCCATATGCCCAAGACCATCGCGGTATAGTAATCAAGAAGCCCAACCATGTATCTTGAGACGAGATCAACAAGACGAAATTTGGAGAGAAGAGACGGACATCTCACTTGTCCCCTAACATAAAGGACAAGCAGCCGCCACCCATCATCCTACTCATAATATTTACGATCGGCAACCAAGCTATTGAAACCCCTTTTAACATCTTCAAAGCTTCATCTCAGATATCTTCTAGATGTCTAAACACGGACAAACCGGGCTGGCCGAGACAATGTATCCTACAAGAGGGACCGAGAGAGACAGCCTCACAGGTAGCTGTTATAAAAGAGGAAGAAAAAACAAGGCAACAAAGTCGTCAGGAGAACGCCTGATAGGGCACAAGATACAACTTCGCTTGGAGTAAATAATTGAGGGAACCCAAAGCAGAATTGATGATTATGTGGGAGCCCGAGAGTTGAAGAGTGGCAAGCTCAACAAGCAACACTACAAGTTCCAGTTCGAGTCTTTGAACTCCCAGGCTGATTGCCGGTTGGGAAAGTGGTGAGAGGATATCATTGCTGCCACCACGCATTTAGAGTAAATTTGTTCCCGAGTGCGTACTCGCACTAGGAAAGGAACTGGCAAGTTCAAGTTTATGGGTATAGCTTGGCTCGAGAAATATTCTGGATGCCGCCTAGTATGCCCAGGCCTCCCTGCTGCTGTCATAGGGATCTGGATTCCGTTCGACCTCAGACAACACAGCTACTGATATTGGCAGTAGCGGAGTCTATGGCTTTGGTGCCAGGTCAATAATTGTATATGTCCCAATGTCAAACTACTGACTCGTAGAACTTACAGGCCCCATTAGAGAAAGAGAATATCAACAAAGGTAGTCCAGTCATTCTTCGGAACCGCTAGTAGAAGCTACCGGCAAGGCAATTAGCTTCTCTATTTTATTTCTTGTTAGACTTGGGCACATGTCTTTGCGTGATGTTACATACGGTGTTGGTTATCACTCCCATCTCTCATCTCAATCTTTTTTTGTAATCTCAACTGCCTCTCCGTCAAGTATGGGCCGCACGGAAAGCGTCACTACGGCCACCACTGTGACCCGAAAAGCCCAAATCCAACATCCTCATATCGGCCTAGATTACACGTTCGGCGGGCGGGGGGTATCGGGAGAGCATAGCATTTATCGCCGAGGAGGTGGGTTGAATCCAGGAGGAGGTGCGCCGCCAGGCGGGAACCCGGGAGGAAGCCCTGGGGCACCGGCCGGGAAGCCAGCAGGAGGGAAGCCGCCTGGGAAGTTGGGTGGAGTAGCTGCCGCGCGCTGTTAGCATCCTGCAACATGGGAGGGATGGAATGGCGGTTCCTTACGTCCACCTCTGCCCGGGAAGCCAGGCGCTCCAGCAAACCCAGGGAAGGGGGGCGCGGCGCCCCCCACACCGGGGGCGGGGCCGGCCAGGGAGATGGGAGCCGCGGCACCGCGTCCAGCGGGCTTCGCGACGCCGGGACCGGAGGCGAGGGTCGACGCGATGCCGCCGACGGACGGCTTTCCGAGACGCGTGCTGGGGTCGGCGGGGGGCGGGGACTCGACGGATAGCGAGACGATCTGCGCGCCGCGGACGATGATGAAGCCCAGCGTGCGCTTCTCTTGCTGGAGGACGGACTGCTGGTTGTTCTGCTTGCGCTTGATCTGGCGGAACTCATCGGTGTCGGCGAGGACCAGGTTCATGTGCCGATCGAAAGCCAGGAGCTGGCCGCTCAGCTGCCGCGAGTCTTGGAGAGTGATTCGCATGCGGTAATTGATCTGAGGGGAGCACATCAGTCGATAGCCTAGAGGGTAGAGAGTGCAATGGACGTACGTAACCGGCCTAAACACGTTTCGTTAGCTAGCTTCAACGCGATGGAAGGGCAGGGTCAGCTCACCATCTTGCCTTGCTTGTTTGCCATTGTAGCGAAATATTATTTTCAGACGCGCGACACTGTCTTCTCTTGGGTATTCGGAGCTAGATTGTCGGGGTATTCTTTGGGGACGCGACTGTTTGATGCGGCGGCGAAATATCGTCGGTCTCGATGTGCAAGGCTCGAGAAGCTGTTAGCTAAAAAAAGTGTAGGCTGAAAATGGTTAGGTAACTCAAGGTCACGTGATGCCAACGTCCCAGAAATCCTTCTTTGATCTACTATGTGTATTAATTGCATATATAGAGCCCACTTTCGGCGGTTTAGCGAAGCACAGATGCCTTTACCGGATTTCTGTAGCGCGCTTGTACATATTCGGTAATGATATGCTACAAAGCCATAATATTGACCTGAAGTATGAGGCCCGTCTTACCTATTGATCAATCATACCGAAGTACAGATCTGTACTCTGATTAGGTACACAGACACCTTACGTGATTTGAGACCACATTTAGGTGTCGTAAGAGGACCAATCAGGCAAGTTCGACAAGAGGAAACGTCATGCGAGTATTGAAACTATTGTGTCTGTATGTGGTTTAGATTTGTGTTACCCGTAGAAGACGGAAGGCTGTCGGAGGAAAAGATTGTTCGCCCGCCCGATAAACGAATCGCAAGTTACATCTATCTGCCCATGAGATGTATAATTTTTGCACGGCAAGCGGAGGGAGGAGAATAGTGGAATAAATTCCTAATGAGGTTATCGGACCATCTGAGGAACGACGGATGCGCGGCACGTGAAGATGCAAACCCGGGAATGATCACGAAATAACGGACGGAACTTCAATGGTATGTTGTGTCAACCGCAGAACCGTCGGTTGTCGGCGTAGATCAGCCGATTATCTACGTGTGACCTTGGTGGGTAGGTAGGTTATCTAGGCCGCATCCTTCTAGAATCCCAGGTATCTAGGTACGTAGAGGGAATGAGGTTCTCGACAAATATAACCGCCATGGAGGTTAACTTAGACATCAAACTGGGGCAATGATGGTAACTCTGTCCCAGCACGATAACATCATGGGGAAGAGATAAGGAGTAATGCCGGGCTGACTGCATACATCTATACATCTATCCGTCCTGACTGACGATGTGTGGCATTCCGGAGTCAGGCTGGCAGGCTGGCCGCCCGTCAACTGAGCTGGAGCCCAGGGCCATTTTTAGGTGCAGGCTGCATTGCCTTAGCTCACTGCTAGCTCTACCCCGGACTCCACTACAGCGGTACTGCACCCTGGAAGACACGATTCCATTGGGCTGGGTGCCAGGGGGCCGCAGCGGTCTCCGATAACCGCGGTGGGGCGCGGCAGTCCGGATGGCTATCGGTCGAGTTATGTCGCCATTCTTGCCCCAGAGCACCCAAGGTGTGTGTGCAAACCACAAGCCCTCACCACTCCTCGACTTCCGTCTGCGGCCACAGCTGATTCGAATTCGTGCTCCCCTGGCGTCAACCCACACCGCTTCGTCTTGAGCTTGGACCGATTTCGCCATCGCTGCCCGTTGACGTGCAATCGCCCTGTCGAAAGATCAATACACGGCAGAACCCACTGCCCATACCATACCGCCGCCTAGCCGGCGCTCCGAAACGTCGAATCTCGCTAGTCCTGCGCCAACCCGCTTCTCTGCGAAACAGACCTGGCCGAGTCCTAGTGCCACGACCTGCGTGGCTGTCATTTAGCACGCCATCTCACCACGGTTCACCGATATCTACATCATCCTCTCTCAGATGGTGCAATCCCCATAAGCTTACCCAGGCTTTGTCCTGCCACCAAACCCAACCCAACCCAACCTTTACCTCTGCCGACTCCGCCGCCATGGAAAGCCTGCTATCCGTGTCGAGCACAAACGGCCATCGAGCGCCGACTTCCAGACACGATGACATGTCGTTGCGCCCAAATGATGCCGCTCCGGCGGACCTGAACCAGATCTCGCCAAAGAACGGCTCTCGGCCGCGAAGCCAGACCTACTCGGCGACTTTGCCGACCGACCAGGCCGGAACAAAACCGTCGAGAGATAATTGTGATAGACGGAGACCCGAGGGCGTGGATGATAACCCTCGACTACCCAGCATGTCCCAGCAGCGCATGGGCCAAACCGTCACCCCCTTCCTACGAGAACACATCCCTGGGCTCTATGCGCCAATAGGAAAGCCTGATCTTCCTTCGATGACCGGCCTTAAGACGAAGGACCCTAATAGCAAATACTGCTATCGCCACAGACCAGATTCTAAATGTCGTAGGGCCGCTGACGAATCGAAGATGGGACTGATACAGAGCGTAGGGTTCCTCCCAATCCGGTTCGCAAACGCAGCTTGCTGACCTCATGGTATATAGGAACTCGAATCACTTCCCGCCGGCGACCGACAAGCCATCACCAATGTGTGGTCGCTCTTTTCCGCTGCTCCAGCGAAACATCGGGAGCTAATGTTACAGGGCATCATCACTCAATGCTGTTTCCCTCAACTTTCCACAGTGTCGAGAGAGGTCCATGAACAACTGAAAATCGACTTCTTATCCGCTTTGCCCACCGAGTTGTCTCTCAAAATCCTCTGCTACCTTGACTGCTCGTCTCTCTGCAAGGCTGCTCAGGTCAGTAGACGATGGAATACCTTATCGGGAGACGACGTCGTCTGGCACCGAATGTGCGAACAACATATCGGGCGCAAATGCGAGAAGTGTCAATGGGGATTACCAAGATTAGAGAAGAAGAGATTAAGGGAGTGGAAGATCCAACACGAAGCGGATATAGAAAACAGCCAGAATGGTCTGCCTCCGACGGCAGCCACTGTTAATGGCCACAACTCCTTGCCGGCTAGACCAACCAAGCGTGCTGCGTCGTCGCTTGGGGGTACTGATACGGATCATGGTAAGCGCCAATGTGTCAATGGCGTGGGTGATACGAGCAGGGCCCTCATCGACAGGGAGCAAGGGAAGAAATTTCGGCCGTGGAAAGACGTGTATCGGGATCGGTTTAAGGTTGGATCCAATTGGAAATACGGCAGGTATGCTTTGAAAATATTTAGAGGGCAGCATACCAACGGGATCTGCACCTTGCAATTTAACGACACGATCCTTGCCACCGGATCTTACGATTCAACGATTAAGCTATGGGACATCGAGACTGGCGAGGTAATACGAACACTCCGCGGTCACACGATGGGCATCCGGTCGATCCAATTCGACGATCGGATGCTGGTTAGCGGAAGCTCCGATGGCACGGTCAAGATATGGAATTGGCGAACCGGGGTCTGCATCAACACCCTTAACCACCAAGGCGGTGTCATCACCGTGAACATGGAAGGCGATCTTCTGGCTTCCGGATCGATGGACAAATCGATCAAGCTATTTAATTTCAAGACGCAGCAAAGCTACTGCCTCCGCGGCCACACAGACTGGGTCAATCAAGTCCGACTTCACACAGCCTCGCGCACACTTTTTTCGGCGTCGGATGACTGCACTGTAAAGTAAGTATCCTCCTCACCAATCAATTCTTCCGGCGCGCGCTCGGTGCATAGGCAGAAGCTTCGCTGTAGGACCTATGCAGAAGACAAGTGTGCCTGCATAAAAGCGCTTGCAGAGTCCCCTCACCCATTCTCTGCGTCAAACGAATCAGAAAGAACAATTACTAACTTGAATTGCCCTAGGTTATGGGACTTGGACTCCAAAATGTGTATCCGGACATTTGAAGGCCACGTTGGACAAGTCCAGCAGGTTCTTTTGCTTCCGGACGATTACGAGTTTGAGGACGAGGATGTGCGCGACGCCGATGCAGTTTCTGTGGCTAGTAGTCGCAGTGGCACACCTGCTGTCTACTCGCCCCCATCTTCGTCTGCCCACGTAGACGACGAGCGCGCAGCATATGGCCCGGTTTTCCAAAACGACCCTACGCGCCATCTCCCTCCGCGGTACATGTTGACGGGATCCCTCGACGCAACGATGAGGCTCTTCGACACCGCAACGGGAAAGAGCCCGCGCACATTTTTCGGTCACGTCGAGGGAATTTGGGGCGTCGATGGAGATGCGCTGAGATATATATCATGCGCCAACGATGCCATGGTCAAAGTGTGGGATCCGCGCACCGGGAGATGCGAGCGCACGTTCACGGGACATTCTGGGCCGGTCACCTGCGTTGGTTTAAGCGACAGCCGTTTCGCTAGCGGTGGTGAGGATGGCGAAGTGAGGCTGTATAGCTTCGAGGGCGATCCCGCGGACGTCGAGATGTCGTCGTCGTCTTCGTCGGCATCCTCCTCTTGAAGTTCTAAGCAATCGGCGAACATTGTATTATTGGTGGTGCCCGGGGAGCAAACGGCATTTTGGACCTGGATTTACGACCCCACGGGGTTTCTTTTTTGTTGCATGGCGTTTTCACTTATACCACTACGGTTAAACAGGCGGACCTGGGATTACAAAAGGTTTCTGGTTCTGCGCGTCAGCAGCTTCGTTTTCGCAAAACACGTCGGCACTAGCATGTGCCCAGGGGAGTAAAAATTATTTCGGAAAAGGCGTACGGATATCCAAGAATCTATCCCCAAACGGCATTGTGGCGTGCGTTTGTTGTCGTGCTGCCTTGACCAGTTGATTAGATCGGTCTAGAATTATTAGGGTTGGGCTCAACGATTGTCGAATCTGAACTATGTGCGAATTCATCCCATCGGTCTAGATAAGAGGTGAGAACATATATAATAAATAAAACACTTTCTATCATGTATAAATGTATCGTCCCGTGTGATTGGCGTGGTATCCTAGAGCCTCGGTTTCGAGTCCTAAGCTTAATTAAGGCTGAAGCAGCTCTTTAAACATTTGGTGTGACCTCATTTCAGCCTGCTTACATAGCTTGGGGTACCTCGTACGTCCAACCTCGGCAAGTGAAGAGCTGGTAGCTATCCAAACCTTACGGATTCACCCGTGCTTGTCGACGTCCAGGAGCCTCACCCGGGCTCTTCCGTTGCTGTGAGATCGAGTCGATAGCGTCACAAGATCTACCCCAATCCTCAATACAGTATGATATTTCGGACAATCCCTCTGTTGTCTAGGCGTCGAGGCTATGCGATACTCTCAGTATGTCGTCGTTGTTATATAAGCCCAGAGCTCGGGTACCTCATCTTACGCAGCCACACATATGGTTCATGTAGCCAACCAATGGACGGAAATGGGCATAAATACACATCCAATACGTATGATAGATACCCCTGCAGCTGCCAAAAACCTCGATGTATGTACCTAGGTAGGTAGCCTGCCAATGGGGTGGGCAGCAGCAGCGCCGCCGATGCTACGTACTTGCAGATCCCCCGCAAAATCACAAGCTCGGCTCCCCCTCGGCAAACATCAGTCGTTTATATGGGGACGTCACGACGTCACTGCCGGGGGGACGGGGATCACAGGCCGAGCGGCTTTACCGTCAGATAGGTATGCGACAGGACAGACCAGACAGCTGCGAACAAAACAAATGGGATATATTGCTCTGATCGAGAAGTCAAACATATGCATACCTAATGCTAGGCTAGCGAGACTATTCATGCGAATTGTAAGGTTTGTAGAGCTTGTCTATGCGGGAAGGCAAAACTGCCGTCTTCGCAACAGAAAGGTACCTGGCTGGCTGGCTGGCTGGCGACAGCTGCCAAGCACGAACCTCCGGTTCGCCGAACGAGTGTTCATCCGGAGGACCGTCTTGTCCATCCAGGCTCCCCCCATCCCGCCAACCTACGCCCAGTCACAGGAGATAGCGAGTTGCGCGGACACGTGCTTCGGCTGGGGTTCGTGTAGGTAGGCACCGGCAAGGGTAGGTAGGTAGGTAGGTAGCTAAGGTTTTCCGCTTGCCATCATCCCTTTGTCAATCCTGGGGGGTCCTAACCCCACAGCGCGCTACCACCTATACCTAGTTACCGTCGTGAGACGGTCTCTTTGGCTCGCAGCCGCGGATGTTGGAGCTGGCTGGCTGTCTGGCTACCACTTGCTTCCCGGCGTGGCGGATCAACGCACGCGGGATCATCATGGGGCTCGGTATATCCAGATTTTCGAGAGCTCGCCCTAGCTGGGTAGGCTGGGGTCTAGGGTCGTCTTTATATATCATTCTGTGCCCTCGTCCCCCGTATTCCTCCGCGTATATGAACTAGGTCTTCTCGTTTCTTTTCTGCGCCTGTTGACTCGTTTCACTTATAACCGAATCCTCCCCCGGCTACTGGATAGGTATTCTACTCTTCTTATATCTATTCCTCTCTTTTCGTCCGCTAGTTAGTCAAACTCTATATTTACTTACCAGTCGGCTCGTACTACTCGTCCCTACTTTTGCCGCACTACGGCGCTCGCGTATCGGGTAACTATTCTGCCGCTATTGGTGACGTCTGCCATTGCATGTGACCCAACCCCGAACCACCACCACCCCTTTCGAGAGCCGACTTACATGCTGTCTCCCTACCATCGACCACCGGCCACGCGAAACCAGGTAGAGACGACGGGCGCGCGCCCAATTCCACATCCACGATGGCGACCAAGGTGACAGGGAAAGACGGCAAGGCCCCGCCGACGGCGGCGACGAACTTCCTCGGTGAGCCACTAACAACCAGCGGCCGCCATTCTTGTCATATGACGGCCATTGGGCACCGTTGCTAACGTCGCGCGAATCAGCCGGTGGAGGTGCGGGCATGATGGAGGCGCTCGTGTGCCATCCTTTAGGTTCGTGAACCCCTTTCATCCTCTCCAGGCAGACTCACTCCACTGTCGCTATGGCTTTCCACCTTTTCCTTGTACTCCCTCTTTCTTACATCCCCATCCCTCCGTTTCTTCCCTGACGCGCGGGATACCACGCAGATACGATCAAGGTGCGGATGCAGCTCTCGCGGCGGGCGCGGGCCCCGGGCGCGCCGAAGCGCGGGTTCGTGAAGACGGGGGCGGAGATCGTGCGGCGGGAGACGCCGCTGGGCTTGTACAAGGGCCTGGGCGCGGTGCTGACGGGGATCGTGCCCAAGATGGCGATCCGGTTCACGTCGTTCGAGTGGTACAAGCAGGCGCTGGCGGACGGGCGGACGGGGGTGGTCACGGGGTCGGCGACGTTCGCGGCGGGGCTCGCGGCGGGGGTCACCGAGGCCGTCGCCGTCGTGACCCCGATGGAGGTGGTCAAGATCCGCCTGCAGGCGCAGCACCACAGCATGGCGGACCCGCTCGACGTGCCCAAGTACCGCAACGCGGCGCACGCGCTGTACACGGTCGTCAAGGAGGAGGGCCCGGGGGCGCTGTACCGCGGCGTCAGCCTCACGGCGCTGCGCCAGGGCTCGAACCAGGCCGTCAACTTCACCGCCTACACCTACTTCCGCGAGCGCCTCCTGCGCTGGCAGCGGCAGCGGTCCGGCCTCGGCGAGGGCGCCGCCGTCTCCCTGCCGTCGTGGCAGACCACCCTCATCGGCCTCGTGAGCGGCGCCATGGGCCCCCTCAGCAACGCCCCCATCGACACCATCAAGACCCGCCTCCAGAAGACGCCCGCCGAGGAGGGCGTCAGCGCGCTGAAGCGGATCACCGCGATCGCGAGCGATATGTTCAAGTGAGTACCATCGCGCACGTGCTTATATGTACCTGGCTGGGCGGTTGAGACTTGGCTTATAAGCCGAGTGAGATGTTAAAAGTTGGGGGTTGTGGGGGACAAGGTTGTTTTTCAACAAACAAGATCTGGAGTGCTGACGTGAGAGCTACTACAAAACAGGCAAGAGGGCTTCCACGCCTTCTACAAGGGCATCACGCCGCGGATAATGCGCGTCGCGCCGGGCCAGGCCGTGACGTTTACCGTGTACGAGTACGTCAAGGACAAGCTGGAGAAGAGCGGACCGGGCATATTGACGGGGAACAAGTACTCTGAGTAAGATAAAATTATATATATGTGCCCGCTTGGGGTTTGGATATAGCCCCTGTTGGAACGGGTCAGACTGTGGTGGCGGGTGGTGTTACCGACTTAGTCTGTATTTTGTTTTTTACTTTTAATTGCATCTGCGTGGGCGGCCCTTCTTCATCGTCACATGCATATATCAACACGCACAAATTATCGGACCTGGTTTGACAATCTCCTTCGTTTTCTCATTCGTAGTATATCTAAACTCGCTGAACCAACATCGATCATAGCGACTCATATATGGGTTCGTCCCAATGACATCGCCATTGGCGCCCGCTCATTCATTCATTCGTTGGCTCGTGCTCCCCCCCCCCCCCATCCGTCGTCATCCTTCTTTCACCTACCGGGTCGCTTGGGCCGGCGGAAGGCCGTCTTGGTCTCGGCGTGGGGGAACAGGTCGTCCAGGACGGACTCCTCGGTGATCTCGCCGGGCTCCTCGACCTCGAACTTCTTCTCGATCTGGACGCCGGCCTCGTTCTCGGCGATCGTGAGCACCGCGCGCTTCATCAGCGGGTACATCATGCGGAACTTGATGGCCTTGGTCCCCGGCGTCGCCGGGCACGTGTAGAAGAAGAGCACGGCGTTCTTGTCCACCCCGTCCTTCGACGTCCGGAACCGGAAGAAGGTGAACCGCGGCTCCGTCGACGAGATGGTGGAGACCAGCTCCGGGATCGTGCTCGGCGTCGACGAGTCCTGCACGAGCTCCACGACTTCGGATTCGGGGTTGATTTTCTGTTGCGGTTGGGTAGTCTGTTAGCCTTGCTGTCCTACTGAAGTATTGAGATATGTTGTATACTAAATAGCTCGTTGAATTCCTAGGAGAGGGGAAGGGGGAGAAGTAAGGAATTTTGGTAGATAGATAAATAGGTACGCACCAGCATAACCAGGCCAGTCCCCTGCTCGCGGCCGAGCTCGCTCAGCGCGACCAGCGCGTCGGAGGCGACGGGCATCTTCATGTGCTTGCTGAGGTGGATCTCGCGGACGCCGGTGCCGGCGCCGGCCTCGGCCTCGGCGCGCTTGACCTCGCCGAGGGTGCGCTCCTCCTCGGTGAGGGGCGCCTCGACCTTGGTGTGGCGGTCGTGCTTGTCGAAGCCGGCGGGGCCGAGCTCCTCGGCCACCGTCGCGAAGATGGTCTCGCGGAAGTGCTCCGACCCCAGCTCCCGCACCAGCGTCAGCCGCGTCGACGCGAACAGCATCTTCTGCCGCACGTTGGCGCTGTCCGGCACGTACGTCACGGCCACCAGCCGCGGCGCGTCCGCGTACCGCTTCAGCAGCACGTACAGCGCCTCCTTCTCCTTCAGGTGCGGCTTTAGCTGTGCAAGGTTCGAGGCGAAGTCGTCCGAGTTCTGGGGGAGCGTCGTCAGGGGCGTCAGGGATTCCGAGGTGATGGTCACAAGCAGCCCGAACTGCGAGTTGTCGGTAAGGAAGCTACTGAATTGGGAGACAAGCTCCTCGGACGCTGGACGAGGACGGGGTCAATTAGCTTCGTTCTTGCTAGTATAACCTAGATATCAACTCAGGGGCACAATACATGCCTGATATTCCCGACTGCATTTTTACTATTTATCGTATGATGCCTGTGATATATGTACCATACCAATACCTAACAGGTTCGATCGATAACCGGTGCAGGTAGGGTTGCAGTGGTAAAGGCCTCACCTCACACAGACTTGGGTACTTAGGTAAAGCAAGCCTTGGAGATCTAACAAATAAATAGTTGAATACCAAAGACGTGGCCGACAAGCAGTTGCTCGTGTCTCGGGGTTGTTGTTGACCCTGTCTTGCGTGGACTTTTGTGGGCGCCGCTCGCTACCTAGCCCAGGTGGTCGTTAATGCGTGCCCAAGCAACTTGCGGCATATCCATTGCCCCTCCAGATGTTGCTGGAGCCCTCGGCATGCGGGGCACACTGAAGTGCGAGATGTTGCATAACTTCCACAAATCGCATAAGTTCTGCCAATTCGGCCTAATAACCTGAGCGACCTCCACGCGTCCGATGACGATTCTGTCAAACGGGGTTTCATTTTTCTCTATAGCAATGATCTCTCAACGTCATGGCCTGTTTTGTATTCCTGAAGGAACGTGAACCTGCAATCAATTGCAGTCGAATTGACAATCCTGGTTCGCACTCTGTTGCTGAAGGCTTGCAATGCTAGGGCCCCGAATACTGCGACTATCCGGCTCACTGCATCCAGGGATGGATGGGTAGTCGTTAGTAGCCACACAGATTTCCGCACGTACGTGTTCCTCCATACATAGACCGTCGGGCTTAGCTACGGTCATTCGCAAGCGACTCTATGTAGTGTCTTTTGGCCAGATCTACCATTATGAGACACTAATGCCACCGGCCTTCATGGGTTTCATGAGAGTGAATAGCTTCTTTCGCTGAGGTGTCGTGTTAGGTGTAACATAGCACTCTTGCTATAAGGCTGTTATGCCATACCTACGTGGTTTCGTATACAAGCACACAGGTCCCCTTTGCAATATTTTCTTCTTTCTTCACGTTGAGAGGTATCCAGTTGGTCATGCTGTGAGATTGATCAATATCGGGACCAGGTAGGTGACGGGCAGGCTGTCGGCCAAGGGAACAGCTATCACGACCCCCTAAGCAGCATCAGCGACCCAGGTGCTTCAGCCACGGACAGTCGTCTTACAGCTAGACCCGGAATACACTGTGCGCTTGTTGAGCGATAGTTTAGAGGCATCATATGTGACCACCATTGTCCATGACACTTGAGCTACCACGCCCTCGAGATAGCCCCGTCCACAGACTCGCCGTCGCTAGGTTGGAGCCAGGCGCCCCAGGTCCCGCCACAGGCTGGCGTACGGATGAGGCTGAGATCATGCCGTAGGGACGGAGGTGTCCGTGGACGTCATCCCGATACGGAAGAGTCCGTCACCGTGCAGGTGGAAGGCCTCCACGACGTTGAGCGTGCAAATGATGTCAAATGGGAGAGAATTGGTGAGGCAGGGCGGCGCCCCTTTACGCTGGACAGTGCATACACTGTGCCCTGTTGTGGTCAAGCGTCGGGGCCGCGAGAACCTTCCCGGCACCCCTTGTCGACGACGATAGCGAAGCGGCGATCGTGGACTCGGGTGGAAGAAAACCCAGGGACCGCGTCGAGAACTGGTCCTCTCAAGGCAGTGCCGCGAACACCCGTGCCATTCAAGTGCTCCCGTATGCTTCTCGGACTCGGCGTTCATCGTCTACAGTCCGGTCCTCTAGCGGGCTGCATTCTGGATGGAAGATCGGGTAGTAATCGCCTACATCGGGCTGTTGCCCTGAATCCCTGAATTCCCGTCATAGTACCTGTGCCTCTGCTCAGCCAGCCGTGCTCGCCCCTCATTGCAGCGTTGCGCCGCCCGGGCTACTGGATGCCTGAAACCCACTATAGGATGCTGACACACTCGACCTTAATACCCCGAGCCCTCAACGGCTCTGGCAACATTCGAGGGTCGGAATTGATCTCGTTGGTGAGCTTGTTCCTGTACTTGACCACGTTGAGAGGATCGTCTCGAGTCCATGCGTGTTCCATCCGCTCCCATTCAGCAGGCACGGGAATGCGAGATAACCTTGGGTCCTCTCTAGTCTGTTCCACAATCCGCGTTTATATGCCGGGGCCGGTACTTGCCATCCAGGTCGACCCTAACTTGTAGGATCCACGGACTCGGGATCGGGCCGAGAAGAGCTTCTCCCTGCATGAATCCATGCACGTAACACTGGCCGACTATTGTAAATCCCTTTCCGACAGAGGGCCGAAGGACAAGGGGCAATTCGCATCCAAGCACGATATGAACCGAGTCACCTGTTCCGCACGCTGTCATTAAACTGCTGAATCATCTCCGACCCCACTCCTTTGTGTATAGGTAGATGTAACGACTTCCAGCTAAGGGCCATACTTACCTATCCGAGTGTTTCGGGGACCTAATCCTATATACCCCCCGTCTAGCACCATCAATGATCGGCTATTTACTATGTTCACGATACGGTCGTTAAATATCCCAAAGGGGGTCTCACTCCCAGGGGCTTGTAACCCCCTCAACTCTTGCATGAGGAGCTCTCGCCACTGAGGAAGCGTGGGCTTCCAATTACCACGTCCCGGTATTCGATCGTCGGTAGTTCCGAACGAAAAAGTGCAGAGGTAGGCATCTAGTAGGGAACCGCCCCCCGGATAAGGAGCATCTTCTTTCCCCGTGGCCCGGCGTCCTGTAAATAATCCACCAAATCGAACATGCTGTCAATGCTTGGTTGGTGTATCTCAGTAACCACCGAGAGTAGCACGCCGGACGCTTCCAACACGTCTCCCGAGACGTTGGCGACCGCGCCGGAAACACCACTGGCTTCGAAGCCCCAATTGTCCGACCTGGCATCCAAGGGGTAGGTCCAGTCGGGTATCCACGTCGGCCAGGACTGGTCCGGCCTCCCGCAATACTTGAGGAGAGTCAGATGGTTGAAGTGCCCCAGGTACGTCACGAACGTCTGCCTGAACACGTTCATCACGCTCTGGGCGTAGTCGGGCGCGATCCTGGAAGCGAACGTGGCCGGCGCGATGCTCATGGTGCCGTACACGCGGTCCTTGGGGTCCGTCGTGTCGTGCCAGCACGTCTTGTTGAGCAGCTGGTCCAGCGTGGCGTCGCGCAGGAAGTTGGCCGACTGGTCAGCGTACCGCAGGCGGTCCCGCAGGCCGGCCGGCGGCCCGTTCGACTTGGCGTTCAGGGGCAGATGACCGCGTAGCGGAACAGCGTCCAGGAGACCTTGTCTTCTCCCCCGCACTTCACGACCGACGCCTCGTTGGCGAGCTGCGACTCCTGCAGCACCCAGAGCCGCGAGAACCACGGCCGGCCCAGCAGCCGCTCCAGCGAGGCCCACGCGCCGCCGCCGCGTAGTGCCACCGCGGGCGCGCGCAGCCCGGGCTGGGAAACACGAACCCTTCCCGGACGACCTCGAGCTGCCGCCCGAGCTCCGCGAGCGTGGACATGGCCAGGCTACTGTTGTCGTCGGCGGCGGCGGCGGCCGGGCCGAGCCAGATGACCACGCGCGAGGCCAGCCGGTATATGCGGCCCATGCGCACGACCTGCCGGTCCCGCTCGCCCAGGTCGTCCTGGTTGATGCAGAGGGCGTCGATCCACATGGTCCGCGGGGCGTCGGCTGCGCGGAGATGCCGTAGCGCGTCGGCGAGCCCGCCGCGCACGATCAGCCGAGCAGCTTGCCCGGCGGACCCGCCCTCGACGACGACGGCTTCGTGGTGTGTCGCTGAGCCCCAGGCATATGACAGTGCTTCGTATCAGCAGTTGGCCCTGCTACGGCTGTCGCTAGTCGCTTCGTAGTACCGTCGCGGGTAGGCTGGATCCGGGTGGTCCCATGACGTATGTATCATCTCTTTGGTATCTCTTGGAGACGTGAAAAGGATGTGGCCTCTAAGTGTTTCATAAGCCCGCCACCCTTCCGGGAGGGATTTCCCGATTTGATCCAGGTGCAGCCGTTGAGATGGCGGCTGCCCGTCTATCTGAAGGAGCGGAGTATGGAAGATCCGGAGCCCAATGGGTTCGTCCGGGGCACCGGGAAGGATGGTAGCAAGACGGATTTCGTCATTTCCCGCGTCTAGTTGCCGGTACTGGTATTCCGATAAGCCGTCTGGCTCTATATTACACATACCGCCGGTGATTCTCCTATTTTCCTAGAGCTGGGCGAAGAGCATGAATCGACACTTCCTGCCGGAAGCACGACGAATATATGCATTACTGGTTGTGTCACGGGATCGTAAGGGTCCTCGGGTTCGTAACAGCTGGAACCCTGTGAATATATCGGCTATCAAGCTCTATAAGGTGGGTGTACGACATCTGGTGAGAGAGTGTGTGTGGCCAGCTGCCTAGATCTATGTTGTGCGGCGTGATCGTCTCTTCCCCTAACGAGTTGAGTCATTAGATATTATCATAACAACCAGCGTTTCCTGTGAGCCTCATCCTGCATAAGCAAGGATTATATCTGAACTGTCAGCTGCCAAGACAGTGGCTTCAATGCCTAATCCAGAGTTTACTCCTCTTTCATCACATGTCTCCCCTCCTTTTCTCTCTTTTGGGGTTGGGGTTGGGCATAACTGTATCCAGACGTCGTAGAGGCTCAAGCAAAGTAGTTTGACATTTGTTTCAATTTAGTAAGTTCTGTTGCAATTCTAACATGGTAATCTATAGCTACTTATAGCGTCTATGAACAGTAAGTACTGTGAACGACTTGAGATGAAGACGTAAGCATAACATTCGCCAAGATAGCCAAGGCGTGGTTACACTGACCCCCGATGACCGCCAGCAACTCCCAAGCCCCTTTTGTGATGGTAATGAAGACCCATAAGGATAACTTAGAAATTACTAGTATGTGCGACTAAACAATACTAACCTAGAAGATAAGCTTCAAAGGGCCCTATAGCAACGTTAGTGTCATCTCTCTCTATCTCATATTGCGCAACACTTTTGGAACTGCGCACCCAGATAAGGCAGATGATATCGGGCTTCACCTGCGCAAACGTGTCCATCACGGCGAAGTAGTTTTTCAAGCCATTGATGTAAGACTCGATTCTGTGCACGGCGACGAGGCTTTTTGTTTGGGACTGTTTCTTCTGGATAGCTTCCAACTCATCGTACACGGCACCAATCGTACCAAACCGCGAGAAGTCGCACTGGCTCGGGTTTCATATTCTGGCGAGGAAGTCTCTCCGCGCCTCGGCGAAGGCGTCTTCAAGCCACGACGGTGACCCCATCGGGCCGAGCCTTTTACAGCTGCAGGAAGAGAACGCGAAGGCTGTCAAGCAGAGACCTTGAAATGTAGAAGAGAGGTCGAGTTAAGCATCAAGGTACAGGTTGGAAACACGAATTTGATTGTAGAACTACGAAAGAAAGAATCGGAGAGGTCGGAGTGCGGACCCCCCAGGAGCAAGACACCCACGACGACGGCGAGCTTTTATCAGACCATCCTGGGCGCACAGCAAGGCACACTACTTTACTTAGGTAGACGGGTGGGTGGTGGACGCAGTGAACTGTCGTATGGAGATTTACATAATATACGGGCGCAGTTCCGGCGGAGAGGTATTACATTACCTACGTGGTAATCCCACCTCAGACTGGCTCGTTTAACCGTGTTAGGCCAGCAGCGACGCAAGCCTCAAACCCGCCTGCTTAGTGACATAAACAGGTGACATATTGAAATGATCCGAACCCCCGCACAGCGGTTATCACAGCCGCATATCTGCAACTGCCAATAAATACAGGAAAAGGGCTGCATGGGCTGAGACAGTCTGAGATATGATTGGGCTGTGCTAGTACTTACCGAGACCCCTTCGTCTTATCATCAGTGGAACCTTGGCTGCAGGTGATGATCAAGGGAGCATCGCGGGTTGATAAGGTATCTTGCCGATGCAAAACTTACATAAGTTCTCCCAAGGTTCCCAAGGTTCGCGGGCGTATCAGTTTTTAGGGCTACTCCATCCCGGTAGACAAGGCCAACCACCATGCGACTAATAGCTCAGCAACTTATTCTCTTCTCATCCGCCCTGCTCATCCCCAGGGTGCATGCCGGCGAGAACACGAGGGGTCGCCGCGACGCCGAATGCCGTAAAACAGGCGTCGCGATCCTCGGCGCCGGCGTGGCCGGCGTCACGGCGGCGCAGGCGCTGTCCAACGCGTCCGTCGCGGACTTCGTGATGGTCGAGCGCAACGACCACGTCGGCGGGCGCGTGGCCCACGCGGACTTCGGGGTGGGGACCGGCGGAGCCGGCGGGACCTACGTGGTCGAGCTGGGCGCGAACTGGGTGCAGGGCCTGGGGACCGCGGGCGGGCCCGAGAACCCGGTCTGGACGCTGGCGAGGCGGCACGGCCTGCGCAACACCTACTCCAATTACAGCAACATCCGCACGTACGACGGGGGCGGCGCCGCCGACTTCGGCGACCTCCCCGACGCGCTCGACGGCGCCTACGCGCGCGCCGAGCGGGAGGCCGGCCGCGCGCTCGTCGAGAACCGCCAGGACACCAGCATGCGCGCGGGGTACAGCCTCGCGGGGTGGAAGCCGCTTAGGATGGGGAAGGGGGGAGGAGGAGGCGACATGCGCGCGCAGGCCCTCGAGTGGTGGGACTGGGACTGGGAGACGGCCTGGCCTCCTGAACAGAGCGGGTTCCTCTTCGGCGTCGCCGGATACAACCTGACCTACTACCAGTTCAGCGAGGAAAACAACTTCGTGTGGGACCAGAGGGGGTTCAACGCGTTCGTGATCGGGGAGGCGTATGAATTCCTGGAGGACGACGATCCTCGGCTGTTGCTGAATACCACAGTCACGGCGATCTCGTATGGGCCCGAGGGCGCCGTTGTTCAGCTTGAGGGTGGGGATTGCATTGAAGCGCAGCGTGAGTGGGCAACTTGCTCTCTTCTCCTTTCTGTATAGTTGCTCTTGTGATATGCTAACCTTTGTAACTTTGAACTGACCATTGGTGGAGCGCATGGAAGACACCGTACTGACTCGGTACCTATAGATGCTATTGTCACATTTTCACTAGGAGTGCTACAGAATGAAGTAGTCGATTTCGATCCACCTCTGCCTAAGTGGAAACAGGAAGCCAGTATGTATTCTAGGATGATTTGTTTCCTCTCTCCGTCTGATCTAAGAGCCAAACCTACCTACGTAAGGTATTTCCAGGGCTAAGCATCACACAATGTGACGACCTGTGAGCATCAACTATGCCCAAACATGTGCGCGCTAAACCTAGACTCTGCTTAGTCGAACAGTTCCAGATGGGGACCTACACCAAGATCTTCCTGCAGTTCAACGAGACTTTCTGGGACCGGGACACGGAGTTCTTCCTGTACGCCGACAACACGACGCGCGGCTACTACCCCGTGTGGCAGTCGCTCTCGGCGCCCGGGTTCCTCGAGGGTTCCAACATCATCTTCGCGACGCTGGTGCACGAGCAGTCGTACCGCGTCGAGCGGCAGTCCGACGAGGAGACCAAGGTCGAGGCCCTGGCCGTGCTGCGCGCCATGTTCCCCGACAGGCAGATCCCCGAACCCCTGGACTTCATGTATCCGCGGTGGAGCACCGAAGAGTGAGTGAACAAGCAAGCAAAGCAAGCACCACACGCCGTCCGTTCCGATGGGCGTGACTCGAGGCCAGTGATTAATTCTGCGAGCGCACACAGATGGGCCTACGGCTCGTACAGCAACTGGCCCGTGGGCATGACCCTGGAGAAGCACCAGAACCTGCGCGCCAACGTGGACCGCCTCTGGTTCGCGGGGGAGGCCACCTCGGCGCAGTATTTCGGCTTCCTGCACGGGGCCTGGTTCGAGGGCCGCGACGTGGGCATGCGGATCGCTGGCCTGCTGGGTGGGAGCAGCAATCGCAGCGAATGCGACGCCAATTCAACTTTTGGCTGCGGGACGATGGTGAACTACAACACGCTTCACGGGACTACCTTCGCTGACGAATATAATGTGATGAATGGGTGGCCGGTTAGCAGCTTCTTGACCTATGGATATGAGGACTGAGAAGATTTAAGCCACTAGTTTTAAGATTTAATGTAAACCCAGTTGCTGATTTTAGAAATCATTGGCATGGTTTACCTAGTGTAAGCCATATCGTCATGAGCTCCTCTCCTCTGCTGCAGTACTCGCACAACTCCCATTAGCTAGGTAGTGCTGCCCATTACGACCACCTTTCGGGCACACGAGGCCAAGCGCCAGTGGCACGTATGCAATCATCTGCCCTCCGCCCAGAACCGATCCAAAACCTCTTGCCTCACCTCCCAAGCCCAGTGGTGGCACGTCTGGTGGACGACGGGGCTCACGTCCCCAACCCCCTCGCTCTCGTCGTCGCCCTCGTCCGTCACGCTGCGGACGCCCTTCTGCACATACTTCTTCAGCAGCGCGCGCCGCCAGCGGCCGGTCTCGCCGACGCAGCGGCGCCAGCGGGCGACCTGGCGGTCGTCGTCGGGGCAGCGGCGGCCGAGCCAGAAGCGGCAGTACCACTGGAACCAGCCGCGGACGTCGAACTCGTGGGCGATCCAGCCGGCGGCCTCCCAGGCCTCGATGCCCTGGCCGCAGGCGACGCCGAACTTGTTGGCCGCCGCGTCGTACCCGGGGTTCGTGAGATAGCGCTCCGCCCGCAGCCCCGCCGTCCACGACGCCGGCAGCTCCCGCCAGTCGTCCGCGACGGTCGCGCGCAGGCGCCGCGAGTACAGCGCCCGCCAGTAGCTGCCCCCGAACGCGCCCTCCCGCAGCACCGCCTCCGGCGACTTGTTCGGCGCGAAGTCCGGGTGCGACGCGAAGTGGTACGTCCCCTCCTCGTCGCGCGTCGGCGGCGGCGCCGCGGGCGTCCAGGACGCCCAGCCGGCCATGAGCGCGCTTATGTCGTCCCCCAGGTCTTGGCTTCGGGTTGTTTGCGGACCGGGGGCCTGACGGGGAGACGGCGAAGCGGCATCGTTGCGGCTGCGACGCCGCGCAACTCCCGCGTTCTTGCGCCTTGGCGCAGCTATCCCGCGCTGCGCTTCGGGGTCATCGCTAGAGCTGGGCTTTGCAGACGCGGATGCCTTGGCGATGCGCGCGGAGGTTCGCGTGGGCTGGCTAGCGTGGATCCTGCGACGCTTGGCTGCCAGAAGTTTCTGGCTGGGCGCCGTATCTCCCTCCGCCTTGGACTGTCGAACTAAAGCACCTTGAAGGCCAAGACCTTTTACCAGCGCCTCGTTGCGCTTGATGTTCTCAAGCCGGCGCGCTTCGTAGCCGTGCATTTGGGATGGGTATGATCTTGATTCTTCAAGGTTGACAGACGTGACGAAGGAGCCAAAGACGGGACCTCGTGGACCTGAGGACGTTGAACGCCCACGACGTCATTGTCTCTCAAGTTAGTAAAGATAGTTTGCACTAGTAGATGTAGGGATACAGCGCGTGTAGGCGAGTGATATGGATGGCGGACGTAAATGCCAGTAAATAGAGTAAAGAGTATGCTATAATAATGCTTGGAAACCTACAACTTTACGCCATTGGATAGTATTTAGAATAAAAAGACTGGGAGGATTGAATAGACACATCGTGTTGAGTGGTGTTTTGTGTAGTAGTATCAACACATCTTCACACAGCCAAGCCTGTCATGGACGGCTACAGATCTCCGGCCCTGAACCCTATCTATCGGGTAGATGCAGGTATCCATAGATCCCAAAGCTTATCCCGGGATCAGCTTATCCATGGCCCCCGCTGAGAAGTCTAGACCTCAGCCCGGGTTGACCCTTGAACCTCCACTGATCAATCTCCTACTATACAAATCGCCATTTATCAATTCGCAGCTGTCTTTGCGAGCGCGCTATCTTCTTCCCTTCGTCATGCTCAATTGCGTCAATATCAATGGAAAAGTCAGGTACGCCTCCCCATTGATTCAATCCAGGAGCGCGCGACGTTGGGGTCGAAGTCAAAGCGCTACACAGCTAGCTGCTGCTGATATAATACGAGTCGTATCTCGTTGAAACTAGCGGACGCTATCCAATCTTACAGCTGTCCTGCTCGGTTTCAAGATTTCTTTGTTCAAGCGAGCAAATCATTTACGCACGACAATCACAGTGTTGATGGGGGAAACAGGATTTCCATGCTGGTATTCAATTGATGAGCTAACTAAGAAGCTCTTCTCTTCCGATACTTATAGCACTTCCAGAGAGCTTAGTCCCTAGTCGACGTATATATCGGTCTTTTGTATCCCCCCATACGTGTCCCTGAAGCCAATTGAGCTCGCGCCGGCTGCCTAGAACCTACCCTCGCGTCCTTACGAGCCCAACTCCCAGTGGGCAACCATGTCACGATCGCAACGATCTTCCTCCAGTTCGGCCACAGAGGCGTTCCCGGAAGTGCCAGACATCAACTTCACGACCGCATCGTCACCCGCCGTTGAGTTGACTGCCAGCGCGCCCACGACTATCCCTGCAGTACACCCGCCTGACCGATCTCGAGTCCATTATGCGATGAATGTCGATACGGGAGTCCCGCAGTCGGCACCCCATATCTCGCCACTCTCGCCGCGCTCGCCGACCCAGGGCATACGGCGGCGCACGACTCGATCGACCACGTTTAGGACCGTTGAAGAGTTCGAGGATTTCGAAAGCCACCCAGGCTGGAAACCCGGCGCGGAGCCAGGCATCGACCCTTCGAAGCCGGACGGGGGGCAGGACACGGTGCCTGACCTACACGCCCTGTGCCAGATCACGGTCGTGGACTTCTCGCAGCAGGAACTGCAGATCCACGAATTCGACAATGACAAGCTCATCGAGTTTATCAAGAAACCGCAGCCTAGCTGGGTTAAGTGCCGCTGGATCAATGTCAATGGTCTGAGTTGGGATGTCATCCAGGCGTTGGGGCAGTACAAGGACCTCCATAGACTGGCGATCGAGGATATCATGAACACGAGAAATCGGACGAAGGCAGATTGGTAAGCATGAGTATCCTGTCTTCTTGGGCCTAGGCGCTTGGCTAACCCTTGTTCCCGTTGCCCAGGTATGCCAATCACGCTTTTATCGTGCTGACGTGCCAGAAGTTGGTGCGCCTGGTGGATGACGATAGCAGTAGCAGCAGTGATAGCAGCGATGATGAGGGCGACGATGGCAGGCGGTCGGTGAGGAGCATGCGGAGCATGAGGAGCGAAAAGAGTGCCATGAAGAGCGTGGCCAAGAAGTTCAGGCGATGGGCTTGGGGGAAGAAGGTGGAGCACCCCACGGCGGCCGCCATGCTTGAGAGCGGAACGAAGCCGACGTTTGCGCCTGGCAACCGCGGCTTTGCTCATCAGGCCACGGGATTCTCCGACGTCTTCAACCCTAACACGCTCTGTACGTTGCAGAGATATCATGCTTCTCCAAATGGGGCGCGGACCGAGTTCATGGAGAAACACTCGGCCCTGGGCCAGCGAGGAATGGCCGTCATGGCTGAGCAAGTGGCCATGTTTATCACCTCTGATAACACTGTCATTGCGTTCTTTGAGCAGTCGGCCGACGACGTAGAAGAGCCAATCTTGGCGCGGCTAAAGAGCCCGACCACGATCCTGCGGCAGTCATGTGACGCCTCGATGGTCGCGCAGAGTATCATCGACGCGATCATCGACATGGCCATTCCCGTGACGGCGTGTTACGCCGATGTCGTCGGCGACTTGGAGCTCGACGTCCTCACGCACCCCAATATCAAGCATACCAAGGCTTTATATATAATCATCTCGGAGATCAACAAGATGTTCAGCTTCGTCAACCCGATCCAGGCACTTATTAACGCGCTGCGGGATCACAAGTCGAAGCTGAACCAGGAGGATGCTACGAGGGAGCTGCAGAATCCGCTGGGAGGTGTTATTATCACGCCCATGACTTGCATCTACCTCGGTGATGTCGTAAGTACCTTCACTCTTGTCTAGAATAACTTTCCATCTGCCCTTGGTTCTCTTCGACCACTTTGATGTGGCTTTTATTACTTGATAGCTCTATGAGCTCGAGATTTCCGTGTTTCGTTCACAGGTATCAGTGTCTTGTTTTGATCCGTGGCTGACCTCGGGTGGTGACGGTACGCAGTATGACCACTGTGTTCTTATCACAGAAAATCTGAACCAGATTAAGGAGTCGGCCAATCACATGATCGACCTCATCTTCAACACCATCGCGACGTACCAGAACGAGAGCATGAAGCAGCTTACCGTCGTCACCATTCTCTTCCTGCCAATGACTTTCTTGACTGGGTACTTCGGGCAAAACTTTGAAGATTTCCCGCCTGTGACCGGCAGTGTCATGTACTTGTAAGTCATCCCATCACTCATATTTACATGGCTGTCCCGAAATTGTTAGCCACTGCACATATACTAATGAGGAAAACTATAGCTGGTACATCGCAATCCCCGTCGCCATAGTCACAATGCTGGTCCTCATGCGCGAGATGATTTATGAGTGGTTCGTGCGCTTCTTCCAGCGTAGGCACATTCTCGGCATCAGGAAGAGGAGAAAGGAGAAGCTCGACAAGGTCAAGCGGGCTCGGAGAGCCCAGACTCAGAAGTTCTGATTTTCTTGGGTACGTTCGCCCATTTTCTGCGGGTTTGTTGTCGCCTGGTATATATACATCGAAGTCTATAATATTGTCTATTAGACGGGATAGGAAAAATACATGATACCCATATAATATAGCATGGGGGGAGCCTGGAGTTTCAGTTCAGGAGTGGCTCATGATATATTTTTCTACTTCGCTTCCTTTCCACTTTCGCTTTCACTTCGATGATGTCCTCGGGCTGATCTCGAAACTGCTGGCAACGAGGCCGAATATACAACTGAAGACGTGCATCGTGGTCAGATCCCATCCATCAACTGTGATGTATACATCCCGACCTTTATTGTTGCCGACGAAAACTGCTCATTACCTGAGGAGCGGGAAGCATCACTGAATAATCCCATACGACACTTGCGGCGCGGTCTAAGGACCAGTACTTGGGCCACGTATCGGTGCTTGAATTTGCTTGGCACCAATCAAGCATACGTTATTGACTGATGCGGCGACAACCAAGATCCCTTTGCGCGTGCCATTCCTTTGCGTGTGCCAGAAACCTATATAAACAAAAGCATCACTCAGTCATCTGCCTTTCACTTTCTATCTATGTCAGATAAGATGAGCCGCCACCGCATCGCCGACATCGACTACTGGCCCGAGCTGGCCAAGGATATCACGGCGCACGCGCCGAACACTCCTAAGCCCGAAGGCTCCCACGACATCACTAACGGCGTGGTGCTCGACCTTCCGTGCTCGCCGTGCCTCCACCGGCACCTCCGCCTGCCGCCCTGGGTCACCGGCGGGCGGCGCGCTACACAACCGCCGGGTCGGAACCCCTGTGCGTGCTCCCCTTCGGTCACCTCTTCGGTTACCCGTGCACGGAGAGGTGGATGGACAACGCGCGCGAGCACCGGAGGACCCCGGCCTGCACCCCGGTGCCACCTCAAGCTAATTACCCCCCCCCCGGTGTAGTGAACACGAGTGGCCTATGAGGCTATTGCGAAGAAGCAATCCCGTAGTGTTGTTGATTGCAGCCAGTTTATAAATTACCTTATTACGCATGTCACCTCATTGTCTTCCATGCCGCCGGGTGTACCATTCACTCTACATCTGGCTTGAGAATAGCCTGCATCGCCTCAAGGGCGTCTTGCTTGTGCTGGCGGATGTCAAGAGACATGATGAAGCCCCATCTGCCGGGTACGAGTTCTCTCAGCTTGTCCGGATCGAGGCCGATCTCCCGATTCTGCCCGCAGAAGATCTGGCCCGTTCCCCGGCTGGAGTCGACCACTCGTTGACCTCGCGGTCGTCTGACGGCATCGTACGCCCTGAAAGCGGCGTTAAGCTCGTCCTTGGTTTTGGTGTGAGCTAGAAGGTGTCCCAGGATCACGGCATCCTCGATAGCGAGACCGGCACCAGAGCCTTGCCACGGGGTCGTTGCATGTGCAGCATCACCGAGGACACAGACGCGGCCCTTGGCGTAGTTGGGTGTCGATTTCTACTCCCATTGCGAGTAGGCCTTGAGGTCACCTGGTTCAAGAAGTAACTGTGGAGGAATGAGTCCATGGCCTGAAGCACGACTTGGAGCGCTTACATCAATCACCCCCTTTGCGACGGGACCGTCAAGCCAGTTACTCAAGGTTTCAGTGAGCAGCTCTTTAGTTAGTGGTCGTTTCCTGTCTTTCGGAGGATCCTTTTCGATTGCTGATACCACGACCTGAACCATGGTTCTATTTTCTAGGACGTCGTGCATAATGAATGCATTGTCGCCGATCCATCCATATTGCCGGTCCAGCTCGAAGAACTGTTCTCCGATGGCACTGCGTGCTTTCTCAAAGGGGACTAGAAGCCGGCAGTCCCAGAAGCCGGCAGGCGATGCTTGGTGCTCGCGGGAGTTGCCCACTACGTAGTTACGGACCTTGCTGAATATTCCATCCGCACCAACGATTGCGTCAACGTATTTCACGGAACCATCCTGGAAGACAAGCTCCAGCTCGTCTCCCTGATCCCGGATTTCAGAAAGCTCCTTGCCTGTATGTAGAATCTCTTCAGGAAGGGGAGCGAGAATTTCGCGCAGGAGCGAAGCACGATGGACCACGATACCCGGATCTCCGGCGCCTGCGAGATCGAAAACAAGGAACCCTGAATCTGGCCCTGAGCCCTAGTAGACCACCTTAGGACATTTTCTTGAGACCAATGGAACTCCAGATAAGATAGGACGCAGCTTGCACAGGGGATGAAGAACAGTTTCGACGCGACGGGAGCTTACCAGAACGATACGGGAGGAGTTCATCGGAACAGCGCCGGCTTTATCCAGGCTCTCCCTCATCGACGGAAGGATTTGCTCCAAAGCCCGCTGGGCATTTGAGGCAAGACCAACAGCCGCGCCGCGTTCGGAGAACTCGGGCGCAGATTCGTAGAGGCCAAGATCCAGGTGAGGTACCTCGACGAGCGCATTGGCGAGCGTAGCTCCGGCGAGACCGCCGCCGATGATGGCCACACGGACGCGAGGCTGCGACATTGCCCCGTGATCTGATAATGGGAAGCTTTTGGTGTCTGGCATATGCATACGAAGTGGCAGACAAAAGGTTCCCTGCCAGGGCTGAGGTTCTTAGGGCGGTAGGTGGGGTTCTTACGTGGGAGCACAGCCCCTTGCATCAGATTGGGGGCCATACAGGTTGCCTTGCTTAGTGCAATTCTGGTTCTGAGATGACCAATATATATACTCCGTACGCAGTTGGTGCCGTGTTGCAACGGATACAACTCCTTTTTTTCTTCCTTGTAGGGAAGGGGTTCATGTGTATATAGTCCAGATTAAGTGATCGAAGCCGTCAAGCTTGATTACTCAATATCCCTTTGAAGGAACCTCCAATGAGGGCGTTGATGTAGTTGTAATTGCTAAATTTCTGGGGCTGCGGTGATAAGCCTTTTTAAACGCATCGTAGAGCAGTCAAGCCAAGTACAATGTGTATTCAAATATAGGGTGTAGGAGGATAAGAACCCATTTCATTCTTGCCATCCTAAGTTGCTTCAGAGGAAAATAACAGACTAGACACCGAATATACTGCTGATGGCCAAGGATACGGGACTGAAGGGCCCATTCTCACTTCCATACTCTGACAACACAACAATGGGGCTGACAAAATAAGATTGCTGCCCCTTTCGTTGTATAAAAACACATACATTAGTTCCACCCGGCAACCGGTGTGTGAATCCGAGTATTGATAGTCCTCAAATCTATATAAGTTTGTGAGAGGTGTGTATGAGTCAGGTGTGTCTTTTTAGCTATGTGAAATGTTAACTGTGGTAGTCCCTTGTCCTAAAACGCTACGCCCAACGCCATCTTCATTATTTCAGGAAGGATAGGTTGGAGTCTCGAAGAGGGAGGTAACATGTACCCCCTTATTGATATCGTACGCCACAGCCTTGTATCGCTCTGTAGTTTTATCTAGGAGTCGACTGATAATCGCGATGCTGAATTGCATTAGGGGGTGTGAGGGTCTGGGATGACAACAACCGGTTCTCCTGCCACGGTGAAAACAATGACTGGACGGGGCAATTGATTCCGCCGCTGCTGTACATAGTTGGCTGTTATCCGGTAAACAATGACCCCACTTAAGACTCTAAATATTGTCATATTAAATCTTGGGCACTTGGGATCCAGAAGTAGGTAGGTGTTTTACAGAAAAAGGGCCCATAGCAATGCTATAGGGACCCCAAAGCCCGCTCCCCATGGACGTTCGATTATTTCGAGACACATCAACGCAATCACAGCCAGGGATATAGACCCCTCCACAGTGAGGACAGCTATAGGCGTAGCAATTCTTGAGCTCATACTTCCAACAAAATCCCATAGCATGAGGCAGAATGTCTGTTCGTCAGTTTCGACAACACCAAGAGAACAAGAATAGAAACGTACAATCATAGTTTCGGTGATGAGAATATAAGGGGGGATGTTGTAACTAGGCAGTAAAATTCCAATAATAATGAGAATAAATCTGGTATCGCTGAACAGAAAACGGTATATCCGGGCTGAGCGAGCATTAGAGACCCAGAATATGCCAGAGTCTTCATGCTCCCCCCTGCCCTCTTCGAAATTTTTCTGTCGTTTGTTTCTTCTCCTTTCGGGCGAATCTTGTTTGATACCAGGGCTTTCAACCATTTCCTGTTCATGACTCTCTTGGTATCGAGCCCATGGTGAGTGAATTCCATTCGAACAATTGGGATTCATGTTGTTCTACTTAACTGCAACGTTGTCTTACAAGAGAAACCCAACTTGGTGAAGAAAAAAAAAGCCCTCGGTGTGTCGTGGAAATGGACGCGCAAGCAAATGCGTGGATCGGTTCTAGCTTCGCTTTAGGCTTGAAGGATTTGGGGCGGGCGCTGTTTCATACAAGACCAGCCACCCAACCACTGTACCCATTTCAACCAAATACGAGGTGGCACAGTTGGAGGTACTGCAGTTAAGCCTTATGCCAACTTAAGTGGAAAAGGGCGTATGTGGCTCAAGGCTGTCGTGGAACTGTTCAGCTGAGTACAACACCTAGGCTATCTGTTCGTCGAACCAGACCGGCCAGCTTGCCGCTGTTACTTAATGCGAGTGGCTGTGGCTGAATTTCGATGGAAGGAATGCTTCATTTCGTGGTTACTGATATCACGTAATCACATTCAGATTTTATGAGGTTTTAAATAGGTCTGAGGTAAGATGGCTTGATGTTGTGGTACTCGAGGCTACATCATATCATGATGTTCCAATATGGCAGGGCATTTCGAGATTTTGAAATCAAATCCATGCATTGATGTTGTATACTTCAGAGCTGCATTTGAGATCCTCTGGCACATTACTATAGATATTCCTGGGGTTGATTTCTAGCTGCTTCATAATAACTCCACTATTCACTATTCTCTACGACCCTATGACTACGGGCTTAGCATGATCTTCCTACAGCTATTCACCCAGGAGAGCTGGCGACGTACTGGATCTATCAACGTCATCTTAGCATTAACTTGCGTAATCACGCTCTTAATATGCTTGGTTGTAAGCAGCAAAAGTCCCGGGTCGTCATTGACTACTGCTACCATCATATTCGAAGGCCATTGCAACGACGCATCCAACCTGAATATTGCACTTCATCTGATTCTTAACGTGCTTTCTGCTGGAATTATAGCATCTTCCAGCTACTTTATGCAAATTGTGAGCTCTCCATCACGCAAAGAGGTCGATACGGCACACCGCTTCTTCTATTCTCTCGATATTGGCATACCCTCCATCAGAAACATTCAATTCGTATCTTACTTCAAAAGAACATCCTGGTTCCTCCTTCTCTTATCGTCCCTGCCAATACATCTGTTTTTCAATAGCTCTATTTACCAGACTAGCTTCCACGGTTCAGATTGGCACGCCACTATAGCAACGGAAGCATTCACGCAACGCGCCGACTTCTTCCCCCCTGGGGCGGCCCTGACACCCGCCGGATCACCACACCCTGCGTACGAATACTGCGATGATGGTCTGTACCATCCTCCTAATAGGAGTTGTCAATCTGATGAGGAAACATTCATTGGCCTTGGAAAGGGTGTGGATCTAGAGCAATATAAAAATAAGACTTCAGTCATTATACGAAAAATAAATGAGGCAGCAGTAAACGGGAGCCACTGGGCTGTTTTGGATCCTGATACTTGTCGCCATGAATATGCCTCCTACAAAGCAAGGGATAAATACCAGGACGTGGTCGTGGTCGTCGAAAGCGACGCTATAGACAGACACAAGGGGCTGGGCTCGGAGAGAGGTCTTCAACCTAACTCGCGAGCTCTCTCTACAATGGGACACCTATGTCCCACAAAACATGACCAATTCACTGTGGTATTCGACGTCATGCTCAAGCCAACAAACTGTCTTCGCAAAAGCAGATTACGTACCCTCTTGTCAAGGCATATTTGGTGAAGTCACAAATACACCTGGATTAGGGGATTGGCTGCCTGCTTTCCGTCAGCCTGATCAGCTAGAGATACCCGAAGACCAAGAAGCGGCGTATGGTTATAATGTGAGGTTTCGCAAATTAACCGTCAAGTATTGTCTTGCAGAACCTTATGCAAGGACTTGCAAGGTTGGCGTGTTGAACATGTTGCTAGCCGTCGCCATCATCTGCACCGTCATAAAGGTTGCCCAGTGCAGCGTGATCCTCTGGAAGCTACAAAGTCCCTCTCTCGTCACACCAGGTGACGCTATAGGGTCTTTCATCACCCAACCCGACCCACAGACCGTTGGACTTGGGACTCTGGATATCCTGGACAGTCATCAGCTCGAGACTAGGCCGCGCAAACGCTGGTCATCAGAAACCGAATCTCTTCTAACGCCCACAATAAAGCCTCGCTACTGGTTACCACGAAATCGGCGATTAATACCCATTGTCCCTCGGGTTGTATGGATCCGTACGTACGGCCCCTATCGCTGTTGGTGGTGATACTTGCAATTTGCTTGGCAACCACGTATCCACCTCCCACTTCCATCTTGTGAGTACAAAAGAAAACCTCTCGTTGATGAGATGCTCCCCTAATAGTTACTAACTTTACCCAACAAAAGCTCTTTCGGCCCCTCGGAGGGTGGAATAACAAATTCAGTTCCGATAGAGTATTTTGGTTATTTCAGCATGCTTCTGGCTATTAATCTTCCCCAGCTTTTACTTTCATTGTGTTACTTCACCTATGAAGCTATCTTTACGCGCCTCTTGGCTGAGCAGGAATGGAACTCGTATAGTCTGAGATTTCAGCCACTTCGCGTTTCGCAACCCAGAGGGGAGCAGATGTCGAGCTACAGGTTGCAATTCCCCTGCAAGTACAGTGTACTTCTACTATCTATGAGTGTATTGTGCCACTGGCTTCTGTCAAATGCATTCTTCCTTTCCATTATTGAAGGAGGTATCACTTCCCCACTTGAAACTCAGAAAATACGTTATACATAACCAATCTACTACTAGGTTACTGGAAAGGAATGGGTAACTTCGAAGACTCTGAAATTCTCCGCGTCTCAGGAGACAGCACAGTCCGTTTGGGGTATTCACCCATTGCTACACTGGCGCTGTTCGTTGTTTCCTGTGTCCTCCTTCCCTTGCCACTGCTCTTCAGTCTGCGAAAGCCCCACGGCAAAATGGTGGCAGGAGGTTGGAATTCTCTGGTTCTGTCGTCGGCCTGTCACAGTTACGTCTCGCCCTCACCGGGGGCTCAAGATCAAACAGGCTCGGACCGGGACGCCGAAGGTACGTCGTGCCCTAATTAACACCGGCGTTTTTTTTTCTGGCAAGCTTACCTAGGGGGCGCGAACACCAGCAATCGAGAGGAGCAGCATTCCGCATCGGTGGTGGACGAGCTTGAGGATCGAGAGCAGAGGTTGCGAGAGTTGTGTCAGTCGAAGCTGAGATGGGGAGCCATGCCTCTACCAGATCACACAGCTGCAGCAATGGATGACGGGAGTGGGGCGCTAGTGATGCACCTGGGATTTGGGAGTGAATCAGCTAACATCACAACCCCTGAAGAAGGAGGACGGTACGTGTAACTTCGGTTGGTTGGTTGGTTGGTTGGTACATTTAACGCCTGGACGAGGGGAACAACACCCCTATAGACCTCCCTGGGGGTATGAGGCGTGAGAAGCTATCTAGTTGCCCTGAGTACACTTGATATCCCTCAAATCTAGCCCAGTGGCATACATGATGATATTCTAACCGTTCTCGTTGGGCCCGCGTTTTGAGCCCATGTTCGGCGTAACAGATCCTCGTGAACTGCGCTGCCATTACCAAACACTTCGGTTCTGCAACCAGTCTGCGTCAGACGTCGTGCGCCTGATATATTTCTCGACATCAGGGTCCAGGGAGTGTATAAAATACCCCTTGAGATGCTCATAAAGCCTATGGATCTCTTCCTCGAGGTTGAAGGATCTCTTTCATCTGCTAGACATATTTTCCTCCTTGAAAGTGGTTACTTGAAAGATGACCGTACATATAACAAGCTTGTCCCACGGAAATACGTGAGATCATTAGGTCGACAGATAGTTGCAGCGATTACTTACCGGAATATAGTTATCTGGAATTACACAGTGATCCCCGTCCTTAGCGCTAATGCGGGCCTATCCTGTACCTCAAGATGCGTCTCTTTGAAGCAATAGTTTATTCACTCCGTAACACTAGGGAAGCTCCTTTCTGGAGCTTCCCACACCAGTTCCACACTGGCCTCGTGATAGCCCTCTGGCCATTCGATCAACTTCGTAACCGCCTCGGGCGACACTACGTTCTACGATACAGTAAAACTTGCGCCACGGGCATCTTCTACCCCGCGTTCACGCTTGTCGACGACAGTTGCACCAGCGTTCGACAGCGCGTGCAGCACTCACCGACATTCCCCTAAGTCTAACTAGACCTAAATAGCGTCAGACAGGCAGCATATCCGTTATCCATCGAGTGCCTAGATATCCTTATTATAGGGCGAGACGCCCTTCTTGAGCTCGCGCACGATTTCCGCCGCCTCGTGCGTGGTCCGGGCCTCAAAGTCGTACCTCTTGCTCTCGGTGGCCTTGTACACGAGCAGCTGCCGGGGAAAGAGGTCAGCAAAATTCACGAACATTCCCTAGATATGGGGGAGGGGGAAGACAGAAGCGCAAAAAAATGGGTAGATATATATGTATATATATGACGTACCTTGAAGTTGGTCGGGTGGCGGCGCGAGACGCTACACCCGATGACGTTGCTGAAGTGGACCGTGGTAGTCTTTCCGCCCTCGCGCGTGGCCTTGCCGCCGGATGCGGGCATGATGTAGACGTACTCGCCGTCGATGGCGAGGATGCGCTCGTTCATGCCGACGAAGCGGATGGGCTGCTTGCGCCAGACCGTGTACTTCTTGTAGTTGACGCCGCCGAAGCCCCCCGCCGCAGCGGCGGCGGCGGCCGCGGCCGCGGCCGACGACGCCTCGTCCTGCTTCATGATGGCCTCCTGCGCGAGCGGGTGCGTCGTCATGAGCTTCTTCTTGCCCTTCTGGTTGTGGAGCGCCTGCCCGTCGTTCCAGACGTGCGGCTTGGGCGACGAGCTCGTCAGCGGGCCGTCGGTCGCGAACCGCCGACGGTGGAGCTCCAGGTCCGTCACGTTGCCGATGGACGACACGGCACGGTCCAGGAGGACAACCGCGCCGGAGCCGGGAAGCTTCAGGACGTGCGTGTTCTTCTCCAGCTGCCTCTTCCGGCATACCAGGTCGAGGACCTCGGCGAGATATAGGTCCGTCGTGACATCCAAGGTGACCATCTGCCCGGGTGCGATGTCAGAGGAGAGGATGTGAACTCGCAGGAACTTATGCTCCCCTCGGGTGGCAGCCGGGGCCGACACAGGGGCCGCCGGCTTATCAGCCAGCGGCGTGTCCTTGCGGTAGGTCGTTGTAATGATGGGATTGGCTCGTGGGTGCGATGAGGTTGCCAAAGGAGCTTGGGGCTGCGGCGTGCTTCTTGGTGTCAACTCCTCGTCCACCACATCCTGCACCGCATCTTGCTGTTCGTACTGTGGTGTTTGCGCCTCGTTTTCTGCAAAGCCCGCCTCGGAAGCCTGCACCAAGGCAAAGTCATCGTAGGTCTTAGAAGCCCCTCGGGACCTCGCAGCCCGGTTGTTGACGGTAGTAAATGAATTGACGGGCTTCTTGCGGTCTAGTGGTTCGAAGTCGTCGTCAACCTCGCCTCCTTCCTCGACCATTCTCAATGTCCACCAATTCACATTCAACTTATCAACCGGCACGGACGGCTCCCGCTTCTCTGTGTGATACCTCCACAGACTCAATCCAATCAACTCTGCGACGGTGACGGGTCTAAAGGTACCGTCTGCTTCTTGGATGTTGCGCCTTATGAGAACCTCAAAGGGGTCATCTGGTTCTGTGGAGAATGGTGCATAAATCCGTATTCTGAGAGGATCGGGGTCGCCCTGGCCGGAAAGCGTCGCAAATGTGTCAAAAGGCATGGCCGGCTTGGTTTTCTTTGCCTTGAAGGCATCCGAGAGCAGACTTCGTGGCTGAATCATACTCAACGGTCGAATCGTGCTCATAGGCCGTGGGGGTGGAAGGGCTTGAAGCATTTGTGGTTCTGGTGGTGGTTGGGGCCTCCGAACTGTAGATTGACGGAGCAGCTGTTTTGGCACGGTACCGACAACTTGTTGGCCGGGGGAAGCTCCGACAGCCGGGTTCTCAACTGTGTCCAGAATCGAGGTAGAATCTACGCTTTCGACGAAGGCTGATGAAGTATCTGACATGTCAGAGTCTTCCTCCTCTTCCACGAGTTGTTCGCTATCTTTACGTTCGGTGCCCTGCACCTGGTCGGTGGAAGACTTGGACTGGGACCTAGCCGCTCTCGCAACGACCCTCGCGGCCTCCCTCTGTCTCTGGAAGCCGGACGCATCGAGCTCATTGTCGGAGGACACCTCACTACTAGTAACAGTGTCCCGCCGTGCCCGCTCCTTGACGGTTTCTAACGCGGACTGGGACCCTCGTCGAGTGCCTGGGGCGGCGCGTGGGGAGGTCACGGTGGTGGTCTGGCGCAGATTGGAAGACTGGATGGGCGACGATCCGGCGCGGTTCCTAACGGGCATCTTCGCAAATCGTATTTGCTGGGCTGCTCTTTGGTCGGTATCATCGTCGCTCTCGTCGCTCAAGTCACTACTGTCATCTTCTTCCATCTGCTCTCGACGCCTCTCCCTGCGACGCTTGACAGCCGACCCCGGGCCCAAGGTATCCCCTCCGCCGCCGGTGAGCATCCCGCCTTCTTCGGCTTCATCTTCTAGGGTCAGGCGGGCGGAGCGAGGCGCAGCCTGGAAGTATTCCGAGGCAATGGCAGTAGGTATCGGCGGAGAGTGGGTTCGCTTGATGTGTATCGGATTCGATCGCCAGCCAGCGGCCTTGAAGGGGGCAGTATTGAGGAAGCTGTCGTTGATGGTAAGAAGTCGCTCGCCGACTCCATCGGCCACTTCGCTCAGGTAACTCGTCCGAAGTTGGTACGAGACCAATCTAGAGGCATTACCAGATCAATAGCGTCCATGAAGATGGTAGCAGGGGTCGTGACGTACTCCTCGACCTGGATCAGCGACATCCTAACGAACAAGTGACGCGAATGACAGAGAGCGCATTCGTGGGGGAATCAAAGGGAGTTTAGTCGCACGCATTCTCATGGTAATCCCATGATGTTTGCGGAGGATTTGGTGGGCTATCTTCCGGCGGTCTGTTCAGTGCATCTCTAGTACAGCGGGCGCAATTGCCAGTACCTCTAGGTGGTGGCTTGGACTGTCAGCCCTGAGGAACGGTTGATATCGATCTCCAGCTACGTTGCAATGGATGTTGTAGTTGTAATCTGTATGTAGGTAAAGATCTGTACGGATTAGCAGCGTGGAGGTTAAGGTGGCAGGGGTGGCTGCGGGACAGTGGCCCGTGTGCTACAACAGCCACAGATTACTTGCAACAGCCACTCCAGTTGTAACAGCCACTAACTACATGCCTACTGTGACAGCCACTACCTAGGAAGTAGGTATTGCGAACGCTGGCTACATATATTGCTGGCTTATTATAGTAAGAGCCGACGCTTCTACAACGCTTCTGTCTCATAGCTTTTAGCCAAAGCAGCATCATCTCCGGGCGATCTGTTTTGATAGGGATATTCCCTTCCTCCGTCAACCAGTTCTTCACCTCCTTGTCTGCTCTCTCACTCACCTACCGGTACCATTCGGCATCAACAACCCGGCTACCGTTTCATATATTCACAGTCACCATCATGAGTTTTAACGCTTGCAATATATGGATAATGTAAAGGATTCCTAGCTTCTATTCTTTAAACGGTGTGATGTGAAGAACGAAGCTGCGGCTGGTTGGGTTCAAGCATGGTTCAACCGTGTCTGCTTGCCCCATAACAATACTAACTAGGTACCCTTAATTGCAACGACGACGGTACTATATCCATTGTGCCTGTGCCGCACACCTCCTCTTATACGTTGTTCCCTGGATGTTCTGTAGGTATGTGACGAGAAGCGAGCTAGGAATTGAGGACATCCAGCTGACCAAACCGCTTATTTCTTTTGAATTTGGTGTTTTGGTTGGCAGTCATAACACAGCTTTACACTAGGGACAAGTTTGTAGTTCTCGTTACGAGTCTGGCATGGGGACCATTTATGTATCGCCTTTATACATACTTCGACGTGCTTGGTTTTTTTGAGCGTGGAGTTGCATGCCGGGCAGCAGTGGGTAAGATTGACGTTTGTGCACATCTCGTAGGTATGGTTCGTTGAAAGCTTCGAAGTCTGGTAGGTATAATCAAGGGGACTCTATCGGCGATGGCCCTGTGAGGATTGCTGTGCGTGGGTAGTGATATGATTTCAATATACGGTTACTATCTCAAAATCGAAGAGAGTATAACGGTTGTGAGCAACATAGTGGTAAGGGAAGAGATTGACCAAGACTGACCGACAGTCCCTATTTATACCTCTGGACTTATCGCTTACTAACCTCATACTGTTTGCCATAGAATGGTCAGTGAGTGGAGGGCTTGCAAGGGCTTCCAGGTCTGAACGAATCATAAATCGCATCATCTGCAAATACCCGTGGCCAGACTGATACACCTGCTCTGTTTGCCCTCTTTTCTCTGTCTCGTGACGCGCCGTCTTCTTCCCCGGTCGAAGATGACGTCGAGAGTAAGACGGTTGCACAACAACGAAACCAATAGGTTGAGCCAGACCAACTGTACAAGATCAAATCATTTGATATATACCACCCAGTGTAGATCTAGAAAGTGTCCCGTGTTATTCCGGAAGTTAACTAATCCAAAATTGTCTGTATACGTCTGTTACCTGATTTGGTATGTTGGTAGGAGTTGTGTACCGTTTCACACAAGTCACTCATATTCCCCTTGTGTCAATCAAATGAACAAATGAACAAAAAAAAAAAGTTTCAAGTAAAAGTAAAATCAAGTCAACGGGGGCCGTTGTTTTTGTTGGTTGGTTGGTTGGTTGGTTTATTGAGCACGTTGAGTTACAATAGATCCTGAAAGTAATGTAACAAGCGTCATAAGCCAACAAGATATTCGACTATATGAGTCGAGAATACATATAAATCCATCCCAGCCTCCTCAACCCACAAGACATTCCGAAAATCACCACTCACAACAAAAGTATCGAAAACCGAAAGTCTACAAATTCGCCCAGGATATCTAAAGGAAAAACCTTTTACCCTATTTATCAAACCCACGAGCCACTGGAACAGCATACACGATGTGTAATGATTTTAAGATAACCTATTACTGCGAGGTTGAATCTGTTGAAGATGGCTGTGTGACCAAATGCGACGCCAAGGTAGAAAGGATCACGACCCATACAACACAATGTTTCAAATCGAGTTTTTTCAAGCAACCTATCTGCGAGAAGAGCGTACGTAACGTCAGCCATGATTGTGGAAAACCTGGACATGGACGGGTATGCGATAACTGCCGACTTCTTCTATGCCAGGGGCTGGGTTGGTTTAGCAGGAGAAAAAGCGATGCTATTATTGATGTGGCAGCACCTCACTCGTAATAGGAGTAGCTGGCATTGCTATAGGACAAACAAGCATGGACCTTGACATCGTTCTAATTCTACCAACGGCGAAATGACAAAATTCGGTGTTATGTCTATTTTATCCAGACTAACACGGTTGGACCGCAGAGTTATTAGGTTATGGAAGCGGTGGTTAGGATATTGGAAAATGTGTATGAGCTTAGTTTCACGTATTCTTTTCCCTGCTGCCATGAGCCATGGTGATATGCAAGCTTCAGAGAAACTTGGTGGCCGACATACTCTTTATTCTATGTTCGATAACCTAAGGCAGACATCAAACTACCAACATTACCCAAGAATCTACTCGGCCCTTGGGGACGACTACATAAGTAGTCTAGGATGACGGTCTGTGATAGTAGCATTTCTTCCTTGTAACGGATACGAAATCATTTGTTGTTCTCTCTCTCTCTCTCTCTCTCTCCCTCTCCCTCTCCCTGCCCTATTACACACACATACACATGCAGATATTGTTCCCATAGGCTTTGATAGTCCCTGACAATCGCGCCAGGTAACCCTTGCAGCCGTCACGAGTCACGAGGGTCCTGTGTCGTCTGTCCCGCCGTGTGTCTTAGCACGTGATAGTAGCCATCGGAAAAATTTATTTGCGGGTGAGGTTGAAGGTCACCACATGTCTCTTGTAAACATAGAGCTATTTAAGTGAAAGCGCATCTTCCTCTGGATCCTATCCTTCGTTACAGAGAGGGTATATGTCAAAGTGGGTTAGGTAGGGACTTGAAGAAGAAGCTATATTGATCTAGGATCTGCCTTGCCGACTAGATCTCTTCTAGCTTCTATCGGCGGGCTTCGGGCCCTTATACAATAAGCGTTCCTTCCTAATAGAGTAATCTGCCAAGCGCCTGTTTGCGATGTCAGCGTTGACGCTATTCGCCAACTGCGTTGATGTCTGGAATTCTCGTGTTCAAAAGTCCCTTAAGTATTGAAGCCCAACCAACAGTCACATATCAGTCCTTCAGCCAGTCACCTATCTGTGTGAGTGGGTCCTATGACAGTATACGGATGGGGCTTCACAGTACCGTGCAGGAAGTGGACATGGCCCACGTGGAGGAGCCGTATCTATATCCTAGAAGATGTGTTATTGTCGTGCTATCCTTGCACCGCGATGGGGTATCATGTACTCGGCGGCGAGGACGGAAAGTACCTGGAGGTTGTGTTCTGATAGAGAAATCGCCTTTGGTACCTAGTTGCTGAGCCGGTACCCGACAGGGTTATAGAAGTTGAGGTTCGCCCCAAAGACTATGGAATAGAAATTTCCTTTTTTTTTTTCGGGATATACGAGCAAAAGATGACTGGAGACCTCGATGGAAGAGATGAAAGGTATAGGGTGGGTCATGCCTGAATACCAGTGTATTTCAACAGGAAATGACATGTATACCTATTACTAGGGAAACGTAGAACCGATCACATGAAGACGAAATTCAGGACTAGTGTACCCTCAGTTTCTATATGGTAGAACCCTATCCTGTTGACGAATGAATATCATTCGGTCAAAACCGTGGAAAGCCATTATTACATGTACTAGGCAGTAGCTGTCAGTCTATTACTCAACGAACAGTCAGATCTATAGGCTCTAGTCCTAATTCCCCTCTAGCACCTTGGCTCAAGTCTCATCAACAGTTCCCGAATCTAGGAAATGATGGAAGTCCGGGGAGCTACTAAGACATGGCCGATACGGTTACCGGCCGTATCCTCCGTAAGTCTATCCTATAGGTGATAATCTTGCTCGCTGCTGACGGTAACACCGCGTCTTTCCCACATCGAGTCAACGCCCATGTCGGCTTTGCCACTGTTCCATCGTTAGCCATGGCTCCGCTCTTGACAAGCGCCTCTGTGCGACTTACTCGTCTCTATACACGACCCACGGCTCGGTCTCCCCCTTCGCCGTGTTCGGGTTCCGGAACAGGATATTCTTCGTCTGCGAACATCAATCACACACATCACGTCAGCGCGGGCCGTCCTCGTCCTCAATCAACCGCGGGAAAACTCAAAAAGGGGGGGGGGGGTGGGGGGGGGGGGGGGGGGGGGGGGGCAACGGGCATCAGGTAAATGCGATGATCAGCGGAGGAGGAAGAAGAAGAAGAAGGCCTTGCTTACCAATCCCAACGACAGGTGGATGCCGGCGGGCTCGACGGCGATCTCCTCGGCGGGCTCGCGGCCCTCGACCATGGCGAGGACGTTGCGGGCGAGGACGCGGCCGTTGAAGACGCCGGGGCGCGCCGCCTTGTGCGCGCCGCTGTCGGCCACGTCGCCCACCGCGAACAGGTGCGGGTACCGCGGGTCGCGGAACTGCAGCGTCGGCCGCACGCGGACGAACCCGTTGGCCGGGTTGACCAGCGCGTCGGGGGCCGACGCCGGCAGCGTCGACAGGAACTCCGTGTTGGCCGTCTGCCCCACCGCCGGCACCACCACGTCCGCCGTCAGCCGCGCCCCGCTCTGCAGCGTGACCGTCGTCGGCGTCCCCGGCGTGTCGGGTAGCGGGAAGCCGCCCGCGGGCATGTTGACGCGGGACCCGAGCACGAGCCTTTTATTTCCTGGGTTAGATACCGGGCCAAAATCAAACTTAATGATGCCACTCACTTGACCCCCAACTCCTTACACCGGGCCTTGATGATCTCGTCCATCTTCTCGTGGTACACGGGCATCAGCTGGTCGCGCGAGTGCACGAGCGTGACCTCCTTGCCGGGGTAGATCTCCTTGAGGTCCGTGGCCATCTGGACGCCGACGGCGCCGCCGCCGACGACGAGCACGGACTTTGCTTGCTTGATGCGCTCCTGGTACGCCTGCAGGTACCTGACCGACGACGGCTTGTCCTCGTGCTCCATGGACCCGGGGGCCTGCAGCCGCGTCCCCGTGGCGACGACCAGGTGCGAGAAGGGGATCTCGCGCGTGCTCTGCCACTCCCGGTCTAGGACCACGCGGTCGGGCAGCAGGCCCGCCACGCGCGCCCTCACGACCGCGTGGGCCGAGGGGTTCGGCGCCTCCCTGAAGGTCGTGTGGTAGGGGATGAACGCCTTGTGTTCGTGCTTAGGCAAGACCGCGAAACGGGGCTAGTAAAGTATGAGTATTCATGGCGGATATCACAATAACAACTTTGCTGGAACCGAGTGAACAGCTTAACAGCAACTCATTCTATCGAGACGGTTGCTTGTAACACGTGAAAAGTCTTACAAATGCGAATAAGTGGTGGAAGTGGCTGTGCGGCTCGATGAGAAGTACCTGAGGCATGGACGTTAGCATAGGTAGGCAGAGCGCCGGGGCTCCATTCATAATTGTACAACATACCCGATGCGTCGCAGGCAGGGAGTTGGCGAGTCCTTGCGAAGTAGCCTGTGATGACATATCGTCAGATCGAGTTCAGCTGGAAGTCGGGAAGACAACTAACCATTCCGACGTAAGACCCGCCTACGACGATGACGTTTTTCACGGTACCGGCCATGTTGCTTTCGGAACCCATCGGATACGTGGAAATGAGAAGGTTGATGCACTCAGAGTTAAAAGAGGTATGTAAGAAGATGTCTCCTAAATATCTCAAGCGGCCCGGCTCGTATTTAAACCCCTGACATCCCGAGAGCGGGTGTAGGTCAATTCAATCTATGTAGGTAGTCCGGCCATACCGCCGGAACGCGAGCTCCGTTGTTCACTAACTCCGAACCGGGTTGTACAAGCCAGTCCTTGTGCAGGTGCTGACACACCAATTGATACGCCCTATGTTTCCCTTTGTAATCCTGATATTGAGAAAAACTAGACATTAATACCATCTATCACTTCAACGATAGAATGATTAATCTAGAAGACGAAACTTGTGACTACGTACGTCTGTCTCAAGAGAGGCCTGCTAGATACTAACCTCGGAGCTAACATCGGCGCCCCGTCGTATTCCGAACGTGTTGTGTTACCAACGTCAGATCGATCCACATCCTTGTTTGTTGTTTACACGCTTCGGGCTTGTCTCCTTAATGACGAAGGCCGAAAGCTGCTAGACTGCTAGAAAAATCCACTCGGAAGAGCGCCGGCTGTTAGCACTGACCCCCTTTGACAACCTCGTTCGTTAGATACCATAGGCCTTGGAAGGTCTTCAGCTGCTATGTTTCACATAAAATCTAGATCCTGGAGATGAGACATCTCGGCTAGCTATGCCCCAGTCCCCTAAAGTCGATTCTCTATGCGCGAAAATGCCCCGATCCCTCTCCGTACCAAGCCATCTGATTAGATGATCTGATAAGATTAGCCGATTAGATAACCATCCCGGCCCCTCCGTGCCCCTCCCTAGCTCGTTCTTGTCATTCATTCGCTCTTTGTGCCAACCCAACCTGCAGGTCTGACAGTGCCTACCGGTTAGCCCGTCTTTAGCATCATCAGATAATTCCAATAGGTACATACCTATGTAGTCCATATTATGGCAGGGGCCGAATTCGGAAAGGGGGATTCGGCCACTCGATACAACGCCGTACTTGTAGTTCTATCCCAACCTTGGCAGAGATGACTGGATGCGCGCCCAGACTGCAGTTCCTTGGACGCGCACCAAACATCTGTACAGATGTAGGCTGTCGGAGATTAAGAGCATATCTCCGTCTCGTCGGTCGTATTGAGCTCAAGACCTTGTCTATGTTTTGAACCGCTCATCCCATTATAGGGTAACGAGAAGGTTATCCAGCTCATACCAGACCGTATGCTTGTTCTATTTGAATTACGTCTCAGATTCTTGTAGTGAAAATTGGGATACTGCCGAAGCAAAGCATGCCCAATATGCTGGATGCTTACGTGAGGTTCATTGAGGCGTCGTGATACATGTGCTGCCGCATATGGCAAACAACCGATCTGCGGTCACTGAATTCGTTGTCACCCAGGTCGTTTGCATACGCGCAGATTATCGAATTATTTGGGCTTATTGGGATGTTTGACTGCATCGCTGTGTGCGTCCTGCGTGTTTGCCGCGCTTTGGGGAGCTTATGCCTCACAATATCAGAGGTCAGGCGGCGTAAGAGTTGTAGGGCTAAGTCGGGAAGCTTTTTCTTGGGCATGCCTATCTGTACAAGACTCTGCACCTTCGATTTTTCATCTAATGGCCGTTTAAGCTACGGGCTAAAGCAACATCGGAGGGAAGAGTAAGAACAATTTGGAAACTAATAACTAAATGTGGGAGGTTAAACACGATGATGTATAAGATGAGTTCGCCCGAGCTTTATAAAGTCTTTGGTGTAACTGAGATGTTGAAGGGGTGTTGAAATGAAAAGGTGTGTACTTAGTTCCCGGGATTCCTACATAGTAGGTAGCGAATTATGTATTTTTAGTAGTTTGTACCTGCATTTGGCAGCGCTGTTGCCTTAATCGCCAGGCATAAAATCAGGTACCTAGATCAGGGATACCTAGGTACCAAGTGCACCCTGTTCCACCGCTGCAGAGCTTGAGCTTTGACCAATCACCAGCTGGGCTGCTGGGGTAGCTAAGGACGGCCCGTGTTGTTACCTGGCCCAACCTCTCGCATTTCGTCCGGCCAACCTGCAACAGACCGTTTGGCATCTCCTGCCATTTTATTTCCATCAGTTCACAGCACACATCGCACACCACCAATCCGCGCATCCGCACATCCCACTCGGAGAACAATCGTTGGTAGACTCGCGACCGCGATTGCGCCTCCCGTCATTACACTATACTGTCGCATTTCTCTCATTTGACGCGCCATCTAAATTAATTACCGTATCTCGATCTTTCGATTTCGCCTGGTAATCAACAGCAGCCTGCTTCGATCATCCTTTTGTAGCCAACATTCCTTACCGCCCCATCCGTGTCTTGAATACGTCGCGCCCAATGGCCGAGGAGTTCAACGAAGAAGTCATGGAGGACCAGCCAGCAAACCCCGGCGCAGACGTCGAGATGGCTGAGGGAGAAGGGGCCGGGAGCGCTGAGGCGGCCGCCGGAGCCGCTGCTGGAAATGCGCAAGAGCTTCCCTTTGCCGAGGGCTACGAGGCTGAGCCGCGCACTACCTTTATCACCTACCTCACCAGTCCCGTCGTGACTCTCCTGGTCGGGAGCGGCGAGTCCGAGACCATTCTTACCGCCCACCAAGCCCTCCTTACGCAGAGCCCCTACTTCGCCGACGCCTGCGCGGCTTTCACCAACGATGGAAGCGTACGTTGTCCTATTATCAACACAATTGGATGTTCTGGCTTGCTAACTGATGTTCTATAAAGCCGCGGCAAGTCGAGCTCCCATCCGAGGAAATTGACGCTGTCGGTTGTTTCCTCGAGTACCTCTACACCGGCGACTACTTCCCCAGGAGGCTGCCGGGCCAGCGGGCGCTGGAGCCGGACCCGTCGCTGCCCGCGGTCGACGAGAGCGGCTCGCAGCTCCTGAAGCACGCGCGCGTCTACACCCTGGCCGAGAAGTTCGGGGTGGACAAGCTGAAGAGCCTCGCCATCAGCAAGATCCACTGCGTCGACTCGACCGCCAAGGGCGAGATCACGTACGCCCGCTACGTCTACCAGTACACCAGCAAGGACGACACCGCCGTGCGCGCCCCCGTCGTCAACTTCTGGGCCACGCGCAGCCACACCCTGCGCGCCGAGGCCGAGGACGAGTTCCGCGGCCTCTGCCTGGAGTTCCCCCAGTTCGGCTACGACGTGCTCAGTAAGTCCTGCCTCACCGTCTTCATACCCCGTCGCAAGCCGTCCCGTGCTAACTGCGCGCAGCCCGCGTCCTGGACGAGAAGCTCAAGCGCGAGAGGAACGAGAAGATGCACCCGGCGAGCGGGAGCGCCCGCAAACGCGCGCGACACAGCAACGTATAACCCGACCGATCTTGTCAGCCGTATTCAGACATCTTACCTTGCCCCTTGCTTGGGTAAAGGCCGCCATGTTGGGCAGAAGCGGTTTGTGGCGCACCACCGGACGAGCCCGTTTGGCTCTTATGTAATAATAGTATACCGACTTCGGGGGACGAAGGCCCGGGCTCTACCACCTCCGGTATATGTATATGCTAGGTTGAAAGTCATCGCTTGGGATATTGGGCTGGGAGTTCACTCGACTTGGGAGTTCATTCGAGGCCGGCAGTCTATGTACAACTAGCTAACACAAAAGTCATTCCAAAAGGCCAAAATGTTTTTTTTTTTTTCAGATTCGCCCAAGGTTGGTATGGTGGTGTTTCCAAAATGCCAAATGGGAGGCATCGTCACGTAAGCCGGGCAGCTCAAGGAGCGATTCGGCTGCACTACTGATTGGTAGTTAGCTAATTACCTGCAGTTCAGTTTGTACTCTGCGTGTCTGATGCGCCTTAGATGACGTACTGATAAACGCGTGATGATACAGACAGCGGCTTCTACCGGCAGAACGGAATACCTGCTGGTATAAAGCTTCGGTAGGGATCTGCGTAGGGGTCACCTGCATAAACGCTTCTCAATTCGACTCCCTGATTCGCTGTGCTTTCTCAATTGACTCTCAGGCACATTGCGACCATGCCACGAGTGCCCCCGACCGTCGGGTGTCACTATCCCCAATCGGCTCAAGGATTTCACGATTAAACCCCAGCATAGGTAAATCAGTAAGACAGTCGAACCCTCGAATCTTTTAAAGGCAGCTGCTACAGTAAATATGTACAAGAAGAGAGAATCCAATCTCATCGCACCGCACCGCCATTACGCAAAGTGCATTATTAGTTTTAGGCCGCGGCGAACCGTGTCGTCTTCCCCTTCGCGCCCCCCTTCCCGTACATACAGGAGGCGTAATGGTAGGGGTATAGTATTATAGCAGGAGTGGCATGGACGAGGAGGCCCCATGAACACGCGAAACTTTTTCGCACAACCCTTGAACGCCAGCAGATCCCTCCCCCTTTGGATATTATCTCGTCTTGGAATCGGTTAAAAAAAACATATCATCCGTCCGTCTCCTCCTACCCCCCCAAGCCAGGCCTTAGGTCGCTTCCTACCTACAGCTGGAAGGCGCCGAGGGCCGTGGCCGAGAGCAGGAGGGCGCCGACGGCGAGGCCGGTGGTGCTCAGGGACGCGGCGGGGGCGAGGCGGGGGGCCGCGGCGCCCTCGGCGTCCTTGGGCTTATCGCCACCATCCTCACCATCCTCGCCACCGCCACCGCCGCCGGTCTCCCTGCTGCTGCCGGCGGAGACGACGACGCTGGCCTTGGCGTCGGTGGGCAGGGGCTGGCCGGCGGTGGCGGTGGCGGTGGCGTTGACGTCGCCGTGGCAGAAGACGTCGCTCCAGGCCGCGCCCCGGCCGAACAGGCAGTCGGTCAGCTCCGCCACCGTCTGCCCCGCCGCCAGGCAGTACAGCCCGCAGCTGTCCTGGTACCCCACCACGTCGGCGCCCTTGCAGCACGCCCCCATCACCTCCGTGTGGTTCCCGCCCCACGGCACCGCGCATGCCGCGTCCCGCGCCGGTATGTCGTACAGCTTCGTCCCGCACGCGCTGTCGGGCGTCGCCTTGGCGGTGGTCGCTGTTGTCGTGGTAGACATTTTTTTTTTCTTTTCTTTCTTTGTTGTAGGCTGGTTGGGTTGGGCTGTGTTTGTGTGTTTTGTTGCTCTGTAGCTGTTGGGTGATTGGTCGGTTCTTGTTATTGTTGTGCTCGTGTGGTGTTGTTGCTGATGCCCGTTCGTGACAATTAATAGGTACTTGAGGTGACGATATTACTGAGTGAGGGGAAACAGAACTGAGAGGCTGTCAAAGATATTTTATGGAAGATGAAAGTTAAACTTCGGGTGGCTGACGGGCGGGCTTCGTTTTAATACGATCATATTCCCGCCCCTTTCTTTCTACATATTATTATTATTATCTTGAGGCCCGGCGGCCCCTAGTTGGGCTGGCTGGCTTGTCTAGGTTGTCTGCTTGTGTGTATGGTCGCCATCTCGTGTTGCCGAGGGACCCAACCACCCCCCGTTAGCGCATCGTTAGCGCCCCTATGCACTGCAGGTGGGCTCGGACGCGCCCGGTCGATCCTAAAAGGGCCCCCGAAATAGCCTATGAAGTACCTCGGCGGCGGGATAGGCTATCAGAATACTTCCTCGCCCGCAGGTCTCGCATCCCGCATCGTCCGCCGTCCGCTGCGTGCTGGGGCTGCATTGTCTTGGAAGGTGGGCTCAGTATCGAGGAAATGAAGCCACACGAGATACGGTATCACACGTCCGGCAGTGTCCTACCTGGCTGCCTGGTAACCAGTCTACCACGTGTTGGTAGAAGGCTTAGCAGCTCGTTGTTTACCTGCCCAATGTTCGGAACACGAAGTTGTGTGACCTGGATTCAATATGCAGAGCTCAGCCACCGGGCCTCTGTATTGGGTAGAACTTCACGTCATTGGAGAATTGCACTGGGAACGTTACAACGGAATGCTATCTCGAGTACATAAGAAGTACATTGTAGTACACCTCATCCAAATCTTGAGAAGCTTCGGAAAAGCTTCCGATCTCACCATACCTCTTCACATTAGCAATGGAATGATTGGATTGTCAGACTACATGTGTAGTACACACGGTTGTTTCGGCGGTTTCGTCTGTTATCCCGTCTTGCTGATGTGCATTTTAGGTATTCTTATTCAGATGGTTTGCGCTGGCCGTTAGGTTCGCACCGGCTCTTCCTCAGCTTCCTCAGCTTCCTCAGCTGTCTTTCAGCTCGGCCATTGCTCATCACCTTCACAAGATCGACAGTATTCTCCACCACGCACCACTCTATAAAGTTTTCCAGCATCGAGACGCGATGCATTGGCCAATATCGGAGGGAATCGCAGTCGATCGTCACAAAGACTGCGACGACATCATTCGGCCGCGCCAATGCCCAACGAAGCATTTTATTCCAGAATATGGTGCTTCACCCCAGAAGCGGCCAACTTCATAGTGACTTTCGCAAGTAGGGATAGACTTTGGGGATAAAGTTGAACCTCGGTGTGGTGTCTTGTTCTGGTTCAGACAACGATAGGTATGAGCCAGGCTGGGGTCCAGAGTCTTGTTATTGGCATCGGCATCCATGAGAGACGGAACTCCGGCATAGATCGCTCCAGAAGTCAATATCCGACCCCATTGCCAACATTGCCTGCGGCATTTACCACACCGTTGATAAAGCGGTAGAATGAGTTTGGTATCCCTAATGCATCGGGCTGGCCATGGTCTGCTGCGCTCCTCCCAAACAACCAGGTTTGTCCGTGGCCTTCATCTCCGTCAAATCTTCACCTTACTTAGTGCCAAGGCTGAATTTTCATTATTTACACAATAATAGAGATGATTGAGTCTGTACGACTATCGCGGAAGTTGAACTTATGGTATTGTCTATATGGTAAGGATTGCATTAGGGGTCGGAATCATTTCGGGGTGGGGGGTTGGGCAATCGGTAAGGCACAGTAAGCGGTGAAGACTTCAAACAAGCAGCCATCACGATAATGCTGAAATGGATATATACTTCCTGCAATACTAACCGCAAACACATGCACACTGTCGTAAGATATCACAAGGCTATTAGGCCCCCCCCAATCTTAATCCGTTACTGCGTGTATAACTCCCTTCCTTTGTATGCAAGAAACCAACCAAAGCCTCAACGCCTCATCACCGCCCCAAACCGGCACCACGAAGGCCCGAGCCGAACATTAATGCACGACAACCACCACGCCCAATCGTCATAACTGTAGCGGATGCGCATACCTATAGCCTTCGGCTCGGATCATCGTGCGTTCTTCTTAACCTCAAGCATCCCCCCACAGTCTGTCTACCTACTGAGGAGAGGCCTGGTAACCCCCCTGCCCCGGAGCCGGCGGGCCGTGCGGGCTGCTGCCATAGAAGTCCTGCGGATGGCCGGGGTGCTGCGGCCCGTAGGCGCCCGGGGCCTCGACGTAGCCCGCGTTCTGCGGCGCGTACGGGTCGTACACGGGTCCCGGCTGGAACTGCGGCGCGGCGGCCGGTTGCGGGTACACGGGTTGTTGTGGTTGCGGCTGCTGGGTCCACTGCTGCTGCTGGTGCTGGTGTAGCAGAGGCTGCGACTGCTGCGCGGCCACGTTCTGCAGCGGCGGCAAGCCCGTCTGCATCTCCGTGCCGGGCGCGAGGGGCCCGGTCATCGCAGCAGTCGTGGGAACAGGGGCGGGCTTCTCGGGATCGGTCGAAAAAGTCGCACCGGCGGCGAACGAGAGGCGGAAGTGGTGGCAGACGTAGGCGAAGGCGGGGACGAAGAGGAGCATCTCGAGGGCCGAGAGCCCGGCGATGGCGGCCAGCACGGCGAGCGCGCCCTCGGTGGCCACGCCGCCGTCGCGCCTGTACACGGTGCAGACGCCGCTGTCGACGGCGCTGCCGTCGCTGACGCAGCTGGCGGTCACGCGCTCGGTGAACCTGCCGCGCCGGCGCGCCGTCGCCGCCATCCCCGCCAGCCAGAACACGGCCATCAGCCCGTCGAGCGCGAGCACCGCCCACGCGTTGTAGCCCGCCCGGCACGGGGGCACCTTCTCCGACAGCGCCGCGTACAGCGCCACGATCCAGGTGAAGAGGCCCTGTTCGCGGGGGCGATGAGATACGGGTTAGTTGGAGCGGTAGGTAGATACACCAGGGGAAGAAGGGGGGGGTGCGGTCGAATGTAGGGTTTCTTGGTGAGTATGTAGGTAGGTAGGTAGGTAGGTAGGTAGGTAGGGAAAGACGTACGCAGACGATGACGAACCCGAGCTCGTCGTAGTAGAGCCCGTGGATCCACCACCCCGTCAGGCCTACGATGATGATCGCGAGGACGATCTGGAGGACGCGGAAGGCGATGAACCACGTCGGCGTCGGTATGACGGTCGCGCCGCTTTTCATATTAGGCTCTTCCATCGTGGTAGCCGGTTGGTGGTGTAGGTAATCTCCCGTCTCTATTGTTACTCAACCCTGGGGTTTCGATGTCGCGATATTAGCTTGTCGCTAGTTGTCGTTGCGCCTTTTCGCTGCGTATAGTACCTCTGACGAAAGCCCCCACACTCTCCTGAAAGGCACGCCCGCCCGCCGGGGGGCAGCAGCCCGATATATGTACAGACTCAACATCCCATGACTCTATCGTTCAGCCAGCCAGCTAGCCAGCAAGCCTCTTTCGCCAAGTCCGCGTTATGCCGCTTCCAGCTTTCTCAATCACCGGCTCGCAGCGTACGCACGGGGGGGAAGCCAGTCCAAGACCCGCCGGCTGCCTGCACGGCGCTCGCTCAGCCGCAGAGCAGACCAGACAGGCACATGCTATGTAAGTAAGCATCGTGTTTCATTTGCGCGCCGGGCGGTTTTTTCATCCCCTCTACCTACTACGCGACGAGGAGACTATCGATCCGGCCATTCCCGTTCGAGCGCGCGCCCAGCGCGGCCGGCCAGTCACGGGTCTCGCACAAGCGAGACTGCTGCCCGCTAGCGCCACCTTATCGTCTGGCTTCCTTGGCGGGCGGAACCGCCACCGCGGGGCGTTTTTCTTTCTCTCTCGACTGATCTCATAAAAGTTGGCGCCCGGGCTCGGTGATGCCTTTCGGTTCGCGCGCCCTGTGTTCGTGATAGTTGGTCGAGACGGGGCAGAGCTTCCATTAGTGTGTGGTGTGGCGACGATGCCTTAGGCTCCTGGGCTGATGCTGTGGTGCGACATTACCGGCGCCTCCAGAGGTTCAGCTGGGTGCAGCTGAGTTTTAGGGGCTGATGGAGCTGATTCGGTGGCTGTTTGCCGGAAATTAAGTCTTAAGGAAGAGACGTTGACGATGTCTTAGGAATGAAGCTGACTGTAACGGACAGCCGTTTGGCCTTACAAATGAGCAGGCGGGTGTATGCATGGCATTCATTACTGAGCCCCTAGCTCGCTCACTGCATCGCCTCAGATAGTCGGCTATCTTGAGACCCCAGGTTGCCCCAGTCCTGATACTCGTTAATCTATCCCCCTTCACCTCACTGGTCGACCTTCCCCGACGCACCCCATATCGAGCCACGCTTATGGCAAAGGCTAATCCCAAAAGCGAGACCCGGGCCGTTGCGGGCGGACTAGACTCTGAGGCCAAGCCCTGCCAAATTCACTTCATTAGAGGAGCGCCTACACTGGTATCACCGCGTCCCCTACATACTTGCAATGTATCGGCCTTGCAGATGTCATTTGATATAACGATGTCGGCTCTCAGTGTCTGTGGCTTAGACGGACGTTAATGCTAAATGACGTAGGTTGACCTAACAACGGCTTAGGTAACTTGTTAAGATATTCTTTAGCCTGCCTAGCCATGTGGCTCTACTACCCAAGATCTAGCCTAAACAACTCGGGGAAATCGTCTGTGATATTTGCTGAGTCACTGATGCTTAAGATTTGATGGGCGGTATCTAAAGGCAGATGCGTACCTCTTATACCCCCCTCATTGATTTTGTTCCTTTACACAGACGCGAGTCTACGAAGTGTACTGTACTAACTTGTGTCCATCTCAAAACTTATCAATCTAATATATACGTGATTGTTGATAATATATACAGCTCCAGTATCAATATTGTACATGGTAATTTGATGAAACAAAGAGAGCTAGCTCTAAGGCCCACCGAAACTATTTAGGTGTGCCGGGGGATCCCTCATCACGGTCGTTGTCGAACTTGCCCACACTGCTACCAGGCGACGCCTTCTTCAGGTTGCCAGCGAATTCGTCGTCCTTGAACCCGATGGTAGCCTTGCCGAAGTCGTACTGGACGAGCTTGTCGCGGATGCTGGCGCTGGGGAAGCCGTTGTACGAGACGAGGGCGCCGCGGAACCACTTCCCCCGGTGGTTCTCCGGCGGCTCGTCCGTGGCCTCCGCGAAGCGCATGGCGTGCGTGCTTTTGCCCTCCTTGTGGTAGACGATCTTGGGGTGCGTCCCGTCCCAGAGGACCTCGGAGGTGTTCCGAGTCCGGTAGCCCCCGTGCCGCGACGCCGACACGTACTGGGCCTTGTCGTCCTTCACCCACACGACCACGTGTTCCCACTCGTGTTTGTGGCCCCCGCCGCTTCCGCAGTCCTGGCACTTTGTGTCTTTCTCCACTGTAGGGCTCGGCGTCAGCAATGGCTCTGTATGTTGTTTCGAGGCTACACGGAGTGCAAAGTCTTGGCAAAGAAGGAGAAAGAGAAGAGGAAGGGAAAAAGACGGCTTGTCAGCCCTTGGTAATGGGACTTACTATAATAATCGTAAAAGTACGCGCACCAGCCGTTGTTGCAGCGCTGGCGCGAGTAGACATTGTTGTTATCCAAGTCACTGGCGTCCCTGCACCCCACACCCCCCAGAGCATTGTCCGTGGACAAGCCTTTCGCGATATTCCCCTTTGCGTCGATGGCCGGGACGTTGTAGCAAGAGTCTTTGTCGAAGTCCATAGCAGGCTGCCACTTCAGGTCGTTGGCTGTCGCCCTCTGCGGCAGGGCCTTGGGAGGGTCGGGATACTTGGAATCGGCGGGCATGGCACCCGAAAGACCCGCCCAGAACAGCAATGCGCCAACGGCACACTGGCGAAATAAGAGTGCCATAATCGTCGGGGCTCTGGTCGCATACAGCTCTTTACGACAATGTGTTGGTCACTGCCGAGGTCTCTGGCAGTAGTTACGTCTTGGAGTTGCAGCTACGAGGTATGTTCCGTCGAAATCTTCGAGTGTCTATGAGTTACCTACCTGACTGATTAGCTCGATTATATACTTGCGGGCTGGCTAACCCTTTCGTCATTCGGACATACCTTTTGTGAGCTTTGGTATGCCGTAAAACCAAACTTCCCACGGAACTCCCGGCAATCCTTCTATGCACTACCTATACGCCCTCGTATACATACTGCGCCGATCATAGATGTTATTTTTGTTGCCGCCACATATACCAACTGCATCACTTTACTTTGCTGGCACTAATTCTCTGCTATGTACCCTACTACACTAACTATTTACTTAGTTAGAAAACTACGTGCCTATCAGAGTTTCAAGCCCGAGTCCGTCCCCGACTACCTTAATTCATGCGTCTTCTAAGTGCGTCTTCTAAATGCGTCTTCTAAATGCGTCTTCTAAATGGCCGTAACGCAATCGCAACACCGGATGACTACTCGCAGTTTTTGAAATTATAGCACGCTTAAAAAGCTGAAGTCGCCTATTGAGCCGAATGGCGATATAATTGTTGTATGAATAATGTGAATTTGCATTGAAACTACATGAGGGTCGAGTTGGCAGGAGTGGTAGTATAGATCCGTAGTAAAATAAAGTTTACGGCCTGCAGATTACCCGTATAATCCTGGCGGATTACTTCGTATAATCTCAGGTTGTCGTTGATCCTTTAATCCTGCCTGCCTGCCGCCACTCCCGCACAGGCAGGCCGCGACATCAATTACGTGGGCTGATAGGTAACAAGACGGAACGGACGGGAATGGCCTAACTTTGGGCAGAGGCAGAGTGGGTAGGCTGTAGCTGATTGGCTGCTGAACATGGGATGTGCCGTAAACAGAAATAGATAGAAAAGAGAGAACCCATAATTTGGTTATGCATATTACTACGTATGTATCTCTTGGCTGCCTATTGGACTTATTGGCTCCCTACTAGAGTTCTTGCAGTGGCTGCCCACCTAGTATATCTGTGTTCAAGTGAATATTTATTAGGTAGGTAACGCACAATCCTACCGCTTAAACAGCGTATAACCCGTCATAGAACCCTATTAATATAATTGATGTATTAAAGCTCTAACCGTATCTTATGCGAGATATCTACGGCTGATACTAGGCTGATGCTGAGCAGGGTTGCTACCTACGTAGATGATCTTCGGTCCAGTGCGCATTCAAGGTTAAGATCTGCCATTATGACTACTGCGTATCCATCCTCACCTACCCGCACGGCCCCGGATCTCTACTTCTAGGCAGCTACATATTTAACCTTAAAGGTTATTACGAGGACGTACAGTGTACTAGGTCATTCCCTACAAGATGTCATAGTGGGATTCTATAACGTACCTAGGTAGTATCCTGATTTCCTGATCTTTCGACACAGATCTGCTTACAGTGATCATTATCATTTGCGTTCAGAGCCACATTTGGCGGTCCCTCGTTCGCCTTACGCTGCGGCCCTAAATTTACCGGTAACTGTTAGCTGTTTTAGGTGCGGTAGGTAACCAACCCAGGACTGTCAGCCATGACCCGAACAGCGCCGTGTAGGTATTATTGGCTGCTTCTTTACTGAGGATAATGATTATTTGACACTCCGTAGTTGCCTGTATTTCGCGAGAATATTCCCGAGAACGGTGCCCCCAGCGATGCCCGGAATATCAGCCACGTCGATGTAACGAAGCCATCATCACAACAGTCTTAATTTAATCTAACAGAAAGCGTTTAAGGGTAATACTTAGATTGATCGCTGAGTAGCTAAAAGAGAGACTATTTAAGGGGGTCGGCGACTTGAAGTTCTTATAGACCTGAATATCCTCCTCTTACAGGGCCTGATCGCCAAGCCACTAGTAAGTCTAGGCGATCACTGATCGCCAAGCCTTGGGCGAGTCTAAGCGACGTGAACTACGTGGCGTACGGATGCGGAGATATTCAGGAATAGGTGGTTGGTTTGTGACAGTCGAATAAGGCGTCAGCCAAATTATTCGTCTAGGGTATTGTTAGATATCAGGAGTTTCATAGCAGTGGGGTACTAGATATATTAAAAGACAACAAGAGCCTATCCTGCCCCAGAGAAACTATGGACCGAGGAACCCCTTATATACTTAAAGCATGTACTACCCGTGAAGGCGATGTCGCTTAACGTCAAGACCTAACGGGTATGTGCATACGCTCTGTGAATAGGCCAGTTCTACAGTTGGATTCATGTTGAAACCGAAAGTCCAAAATACTCAAGTGTATCTGCAGTCCAGGTATATGGGGCAGTATGCTTTCAAAGAGTATCTTGAAGAACCTGACTCTCAGAATATTTACGCTTCTCTCCCGTCACCTGGCACCAAGGAACCTTTACTCCTCACGCTCGAGAGAGCACGCTTGAAATAAGCATCGTACCGCTTGGTAAAGAGCAGCCTTGCCTATTCTTAGGATGGAGAGTATGCCTCACGCCACCAGGTCGTCCGCAGGCTGATGGAATACTGGCGTTGACCAGAGACACCACGTGACTAATTGATGTTGTGGTTACCTGCGCGCTGTAACCTCCAGGAGGCCGATCCGGCCAGTCCAGGGCTAGACCGGGGTCTGGCAGTGGTTAAACACGGCAAATTTCTGAGTTCTATGGAATAACTTTTAAGAGTTGACGCGCTTGCGAAGTAGGGCGGCAAGAATTACGTCCAATTAAGTAAGGGGGACATTTCTTTGAATCATAAAGACAATAATTACAGCGGGGGGTCATTACGATGTAACATGGGTTCCAAGACTAGAAATACAAGAGAGATTGCCCCTATCCTCACGAGCAAATATGTTAGAATGAAGAGCTTGAGGTTCCGTGTGAAGCAGCTTATTCAACAATTATTGCCAATGGTCTTCTTGGAATTCGAAGTATGCAGACCCTATGTTCAAAACAACTGACGCCAGTAACCAACCATATCAGTCAACACTGTTCGTATAGACGTAGAATCAAATTATGGAGAGTAATATGGGCCCGTCAGGAGCTTGATAAATGGATAGACATGCAATGCGTAGATATACCGCTAAGCTACAACCCCAGTCACCCGAAGGAATTCCCACTTCCTTACCCGGTACGGGTATGGTGAACTATTCAACTTATGAGAATATACAATAGGGACTGTGGTAGGTACTAGTTCTTAGAAACATTTGTTCGCCAAGTACATTGCCCGGGAAGTAATCGATGTTGTAGTAGTGTTTCTGGACTAACCGACTAAGGGGCTTAGCCCTGCGATTCAAAATGCCGAAGTCAATCTCGAAACCAACGAGTGTCTTTGTTATCTGGCACGTACAGGGTCTCTTGACGAATACCGTATATTAATCTACCAGCAGCTAATGATGGTACCAAGGTAGATGCTTTCGTTCACTGGTGATGAAGAGATAGGGGCGCGTACCCCAGTCGTTTTTATGGCGAGCCGCACGAGTCTTAAATTCACTGGAAGGTTTCGGACCGAATCGAAACCCAGGGAATCGCCACGGACAGATAAAAATAAGTACCGGCTCGTCTCGGCATATTCGTATCGAATCTGCACCTGTCGGGCCCAGCAGTATCTGTTCTCGGTAGCCGTTAAGGTTCGTTTGCATGAGCCTGGCAGGTGCCGGTGACGTTGTGGCGCTTCTAGAAAAAGGGCTGGATTTGGCAACGGGGACACTACCGAAGTCCTGTTCCCCGCCTAATATGTAGGAATAGGAGTGCACCCTTTATAGGTAATTTCAACTTCGACTCGGATTTGCCGCCTCCAGGCCTAGAGTGATATTAACCGGCAAGGCTTCAATAAGCGGCAGTTGGCCTGCCTCGCTTCTCGCCAATGAACCACCGCGTCCTGTGGCAACATTCCGCCTGGGCTTTATCCGGTGAACCATGGCTTAGCGCCGAGCCGGAGGGCATATGCATATAGAATGGACTGCCAGCTCCCTCCCCCCGTCTGCTGATCGCTTTCCATCCTGTTCCCAAGCATCTCCTTCCCAATAAGTCCCCTATTGAAGGTTGAAGTAGTTTTCGTCCCAAGAAAAGGCAAAGATGCTGTTGAAGTCCCTCGTGCCGGCCGTCGCGGCCGTCCAGCTCGCCGCGGCGCAGGAGCTGATGCGCTTCGGCTGCTCGCAGCTGACCGTCGACCGGATCGACCCCCTGGTCGAGCCGGGCAACACGCCCTCGGCGCACATGCACCAGGTCATCGGGGGCAACTCGTTCAACGCCAGCATGGCGCCCGTCGACTACGACCCGCCGACGACCTCGAGCTGCACGAGCTGCACCTACTCCGAGGACTTCTCCAACTACTGGACCGCCAACCTGTACTTCAAGGCCCGCAACGGCACCTACAAGCGCGTGCCCATGTTCGCCAATCTCGGTCTTGGTGTCGAGGCCGGCATGACCGTCTACTACATCCGGGGCTACCAGCCCAGCGCCAAGGTCACGGCCTTCCCTCCGGTAAGTCAAGATATCCGGGAGGCTGATACGAACAGTGGAGGGGGGGGGGTCCGAGTGGCCCGAGGACGGCTCCCAGCCCTTCGTCTGGTCCATGGGCGACGAGACCGGCCACGGCCTCCACGGCGACTACCTCTTCGGCTGGCAGGGCGACGCCCTCCAGCGCGCCATGGACGGCAAGTGCTCCGGCGACCGCTGCTCCCCGCTCAAGCGCCAGACCGACCAGCAGGCCATCGCCTGCACCAAGGGGCAGTCGTACGAGGAGGACCTCGGCGACAACTGTAAGCGCTTCCCCGAATAATTCCCTGGATATGACTTGAATTAGACGCTGACAATGTTTTTTTTTTCTACAGGGCTCCAGGTGCTGCCTGGCCACGAGATGTAAGGGTAGGGTGTTGGGTCGGACATGGGAGTTTGCTTGATTCTGTCGCTGTGTTGTGTCATGCCGTGGCTTAGACTGTTCTCGTGTGGGAGACCCATCAGACTGACTGGCTCACGATATCCCCGGATGCCATTGTACCCCATACACCATCTAGAATAGGCCCATAAGGAAACAAACATCTTGTCTTCACGCGCTAAAGATGACTGTTGTGTGCCCTAAATGTTGACAGCGTAGCGACTCTATCCCGGCTTCTACGCTTGTGTAACTGTTCTAACCTCTGGAGCCATGCGTAAGCTATGCTTGGTGTGACTAAATCTGCTTCTCCGCCCCTAGGTACCTACATAACATTAGTAGTCGGTCCCGGCCTTGCCTTCACAAATCGCTGATCTCCACCACGGTCCACACGCGCTCGCCAACCCTCACCTCGCCGCCCGGCTTCAGACCCCCGTCCTCCATAGCCGCGCGGCACGGCATGTCCAGCCCGCCGATGCGGACCTCCCTCCTCCAGCTCTGGCCGACCGAGACCCAGCGCTCGAGGGCGAAGGCGTCGCCCGCGCGCACGACCCCCTGGCAGTACGCGCCCAGGCCGATCACGAGCCCGCGCTCCCCATCCCCATCCCCATCCCCATCCTCGCCGTCCCCGTCCCGCTCAGGCAGCAGCTCCAGCACGACGCACCGCCGCGCCGCCGCCGACCCCGCGCCCGGCTCCACGTCCCGCCACACCTCCTGGTAGTCGGCCTCGGCGCCGGTGGCCGGGTTGACCATGCGGCCGGTCTCGAGCGCGCGCCCGTCGTCCAGGGGGGCCACGTCGCCCTCGTCGGCCACGTCGGCGGGCCGCCGCGTGCGCGAGTCCACCTCGTGCCGCCAGACCGTGTGCGTGGCGGTGCCGTCCGTGCTGGTCGAGGTGGAGGACGTGCCCGAGAAGGCCCAGTCGAGGCGCTCCGGGGGCAGCTCGTCTGTGTGGGTGCGCGCACGTGAGTAAGTGGTAAGTTTACCTCTGTGATGCCTAGGGAAAGGGGAATGGGGGAAAGAGGAATGGGGAAACGAAGGAACGGTGCAACGGCACGAGATGTGATTGTCGTGGAACGAGGAGGCGCGCGGAAGCGGGGAATTACCCGACGTACCGGTGGTCTCTTCGGCCTCGGACGCCGAGGCCGGGTTCAGGATCCGGATGTCGACGAAGCGGCGGCCCGGAGACGTCAGGACCAGGGTCGACGTGTTCTCCTCGGCGGGGCCGGGAAGCCAGCGGATGGACTCTCGGATTGAGACAGATGCCATGGCGATGATGATGCGATTAATGATCTTTCGCTGAAGGTTTCTGTACCAGAGAATGACGTTGATGATGTGGGTGAGTAGGTATGTTTGTTCCTGGCAACTGCCAACGGCCTCCGCACGTGGGTTCCAAGTTATTAGCGTCGCGGGGCAAACGCAGCGTGGGTACGGCGCCCGGTAACTCTCGGCACGGAACTCCAAGCTTCGGCACTTGTTCCGGCCGGGACTGGACAGTCGTATCAGGCCTTAATATCCTGCCGTTTATGCTCACCGGATGGGTTCAACTATTCCAAGCATTAAACACCAGTCACCTGACCAGATGAGAATACCCAATGACACTCCTGCCGCAAAACGTTAGAGTTAAGACTTTGAGGAGAAAGACCGATCGACACGTCGAATGTGTAAGATATGGGAAGGTATGGCCGGTGTCAGGTGCAACTCCAGTTTATTAGTGCTAGTGATTACGGAAAGGAAGGTCAGGTCGTCTCCAACCATCTCCACCTTCCTATCGCGACATCATTCCCATCTACGGCTATTCAAAAGACGAATCACGGGAAATTGTGAGCAGCCTCATATTAGAGTCGAGCGCATATCATGTACCTATACAGGGTGGCGAATGCTTTATAGTAGCGACTCACCTATGCCATCAGTAATACAAACACATCGGCATCTGTCGCAAACCACCTGCACACAAGCCATACATACCACAGAACCCATACAAACTACACACATCACACAGGATACAAACCCACAAACACGCAAACATAAGCAATCATGCAACCAAATGCCCGCTCAATTAGCATTAGCAGATTATGTACGTCAAACTTCTATCCATCATGTATCCAAGCCTCGGCATAATGCCCTTCCTCTTCAACGACATATACGCTACCGTACCCGCATGATCTCGACCGCCACCACCATCACCACCCTGACCTAGGGCAGACGGGCGGAGAGCCGTAGGTCGCGGCTGTTGGGGCCGACGTGCACCGTCCTGTTGCCGCCGTCGGCGAGGACCCAGTTCTGGGCGGCGACGTCCCAGCGGCTGAGGTCGCGGCGCGTGAGCTCGGCCTCGAACGTGACCGTCTGGCCCGGCGCGATGCCGCGCAGCCGGTCGAAGCCGCGCAGCACCACGGGCGGGTCGTCGGCCCCGCCCAGCGACACGTACAGCTGCGGCACCTCGTCGCCGGCCACGGGGCCCGTGTTGGTGATCTCGGCGCTGACCGCGTACAGCGTCTCGAACAGGCCGGCGTTGCCGCCGGGCTGCTCCGCGGGCCCGGGCCCCGCGGGGTCCAGCGGCCGCGCGCCCGCGTCCGTCGCGCCCGCCGGCAGGAACTCGGAGGCCGCGCGCCCGTACTCGGGGTCCATCGAGGCCTCGGCCTCGGACGCCGTGGTGTTGAGGTACGGGTAGATGAACTGCCAGACGTAGGGGAACGACGCCGCCGGGAACAGGTAGTCCCCGAGGCTGGTCGAGACGTTCCCGAAGGTCGGCGCCCCCGCCGTCTTCCCCGCCGTCGGCGCGTACGCGCGCGCGCCGCCGCCGGACCCGTTCCTCCGCCTGTCGACGACCCGCAGCCCCGCGTACGCGAACGTCGTGTACGACAGGCCGAACCCGAAGGCGAAGACCGGGTCCGCGCCGGCGCGGTCGACGGCCCGGTAGTCGATGAAGACGCCCTCGGCGAAGTCCTGCTGCGGCGCGCCCCGCCCGTTGTTGGGCTTGTACAGTATGTCGGCGCCGTAGTCCTCGCGCTTCGCCGCCCAGGTGAACGGCGTGCGCGCCGCCGGGTTGACCCGCCCGTACAGGACGTCCACGATCGAGCGCCCGCTCTCCTGGCCCGGCAGGCCCGCCCACAGGATCGCCGTGACGTTGGGCGAGGCGTGCCAGTCCGACACCAGGGTCGGCCCCACCGAGTGTATCACCACGATGGTGTTGTTGCACCGCGCGGACACGTTCTTGATCAGCTCGTCGCCGTTGCCCCAGAGCGTCAGGTTCTTGCGGTCGCCCTCGTTACCGTCGACGTCGACGAACCCTTCTCCGCTGTCGGCGTTAACGAAGACTAGGGCCGTCGCACCCTCTTGCGAAACGAGCGCCTGGATCGAGCTAGACGCCGAGTTGTTGAGAACGGCCTCGATGCGGGTGCGGTCCTCTAGCGCCTGGAGCTGCAACGCGTCGAGGGGCGTGATGAGGTAGGGGAAGTTGGCGGTGCCGGAGCCCCACCCCATAGCGAGCGTCCCCTGATCGCAGCCCCTGTTGTCACAGCCATTGGGCCCTAGAGGATTGGGACCCGCGTCTTCTCCGACGACGGCGAGGAACTTCGGCTTCTTGAGTGGGAGGACCCCGTCGTTCTTCAGCAGCACGGTGGATTTGGCCCCGATTTCGCGGATGAGGTCGCCGTGGTCAGCCTGGACGTCGACATGCCAGTTGACCTGCTGCTGACCCTCGTTGGCGGCGAAGTGCAGCGGACCGTAGGTGTCCGAGGTCCACGAGTCGAAGTTGGTCGGGGGCAGGTCTAGGGTCATTCCAACCTTGAAGAACGCTGCCATGATCCTCATCGCCATGTCGTCAACTCGGTACTGGGGCACGGTGCCGTTCAGGACGGCGAGCGTGAGATTGGCGCCCCAGAAGCTGAATCCCGAATTGAAGACGGTGTCTCCGGGCATGCTCATGTCCAGACCAGCGACGGCACTGGCTGCGCCGGCATGCTGGGCCTGCCAATCACTCATAACGAACCCTTGAAATCCCAATTCGCCCTTCAGAAGTCCGTTTAACATCTTGGAGCTGGTATCAACAAGTTAGCTATGGACAGGGAGGCGCAGCAGTGACGACATCTTTATAGAAGTCGTGGACAACGTCTCGTCCTGCACAACTGGAAATAATAGAAGACGGATAGCAGCATCACGGGGCAAAATGTGCACGTACTTTTGGCAGGAATATGAATTGTTCACCTGGTTATACGAGCACATCACAGAACCTACGCCAGCCCTCACTGCGTCAACGAATGGCCACAGGTACAGTTCGTGCATCGTCTTGTCATCAATATTGGACGAAATCGCCTCAGCGATGTTGTAGCCACGATCCTGGGACTCGCCCACCTGACGGAAGTGTTCTAAAGTTGAGTTAGAAGCCATGACGGGAGAAACGGTCAGAGGGAACCTTACCTTGCTCATTGCCGATGTAATGCTTGGCGCAGGCTATGACACCGGCATCCTGAATTCCCTTGATGGTCTCGGCCATGCCGACGCCTGTGAGATACGGGTCGGGCGAGAACCCCTCCCAATTCCGACCGCCCTCGGGCGCGCGACCGATCGGGCCGGCCACGGGGCCGAGGAGGACGTCGATGCCCTTGCCCTTGTTCTCCTCGCCCATGGCGCGGCCGCGTCGGTACATCAGGTCCCTGTCGAACGAGGCGGCGACGGTCTGGCCGGAACTGAAGGCCGAGACGTAGTCGGCGAAGCGGATCCCCAACGGCGAGTCCTGCAGGCAGAGGCTGCGCAGGCCCAGGCGCGGGATGGCGCCGACGTTACCGACGCATTGCTCTCCTTCCCAACTAGAAATCTCGGTCAGTCTTCATCCTACCGTCTAGACCTCTCCGCTCGTGCCGCGCGCTCGCTGCTACTCACCCGACGCCGGTCGTCAAGTTGACCTTCTCCGTGAGCGTGAGCTGAGAAACAAAGTCCTTCGCCTTCGCATAAGCGTCCTCCCATCCCCGGGCAGTAGGATTCATCCACGGCGAGGGGTAGTGGGGCTCGGAGCTGGCCAGGCCTCTCTTCTCGATCTGCGAAGCGTCAGAGACGGCGAACCACGTGATCGGCAGTATTCGCAAGAGGGACCTGTGTGGTTGCATGATTGCGGATATGCTCTTCAGCAAAGGAAGAGGTGACGAAGGAAAAGAAAGAAATGGAACGACTGTTGACGCCGGGAGGAGACATCTTCAAATACAACACGTCCTCTATATGTACAGATCTGTAAAGATATATGAAAGTCTGTCTGAACCTAATGGCCAAGCCAAAGGAAGATAGACCCGCCGCCATGGTAAGTGCTGGCAACGTGCACGATCCTCCAGCACAAGAAGTTCGATAAGGCAGTGCGAAGGTTTACAGACCACCAAAGGGGACGTGGTCGAGCGGGTTTGACATACCGGGTCCGCAGCCGAGCTGCAACTGACCGCCGCAAGGGCGGCTACTACCGCCGCTGAACGCATTCCTAACGGTTACGCGGTCTTGAAGCTTGCCAGTTTCAAGTTCTTCAAATCTCGTGGTGAAACCTTAGCGTTTGGACGAGCATATGGAGGAGGAGGATGGCTGCCACAGTCATCGGGGTGTGAGGGCGAGGCGAGGCGAGGTGAGTTCAAGAATGAGGGGGACTTGCGCCGCTCGAGTCTTTTCTTTGTCTCTTTTAATGGTCCCAGCGTTTTTCGATCTTGGCCCTTGTTGTTCCTGTCTTCTGCAGGCCGGTGGATCTGGGGTGATCAACAGCAGCCCTGTCGGGCTATCCATGACATTACGGTACTTTAACTAGGTCTTACCTTAATGCTACCTACTACCTATCTACTACCATGGTAGTCATGGCCGAGCCCACGACCGCGTGTAGGGCTTGTTGGTTGCGTACAGGAGAGCTGCTCGCGTTACAGGGTTGCGTCGCACCGCGAGTACCCAGTACGTACTTCTCCAATGTAACCTGACCAGGCCGGATTCTTCCCGCTTGGAGAAGCAAAGACAGCTCCGCACGTCTCTCTCCAACTCGTCGAGCCTGGGCAAACATTACACGATGGCCAATCGGACTGTGTGGGAGAGAGTAGAATGAGGCCGACTCGTCAGTCTTAGTAAGTATGATGCCGAGAAGACGGTTTGTCGTCTTCATGACCACTTCTCGGCCCTTTTCTTGCCCTTTACATCATGACTCTCGTCCCGTGCTCCTACCTAGAAATAAGGCTGAGTCGATGGAATGACAATGGCTGGGGATTTCGCGCGTTGGCGTCCGTTGGCGTCAGGTATCCGTTTCCGAAGTCTCAGACGCGGATTGGCAGCGTAGAGAGTCAGATTCTAATAAGCTTCCAATACCAGCCTAGCGGGTATAAAGCATGGGAAGCCAGGGGAGTCTGAACTTTCCATGGCAGCGGGAGTCGATGTCGATGCGACGGGGAAATGATGCAACGGATTCCACTAGCTTGGTTGCGTGTATCTGGGGCTGCTGGGCTGTTTGCATGGATGTACACAGTACCTACATACACGCACCTAGGCTCTCTCTACTCGTACCCAGCTGAGCCGAAGTCATGCTACACCCCCGCCTCTTTACCCCCGCCATTCTTGAACCTCCGCCATACGCTTGGGTCCTATCAAATTCACCAGCCCGTCATCAACGTTGCAAACGATCTCACATACCATACCATCATCTAGACTTTGGATACCGCAGGGCTGGAAGCGCAACACACCGTCCGAAGTATCATGATAGGGTCTACTACGTAGGTGCCAACTCTATCTGCCTCGCTGAACTTACGTAGTACGCAGGTCACCCCCTGCAAATCTAATTACGGGCCAGCAAAATGTGGTAATTGATCGGCGTCGATTTGAAATTAAATATCGACAACCTCCCTTGACATCCCTCCCCAGAACAACCGAGGCTCTAGACGTCCAAGGAAGCGGTGTCTCTTCCATCTACTTCGTCGGTACTATCTGCAGGATTCTCGGGGCAAACTGCTGTCAGCTCCAGACCGTTCCGTCCTGCAGGTAGTATATATGTCAGACGCGAGGGCGACGTTGCATTGATTGCAATGCGGAACGAAGCCGTCTCCGACGCACGTGGTCATCCCCGCTAAGGAAAGAAAAAGAGAGAATGGAAAGCAACACAAAAAAGAGAATTCGGTTGAGATCCCTCGGAACGACCCCAGCTTAAATGATACCTGGTGATACCGTAATTGAGGGCTTGAGGCTCTGAGACCTGTTATCTCGGACCTCGGGAACCCGGAGAGTGTCGCATCGGGGACATTCACTCAAGAGACGGGACGCAACCCCACGTGGCTAGACACCTCCACCCACACTGAATGAGGCCAGTCCCTAGGTATTACGGACTGTGCTCCCATGGTGTGACTATGTTAAGTTTGCTTCCCCAGACGTCTTGGCAATCTGGGGGAACTCGTCTCACCTCCTTTCTTCGATTGAGTGATACCTCTTCGTGCAACTCGACGTGCTTCTCAACGAAGATGGTGAGAATTGCTATCCAGGCACACCACGCCGGCAAGGGAATCAGCGAACGAGCATGCGCCTGTGTCGACGGCGACATCGGATTCCTGCAGCGCCGCAAGAGTCGGCTGCAGCGTGACCGTGATAATGGTTGAATCGATGGAGGTCATGAGGTTTAGCATGCCGGTGATCATGAACACGGACCACATGCGCCATGAATTCTCGAATCATTCCGGCTCATTCATCGGAGTTCCGACTTCAATCTGTGAGTCTGGGCCTTACAGTTCAGGCTCTGGCTGAGCGTTAGACATCTGGGGCTTGAAATTTCCGAAACGCCTGTTTCGACCCTGCCCACAGCTATTTTGACCCTGTTTCCACACCACTAAACCACTTGGGTTTAAACAGTCACTCTATTTTTGTACTAATTCGGACTACATGTAGGTATTTCGAAATAACTTACCTACGTCCTCTTGTTGCTTGATAGGACTCAAGAAGGTCTGATTTAGCTTGTTAACGATCCCGCCAGACCCTCGATTCGAGTGCTGCAAGAAGGGTTTAGCGGCAACTAAATACGCTTTCAGTTAATATATTTGAAAGGGGGTTACTTTCGAAATTAGATGCGGAATCAGCTATCGCGATAACCTCAAGCAACGGGTGTTATTGAAGAAGAAAAAATCGCGATTCCAGGTGGCTAGAAACGGTACTTTTGGTTACTAATAAAAAGCCCCGATCTGAGGGTATATCCATTATTTGGTAGAACAGGGTCAAAATAGCCGTGGGCAGGGTCGAAATAGGCGTTTCGGAAATTTCCAAATGCTTTGTATACTTGCAATACATTCGAGATGTTTCCTTCTCATGACTCGGAGAAGCAGGGGATACCTCTCCCGAGTATCGAAACCGTGACGCTTTTTCCGTGGTGGGCTGACTGATGCACTCAGTCACAACGCTTCATCCAAAATGAACGGTAGGCAGAAGTTGGTCGTCGACGCACGTCAAACACATCAGCGACGACCCACCGTCCACCCGGCAAACCCGACGGGCGGAAAGCAGGCCCGACCGAGCCCACGAGGCGCAAGGCCGCCTTTGCGCGGATTGCCCTCCCTCCACACGACGTAGCTGTCGACCAGGCCCGCGTAAAGTAGGCGCCGAGGATGGCGACGACGGTGTCGCATGCGGCCAGGTCGCGGCGGAAGTAGTGGGCGTACAGGCACAGGCCGAAGGCGGTGGTGCGGGCGTTGTTGATGCGCATGACGGTCGCCGCGAAGAGCGCGGGGATGTGGTGCGGTTCGAAGTACTCGAACATAGTGATTGGACTGAGTGAGTGATGGACTATGTGGGACGATGTTGTCCGTTGTCGAAAAGAAGGTAGGTAGAGTGCTGCGTATGAGGAAACCTTCCTTGGCTCCCAAGAGAAATAGTTGGACCCTCAATCAAGTGCTCCTTGGACCGTATGTCTCACACCGGCACTGCCACAAATAAGTACATAAGATGGCTGATGAGTGCAGTCCCTTGCGGTTAGTCGATAATATGTTATAAACCTATCCGCTCCTGTGGTGCGACTGGCGTCTGTTGAAGCCAATAAGCCAACACCACATGTGCAACCGGGGTGCTCATGTTGAATAACCTCAAGGAGATATTGCAACCATGTTAAAACGCAAACATATTACCATTTAAAAGAACGTGAATATATACATAACACTGCTGACACCCCTTGTTACAGTGACACCTCCTTTCCTACCCCGTACATAAGACTACCCCGTACATAAGAGTAGCCGAGCTCCTAGACAAAGCCCGCAACCCAGCTGACAACCGAAAACAACGCTATATCCCGATGCCTCCCATCGTACCGCCCAAGGTCACGCTCTAGTGTTCATCGCACTTGACAAACAAGTTGCCGCCGGTACCCCTGTGTGTCATCAAGAAGCACTGCTCGTAGGCCCCGGGCTTGCTCGCGCTGTCCGCGAACACGGCCCGGTCTTCGCCCGGCTGACCGCCAAGATAGTCCTTCCCACCGGGCAGTATGGGGAACTCGTAGAGCTGTCGTCCGTTGCAAGGAGACGGGTCGACCTCGGGCCTGCCCACTTGGCCGTTGCGGAATTCCTCGGGGTACGCCTCTGTGATGGAGTTAGTTGGGTAATTATTACATGGGCTAGGTGATTAGGTAGGTAGAAATGTAGCGTTATCACGGGACATGTTCAGGAGAGCTCGGTTGGGGGGCAGGAAAGGGGGAAACGTACTCGCACCGTTATAGACGAAGTTGCCCGTCCTCTGACGGTAGATACCGTCCATGAAGGCGTCCTCGGCCTCTGCCATGTCATACCTCTGGCCATGGCAGTCGTACCATCTGGCACGAGGGGAAAGCTCTTGAGTCTCTCCCAAGGGTTTGGCGGCTGCGGCGCAAACCAGTGTGGCGGCGAGGGCGAGGTAGCGGATTGAAAACATTGTTGATCGAATTCGTAGTCTGGTGCTGCTTTTGATTTATGAAATAGGGAGTTCTCAAGCGAGTATAGGGAGTTGTTGTCTATCTCAACCCATAATGAGCCGCAGACATGCTGCCTTATATGCATCTCTCTCCTTGGATAGAAGGCTAAAAATATCTCCCCAGTATCGAGCGTTGATGGATTCTACATGATGCCAATTTGGAATATCGAAGCAGGCCGAGTACGGCAACACAGGTTCAGATACGCCGTATCCTTAGGGGCTTACTTTGCGTATCTTCAGCCCCCTAAAAATTGGATCATGATCGACACCACTATCATATTAGAGCCTTGCCCCAAGTAGAACAAGTGCCGAGCCTGCAGATCTATCCAGATAGCTGATCCAGCGTAAGCAATGCCATATGCGGCTGAGCGGCGGTGGAAAATCGGATGGTGGACGAAGGATACCTAGAATCTTGGCAAGTCAGATTTCACGGATAATGATGATGTTATAGGTACAGGTGAAAGGAGCTACCACACAGCCCCGCAACACACATATCAAGGAGCTATATGCCACAGCCACCCACATGCTCACACCTTATTCATCCATCAACAATTTTCCCTTTTAAGACGGTTGACGGCTGTAGAAAGACCCAACCATTAGATATCATACTAGTTTATCCACGCTGTTACGAGCCAAATTACATATTCCTTCTATCCATAAACATCAGCGTCACAAGGGTGCGAGCATGTCTTCAGACTGGGCCAACAGCCAACGCGAATGGATCAAGCAGGTCAGCCTGAGGAACTCGGGTCAGGCAGCCCAGCCGTCCACCTTCCAAGAATTCGGCATCCAACTACTTACGGATCTCATGGAAGGCGTCGCGAGTCCGGAGGAGGCATCAGCCAAGCTTTCACGCAGTCTGCTCGAGTCAAATGAAGACCTAGAGAACGCATGGGATAACTTCCTGCAACTGGTCTTCTCGGCGGCAATGTCCACATCCCAGGACCGGCCTCAGAAGCAGCTAGCAGATTTGGTCTTCGCCCTGGCACAGGGACGTTCGGGAGAAGGCACGAAATGCACACCGGACGAGAGCCCCAGAGCGCAAGAAATGGGGAGGCTTTTCTCGGGCCTGGTAGGCTTCGGATTGATGGCTCGCGAATACTGGAACGGTAAGGGGTCGTGATGGCTCAAATTAAGACTGTCCAACTAATTTCCTTGCCATTTTGCAGGCCCGAAAGGACTGGTTCGCGCATACGGTACTATTGACGCGGCTCAAGCTGCATGGGTCAACATCAACCGTTTCCTGGCGCACCTGAGCCATCGACAGCGGCAGACACCTGCTAACCCCCTCGCCAACTGGACTGAAGATTTTGGTCTCTGGACCATCACCGACGGGCTTGAGGATCCGGAGGGTGCTAGCGAGCACGCGGAAGCAGCTATGGAATGGCTGGCGGTCGTCGGTGCGGATATCTACAACGACGCTACGTGGGGAGGCCGCCACGGTACGCCGGGTCCTGGCGTACCTTGCCGCGGGGGCTCCCTGTGGGCTACCAAGCAAGCTGAGGGCGCTACTTCTGATGTGCGCTGGGCTTTTTGGAGAGACCGCCTGCGGGCGATCGGCGCCGATAAGAGCTTCAGCAAGCGGGTCAGAGACTTGGCTGTCCAGCGGGAGCGAGACATGGGTAGCATTGAAACCTAGGCGTAGATAGCTAGTGTATACATCTCTGTTTAGACAACGCAACACGACGTAAGAGTGTGTCAGCTGAATATTCCCATCAGTCTTAACGACTAGAAATTATTCCCCAGAAATTGCTGCGTTGCATCGGAGTCTGACACATCTACCGAGTTTTCTATCGTGATCTTGAATCCTATTAGACCTCAGCCCTGGAATGCGTGTACCCATAGGTTTCCACCGGAGTGCTGAAGGCGTCGGAATGGGACTTTAACAACGTATGATACGACGTACCAGTGCGTACATGAAGCCTCACAACAATTTGTCATTGTCAGCTAGCTGTGGTTGTAACTATCTGATTAGTTGTGGGTACAATATATTCCCCGTAAAGGATTCATCCAATTCCATTGGACAGACCATCCCTTTTATAGCTGCGTCGACTAAATAGGAATGTGGGCTGAGCCACTGTATCTGGTCCTCAGCCACTGGATGATCGACCATGCATCGTAAAAATGATATGGGGCAGATCTCGTAGTTAATACGGCGTATTACCCTCTACTATTCTTGTGCCGGAAGCCTGCCAACACATAGTATATCGGGCGCAGATGAGGTAAACCAAGAAAACACCAACTCAATCATCGTCAACATCTAAGACCTCTTTATTAGAACGTAAGCGACGATCATCAATATTCCTAGCTTGGTCTCGTTGGGCATCCCGAGCTGAACGCGCGATGGCGATCTTCAGCTCTCCGATCATCGCCCAGAAGAACATGTATCGAGGTTGGCTATGCCTGCAGGGCTAGAGAGAGCCGTATACCGTGGCATGAAGTTGCTCTGAATCTATTTGGAATATGTGTTTGAGAGAGCCGTTCTGTGAAAGCGAGAACATTATAAAAGGGGTCTTCGTCCACGACCAGAGGACAAACATGTTTCCAGGCCACCATCCACAGCAATCAATTACCTAGCTACCCTCTTACAAACAACGCCCACAAACTCGAACGAAACAGCACTCTATCGCTTCTCAGCTCAAGAACTATCTATCAAAATGGTCTCCTTCAAGGCACTCCTCGTCATCACCGCCGCCGCTGTCGTCGCGGGCGCGAACCCTGCCGTCGTGAACCGGGCCGAAAACGTCGTGGCCTCGGACGTCGACAACTGCAACGGCAAGATCGGTCCTTGCTTCAAGAACGGTAGGTAACCAGCAGACCCCCGTTTAATCCTTTCCCCCGTTGTCAAAATGGGGTGGCTGGTACGCCCGACACTGCTGTATTATATGTATCGGGACCTCCCACGGAGGTCCCTAGACCTCTTTTCTATCTCATACAGCTTCATTCTTCTCCCTTCACAGTTCGACGCCCGCCTCCCTGTTCCCAAGCGCAGGGGAAAACAGTGAAACGGAGAATTGTTGGCTCGGATGGACACCCGCTGACTAATTACCTACTCTAGAATGCAATGGGGAGTTCCCGGGCCCCGGCGACACCATCGGCACCTGCACGACCGGCTCCTACAAGGGCTGCCCGTGCGACAAGTGCGGCAAGAAGAACGGCCCCTGCGACCAGAACGGATGCAACGGCATCACGGGCATTTGCTCGGCTGGGCAGTACCAAGGTTGCCCTTGCAACTAAGCAGAGAACCCCCGGAGACGCTGTGAACACGACTCGTGGATGACGCAGTTAGACGGGATATCATTCTATCATTCTTGTAGTAGACGCTTTTGGTTCACATTTCAGACAGTATAGGGCTTGGTTGGATGTTTGACGGAGGAATGTTGAGATAAGAAGATCCTGCCCGTTGAAGGAGCTGACAGAGAGACGTCTTATATGTGTGTATACTAGTAGATGGTTTCACTTGGACAGTACATATACATCATACTTACTTCCCGCCTGGGTCATTACAAGGTCATTAATTGTGATATGAATTGGTTTATGGACCTCTATTCCGTTGTTACCTCATTTAAGAGGGGGGAATAAACACATATAAGAGAGCCTTGTCCCTCTATACGTTACGGTATCACAGTTTGGTGCGGAGGATTATTGTAGGGATTATCCGGAATGACTAGATTCAAAGTGTCAAAAAGGGGTAGATGGTTTGTATTGAAGCTATATCAAATCTAGGATCTGCCTTGCCGACTAAATTCTCTTTAGCTTCCCTCGGCGGGCTTCAGTCCCTTTTATAGCTAGCGTGCCTTCCTAAAGCAGTAATCCTATAGCGCCGATAGCGCCGACAGCCTCGTTGCTATTTGCTGTTTGCGTTGTTACCTAAAATTTTCGTATCTGCAAAGCCTTATATATAACAGTCCAACTGTCTCGTTATATGTCTCGTTTCGCCCAATTATTTTTAATGTATGTAAGTTTTTATAACACTACCTCCCTTTTTTTTAAAACTCGTTTTAAGTCGTTACTTAATTCTGGGGTTTTAAGAGGCTTTAGAATTTTTTTGGTGAAATTCGGAAAGAAGAACTTGCGTGAGCTCGTAAAAGTGTTCGAAAGGTTCCTAAATTTAGTTTTTTTTTGGCTATTTTTTTTATTTTATAAAATATTATATTTTTTTGTTTATTATTATAAATGCTATAATTTTATTAACGTTATATCTGTCGATAGTTTANCGAAATTTCCTAAATTAATTAATTTTGTTTAATAAACTTTATTTTTTAAAGCTGAGTTTTTTATTTGATTCAAAAACTCAAAATTCCATTTTACATAAAAAAAGCTTTACAATTGTAAAAAAATACCAATATAAAAAAAGCGAAATGTTTTTTTATAATATCGTTTTAATAAACTAATACTTACTTTCCTTTTTTTTAAAACGATATTTTAAATGTTAAAATAATATATTAAGTTTGATATTGTTTTTATCCGGTCGGAAATATATAATAAAGTTAATATTCGCAATTTTTTGCGCTTATTATATTTGTCTTCAATTAAGCGTTTTAATAGTTATAAAATAAACGAAATTGTAATAATTTAAGTAAATTTATATTATATACTTCGCTTTTTTCAAATACTTGCGTTATTATTTAAAATTATTAATGATTGCGAAAAGCTTTTTGTCGTAAATCTCGTAATTAATTTTTGTTGGTAAGAATTTTCGAAAATAAAAAACAACGAAATAAAAGCGGCTATTATTTTTTATTTAAAATAAAACAGCATTTAATGCGAAATCTAATACGTTAATTTTTAATTAAAATTGTTATAATAAATCGAAATAAACGAAAATTGAAGCGATTATAAAGGCCGTTTTTAAAGTTTCGAATATTTTTTTTATTTTGGGATTTTATGTTCAGTTTTTTTGGATTATTAGCAATAAAAATAATAAAAGGTTTCGCGATTTTAGAGAAGTTTTTAATAAATTGTTAGTAAAAGTTAGCGAAGCTAATAAACAATTAAACATTTTTTATACTTTCGGGTTTTTTTTAAAATAGAATTGCTTTAATTTTTTTTTTCGATATTTTAATTTTTATTAAAGAAATAATATAACTTAAAAATTCGATTTTTTACTATTATTAAACGCATTTATTTAAAGCGACAATAAATTTATTATTTATAAATTGCCTTAATATTTTTCGAACTAATTTATTATATTTCTTTAATATATTAACATAAATGAAAATGTTATTAATGTAGGCAATAACTTTTTTATTAAGTAAATTTTTCAAAATATAATTAATTATGTTTTAAAAAGTTGCAAATATATTAATGAAATCGAAAAATATAACCGTATATTTAAATAGTTTATACTTATATCGGAAAGCGGTTTTTTATTTGTCACCTTTTTTAATTTAAATAAGGTAGAAGCTATTTTTCAGATTTAGTTTCGTAAATTATATAATTATATTAATGCATTTTTGCAATTCTTTTATTAATAAAAAAGAATGTTAATTAGGCTTAATAATTCGATTTAAATTTTAATAGTTTATATATAATCGAAAATCTCAATCGTGCGATTTAAATACAAAGAAAATGGGAGAAAATACAAAAGACTTAAATTAGCGTATTTTGCCGGTCGCAAGCATTTCTTTTAATTAAATTTTAAAAAATTTTAGCTCTTTTTGATTTAAAACGTATATAAATTTTTAAAATAGTTATTTTCCGTTTATTATATTAATAATGTAATTATAAAATTGATGCAAAAATAATTTTCGAGCTGCTTTTTTAATTATAATTTGCAAGAAGTTTTGGAATTTTTTAGGAACTTTAAAAAAAGCTTTCGCATTTTTTTCTATAAATAAAATTGTACCAATAACGATAGCGTTAAAATAAAAAGCCACATTTTTGTTATAAATAAAAAAGATGTCGTTAATTTAATTTTTATGCAATTTTTGCAACAATAGCTAAATTAAAATAAAAGCTTTTTGCTTTAATTTTTTTTAAAAATTAATAGATTTATGTTTAATTATTTATTAATATAAAAAAATTATATCGCAGTTTTTATCGAAAAAAAAGACTTTTATTAAAAGTTTGTTATAATAATTATCTCGCTTTAAAACTAAATTAAATACAAAATAAATCCCAATATTTTTGATAACTTTATTATTAAAAACGCAAATAGGTAATAAAATGGCTTATTTAATTAAAAAAATATAATTGGCTTAAATAAAGGCTCGGTTAATTAAAGATATCAAATTATTTGAGTTTATAAATATTCGGATAAATACATTTTTTTTTTCGAACAAAATTATTATAAGCGTTATTAATTTGTATTCGATATGCGGCTTTTTGGCTTAGATAAATACGTTAAAGTCAGCTAGGCGCTTAATTCCCGAAACAGCAGCTATTAATAACGACTCGTTCTCGAAATCTAACGCGCGATACATTTATTTAACTTTCCATAAAAACGCGTTAATAGCACGTTTAAAAAGTAATAATACAAATATCCTTATTACGTTAGTTAAATAAGCCTTGCCTATCGACCGTTTTTTCCTTACTGGCGTTGTGAGACAGTTTATTAAAAATTCTTCATTTCTAATTTAAAACGATTTTCGTTTTAAAACGGATTGAAATTAGCGGCGGCAGTTTTTAATTTCTTAGTCTCAAATAACTGCGCATTTTCAGTTAGCTTTTCCTTTCGTTTTTTAATAAAGCTAACTTTAAATATTACAAATAAATTTGTTTCGTAAATGTTTTTTTTAGTGAAATATTTTTAAATTTTGTAATTGTTTTGTTTATATTAAATATATTGTTTGTTTTTTTGCTTAAATTAATTAATGTTTTTTTAATTAATATTTTCGAAAACAGTTTTAATATTAAATTATGCGGCTTTTTTACTAACGGGAGCGGAACTTTTATTGTTTTTATAAAAAACGGTAAATTTTCGAAAAGTTTTTGGCATTTTATTTTTAAATTTGTCCGATTTTTTAAATTTTTTCGAATCGGACTTTTTTTTTTTAGCGCAACTGGATTCGCTTTTTTCGCTTTATGAATTTTTTTTGCTTCTTTAATAGTAATTAAAAATTTCTTATTATAATTAGAAACTTTTTTGAGTCGGAAATAAACAAAATCGAAAACTTTCACAAATAAAGCAGCAAATACGATCTTTTATAATTATAAACCAGTTAATTAGACTTAAATATTAAAGTCGATAATATAAATAATATAATACATAATGTTTTTATTATATTTAAGCGATTTTAAAACTCGAAAATTTTTAAGTAGTTCGGCTGAATTATAAAATCGTTTTTTAATCGAGTTTTTATAATTTATTTAATTGTTTTAAAAATGTGTATTTTTTAAAATTTTGACTTTTTTNCTAAAAATTCCGCTTGCCGAAAGCTTTAATTAGGGTCCCGAATAAAAATACATTAAAGCCGGGATTTAATATAGGTTTAAGAAAGCTTGGATTGTTAAAATTGCGAAAGTTACGTAAAAAGCCACGTTTTCTGCCACGATTATTATTGTTGTTATAGTTATTGTCGCTTCCGTTATTATTTTTTAGATTAGCTTTAAATCGCTAAAACGTAAAGGCTTATTTAACAGCTTCTTTTTTTAAGCGTTTTCGTTTTTTTTTGGCTCAATACTTTTTAGCTAGCAAAAGGACGTCGCTATTATTAAATTCGGAAAAAATAACGTTTCGAGTTTTAATAGCTGATAGAAAAAAACTAAATATTATTAGCTTGTAAAAAATAAACGTGCGAAAGCGGTGTAAAAAGGCTCGGGATTTTATAAATAGCTGTAAAATTTTACGAAAATTAGTAGTTTTAGCTCGCTTTCGTTAGCTAATTGTTTAAAAAATTAATTCCATATTAATTTAATTGCCTTATTGTTAATGCAAAGCCTCGTTAGTAACTTTTTAAGCGATAATGCGAATTTGATTCGCACGGTTTTATGTGACTTATTTAAGTCGGACATTTTAGTTTATTATTTTAATAATGACATTAGCGAAAGTCGCGTCGGCTGTTTCTGCCTATTTTTTGATAGTTTGGGTGTGTCGGTTAAAGCTTAGCTATTATTAATAAAGAACGTTTATAACTTAAATAAATTGCTGTTTAAATTTTTTTTGGATGGCGTAAGCTTAATTAAGTTTATTAAAAGCTTTAAGTCGCTTTTTGTTATCGGTAGTTATTTTAATAATTTTTTTTTAAATTAATTAAGTGAAATAATTGCTAGCTTTAATAATTTGTTTTTTAAAGTCTTTTAATTTTTTCAAAATTATTTTTTAATTTTAATAAACTTGAGTTATAACTTAAGCGAAAATTTTATAATTTTGTCGAAATTTGTTGATTTTATTAAACACAGTTTTGTTAATAATAAAGATGTTTTAAACGCGAGTTATAACAAATTCGAAAGCCTTATTTAATGCGGTATTTATGCGTTATTTAAATTTAATTATTTATAAAGTAGAATTTTAAATAATGATTTAAGTTATATATAAAAAAATTTAAACGTCTTTTATAATAGCGTTAAAAATAAGAAATATATATAAAATAAAAGTTCCGTTTTTTTTTTCAATAAAAGCGATGGATTTATTGGGGTTTAATATAGTGTCAGATGTTCGAAAATAATAATAATAAAGGTAGTTAATAGTAGTGGCTTTTTGCGAGAAATAATCCGGCGCAAAAATGTAGATTTAATATAATATCAAAAAGGGTGGATAGCTTATATTGAAGCTATATTAAATCTAAGATCTATTTTATCGATTAGATTTTTTCTAGCTTCCCTCGACGGGCTTCAGTCCTTTTTATAGCTAGTGTGCCTTTCTAAAGCAGTAATCCTATAGTGCCGATAGCGCCGACAGCCTCGTTGCTATTTGCTGTTTGCGTTGCTACCTGGAATTCTCGTATCTGCAAAGCCTTTATGTATAACAGTCCAACTGCCTCGTCACATGCCTCGCCTCGTCCAGTTACTCCTAGTGTGTGTGGGTCCCTATGACATCCACCCTATACCTAGGTGGTCCGCGATCTACTACACATCATTTAGTGCTCATAGTTTATATCCAGTAGAAGTAGGGATGACCGTACTTGGAGTAGCTTCAGCACTATCACAGTGACGGTCTTCGGGCTGTGAAATAGTATAGCTATTGCGGCAAAACTTGCAAGATTAGGTTGGCTTCCTAATACTTGCTGCATATATATCAAACAGTCCCCCCGTTTAACTCGTCATCCACGGCAAGCAACGTCTCACTAGAACCCCACCTTCGAAACAATACAGACTGCATTAACTCTTAATGTAGTAACTTTCTTAATTATTAAGATTCAATGTCCTTATAAAATAGCCTTACTGTGTCACTGATGGAAGAGATCGTAATATGGTTAAGTAGGTATCAGCCGAAAGACGACAGAATATCAAGCTACTACGGACCTCCGCTATGGCCAAACAAATCAGGTACCTAGGTAGAAAACGAAGTGAAACGGGATGACTCACCTGGCGAAAGCCCGGAAACGAAAAGCGTATGCAATGATACATGTCTGTCTCGATAGATAGGTAGCATATCAGGCTCGAAAAGTAACTACCCGGGCCATAACTTTATCAAATTGGTCTTCCCATCTGCCAAACATATCCGTGGTTTGTCAATTGGTCTAGTGACGTCTGATAAAGCCAAAAGGGGGAAATTTCACAACAACTGGATAGGTATCAGCAAATAACCTGTATTTGTCCCCGAAAGTACTTTAGAGGCTTGTGTTGATGATTCATGAGAATTCAGCTAAAACTGGTGTCCGCTTTGTTCGAAAGGGATGCTGTAACACTATGGTGTAACTTGGCTTCTAGTTTTCGTGTTGTCAGTTTGTTTTCTCGCTTCTCTGGCGGTTGACCAATCCCGCCGGAATAGAGCAATGAGCCACGTCAGGGAATTCGCTTGCGGACGATGTCTTGCATGTGCAGCCAGAAAAGGACTTGAATAAAAGACGTTCATGCCCGCGAGATACAAATAGAGTATCACCTAGTATTAATAGAACCGACATTTCTACTATATATCGTCGGTCCCCGTCAGCCCCTTCCAGTGCCACTTAATTTCGACCAACCTGCCTTTGGTATTGTCAAATGAAAATGCCGCTACATGTACCGACATACGGCCACGCGTTCAATAGTATAGCATTGTGGAGAAATAGGCAGTGGTCTAGGCGAAGCCTACATATACTCTTGATATACCTAGTGCCTGGTATCTAAGAAAGTTCGTTGCTTGTTACGAGATTTTGGAGAAATAGGTAGGTAACTCAAACCTGTCGCTAAAGGTCTGTGCACACTCACCTAAAGCTCGTTGAGATGGCACAGGCATCAGCCAGCTTTCCCGTTCTCGAGCAGCCAAGATCTGTATTTATCAACGTCTTCAGTCGGTGAAAGCAAAAAAACGTGCTTTGTTGTCATCCGCCGTCATCGGGACCCGGATGCAAGGGGCAGTTGTATGTTAGGTAGTTTCTGTGACTATGACGTTATGTGATTGGCCACCTTGTTTATAATCCCACTAGCATCTTGATCGCAGAGCCTTGGCATCCCCAAATTTGTTTATCTTATCAATCTGTAAATTATCGATCTCGTCCTCTTAAGCCAGACCTTGCCAATAGGTATCAGAGCAACACCACCCACAGATCTTGGTACGACCGCACACTCGAGGCTCCCAGTCCATCGCTGGGCCACAGCCATCATGAGTGGCAGTTCGCATGTTGATGTCATGCTGGTGAGTACTTTCTTGTGGAAAATATGTCCCGGCCCAACCGGGATCAAACATATCAAAGGCAAAATTCTGAAATTTACCAGGCCGGTGCCGCCGCAGCATTCACCGTGGACTTGATGGTTTACCCGTTGGATACGCTGAAGACAAGGCAGCAGAGCCAGGACTTCGTCAAGACGTTTGCCGAGAAGCCAACGAAGACGATACTCCCCTCGAGACAGATCTTCCGGGGTCTGTACCAGGGCATCGGCATCGTCATCGTCGCCACGTTGCCGGCGGCAGGCACCTTCTTCACCACCTACGAGGAGGCCAAGACTTTCATCGGCCGCTACGGGTCGCCGCTGGGCCTCCCGCAACCGCTCGTGCACTCCACCGCGTCGGCCGCGGCCGAGTGCGCGTCGTGCCTCGTGCTCACGCCCGCCGAGGTGATCAAGCAGAACGCGCAGATGCTGCGCGGGCGGTCCGGCGGCGGCTCCACCTCGCTGGAGGCGCTGAAGCAGCTGGGCGGCCCCGGCGCCAGCCGCCGGCTGCTCTCGGGCTACACGGCGCTCGTGGCGCGCAACCTGCCGTTCACGGCGATCCAGTTCCCGATCTTCGAGGCCCTGCGCGCGCGGATTTGGAGGAGGCGCGGGGTCGGCGCCGGGGTCGACGTCAAGGAGAGCCACGGCCTGCTCGAGACGGGCGTGGTCACGGGCGCGAGCGCGGGGCTCGCGGGCAGCCTCGCCGCCGTCGTCACGACCCCCATGGACGTCGTCAAGACGCGCATGATGCTGATGCCGCCGACACACGGGCACGACGCGGCGCAGGGTGCCCACGGCCGGAAACCGACTTCGCTGGAGAAGACGAGACGCAAGGCGCAGGGCGGGCTCGCGGTGACGCGCCAGGTGATTGCCGAGAGGGGTATCCCGGGACTCTTCAGGGGAGCCGCTCTCCGAGCGGTCTGGACGGCGGTCGGCAGCGGGCTCTACATAGGCATGTACGAAGTCGCCAGGATATGGCTCTTGAGGGGGAGAGCGGGTAAAGATGCCAATAATGTTGGCGAGTTCCCTTAATATAAAGTACAAAAAGTTCAAGTTCAAACATGACTTCGATTTAATTGTATCGTAACTAACCTCCAGGTCTCTTCTCATCGAAAGTAGGAGACACTTATACGGCCGGATAATACGACACCATGCGATACGTGACGGACTCTGCTTAATCACAAGATCCCGTTTCTGGAGAAATATCCACCATATCGCAATCGCCCAGGATATAACTTGGGATCCCCTTCCCTCAAGCAAACAGAAAATAACAGCAAAACTGGAGCCATCCAGCCTACTTGCGTACAGCCCTTAAGCACTACATCTGTGGCGACACGGTAATTTTGCAGGTGTTTTGTTTCGGTAGTCGGTAGACAGGTTACCTACACAGTCGAGCCAAGCGCCCCACCAGTATAATTCGGCCGTTAGGTATAGGTAGGAATCGAGCTGTTATCATCAACAACATTGGATGGGACTGGTGGAACATGTTGGCTAGTAGCCTCACCATGAGAACGCCAGGCTCTCCCCACGTCCTTATGAACCCCTTCTAGACAATTGGACTCCCCAAGTCTGTGTCCTGGAGTTCTTCTAGGTAGCAAGCCTGCCCGACCATGATGTTCACATGTCATCGTATAAAATTACCGTTTTGGGACGTTTGTCCTGCCCTAAGACATACATACCCCTGTCCTTGTCCTATGAGATGGCTAGATAACAAACAGCCACTTATAACCCCAACCACGCGATGATGCAGATGCATTATTGAGGCCCCACCGCCCCCCATATCATTGGGGGCGGAGGCTTGACCTTGGTAACCTAGCTAGATAAGGGCCGAGTTCCTACCTTGTTCGAAGTTATGTAGGCCTTTCCGTATCTGCTGGATCGTGTTCATCTTTTAGACCTCACGCGACTACTGCATTCTATCAACTAAGTTCCTATTCTCCATCACCGAAGCTCACCGCTTCAGTCCGAAACGCCTCTCCGACCTTGTCCACGGGCTATTTTGACCATATATACACACCACTAAACTAACTGTGGCTAGATAGTCGCTTCACCTTTGCACTAACATAAATTACATGAACAGAATTGTTCCAGGGGCCTAGGCGTTAATACAATAAGATCGAGACCGTTTTCATTAAGGCGAAGTGGCAAGAACTACACCATCCGTCCTCATGAACTAGGTAATAGAGCCCCCATCTCTCTATACACTTTCCATCTACTTTACGCAACTGTTCCCAAGCCCTATGGTAACAACTTTCTGCTTCACTGCTATATGTAACTCATAATCTATGCTTACTTAATATCATAAAGTCATTTAGTCTCACCCCGATCTTAACGCATCTATACTCAAACCCTCCTGACTGACTAGATATTTTGTATATGTTTTCCTTCGTAGTAGCCGGGTAGGCTTTCAAATTCAATACTAATTATAACAAAATCAATCCCCATAATAGACAATATTCTCTGTCAATATCAAGGCTAAAGACAGCAAGCTCGTCACATGCATCACAAGGGAGACGTCAAACTTGGAGCAGCTAGTGGCAGGCTTTAATAGGACCGAGTGTTTCCTTCGAATAACTCTCCTCGTTGTGTGATAATATCATGTCGTAGCAGATTGTACCCAAGGTTATGAGTTTCTTTCCGAATATGACCAGAATTATTTCATCTGATATTGTATTCGACTATTGAGCCCGGCTGTCTTATCAACTCTATCAGGTATACTATAGATTTCGTATAGGTCTGTATGGCCCACACCATAGGTCCCCAAGGGGGGTAGTTTTCTGGGGGTATCCCCACTTCGCTACATATCGTGACATGGTCCGTTGGCTCCCTTACGTAGTGGTTACATTAATTAATCGAAGCACCCGATATGTGACAACCGATCTCGAAGAAGGCGATGATTACAAATAGGTAAGTAATGAATGAATGATGGGTAAGGATGGATGGTAGTATTCCGACCGCGAGCCGAGTTCCTTAAGTTTCTAATTACTTGACGCTGAGCGGTGTGATGGGGCCCCCCGTTGCCCCTGACTTCCAAGGCATCCCACGCCGATAGTGGCGGTAGTAGAGATCAAACTTTTCGACTCTGTGGTCGTTAGAGTTCCATTCGACGCATGCCGAGAACGCATATATGTATGCAGCCAAACCTTCAGCGTCCGGCCGGCCTCCGATTCGAAGGCAAGGCGTTGCGTCAGTCGAAACCCCACCATATATATGAAGTCCGCGATGCCATCCTGTCCTGGAGCTGCTCCGCAGCTTATTCCAATTGACCTCTTGTGTCTGCCCTACTATGTCACCGAAGTTCCAATCAAACTTTGTTTCCCGAGGCAAGTAACGTAGCTTCAGTTTTCTTTCTGTTTTTTATCCGGCCATGGAACCTCGTCCGGACATCCTCATATCCCGCGGGAAAAGCTTTCAGCCCTTTGGCCCCGAGACGCCAGACCTCGGCCTGGGCTCGAGCGCCTTCCCCTCGGGCGTCGCCTCGCCCGACCCGTTGCTCGTCCCCTCCAAGGACAATGAGTACTTCGACCCCAGGACGGTGGCCGCGGCCCTCGGGCAGGGCGGCCGCTCGCATCATCATCACCATCATTATCAACAGACCCAGGACATCACGGACCGCGACGAGGTCCTCCTGGACCCGATGCTCGAGCTCACGGCCATCCAGAGCCGCCGCCCCGAGAGCCGGGCTACCGGGCGCCGGCCCTCGAGCGCGGGCCTGCCGGACGAGGGCGGCAGCCCCACGGCGCCCATCTCGCAGGGCGTGCCGCCCGAGCTGCCCAACCTCGCGGCCGAGGTCGTCTTCGTGCTCGTGTGCACGGCGGGGCAGGTCATCTTCTCGCTGACGCTGGGCCACGCGACGGTGCCGCAGTCGCCGCTGCGCGACGCCCTGGACATCGAGGCGACGCAGACGCCCTGGCTCATCGGGTCGTCGCTGCTCGCGAGCGGGCTCTCGGTCATCATCGCGGGGTCCCTGGCCGACCTGGCGCCGCCGAAGCCGCTGATGGTCGGCGCCTTCGTGTGGGAGGCGGCCTGGAACGCCGTCGCGGCCGGGGCCGTCAGCCCGCGGCTCAGGATCCTGTTCTTCGTCGCGCGCGCGATGCAGGGCCTGTCGGTCGGCGTGCTTGTGTCGGCGTCGATGAGCATCCTCGGGCGCGTGTACAAGCCCGGGCTGCGCAAGACGCGCGTCTTCTCGCTCATGGCCGGCGGCGCGCCGCTCGGGTTCTGGGCCGGCTGCGTGCAGGGCGGCGCGCTCAGCGGCCGCCTGCCGTGGATCTTCGGCAGCACCGCCATCTTCCTCGGCCTGTGCGCCGTCGCCGCCCAGCTCACCCTGCCCGACCTGAGCCCCGCCAAGGACAGCTCCGACGGCGACGCCCCCTCGCTGCGCCAGTTCGACTACCTCGGCGCCGCCACCTCGTCCGTCGGCTGCGGCCTGCTCCTCTTCGGCCTCACGCAGGGCTCCTCCGCCCACTGGAGCCCGTACACCTACTCGGTCATCATCGCGGGCCTCCTGCTGTTCGTCGCGTTTGCTTTTATCGAGCGCCGCGTGCCGCGTCCCCTGATCCCGAACGGTCTCTGGAAGACGCCTGGCTTTGCGGCTTTGCTGGTGTCGTACTTCCTTGGTTTTGGAGGCTACAGTAAGCTTTTCCTTCCTGATATTGTCATCATTCCCATCCAAATAGACGATGATGATGTTGCTGACAAGATTCCTCTGTCAAGGCGGCTCGTGGCAGTTCTACGCCATCCAATTCTGGCAACGCTATCAAGGAGCCAGCCCTCTCACCGTCTCCCTGTATTTCTTGCCTAATGGCATCGTGGGGGTGTTGGCAGCCTGGATCGTTTCCAAGACCCTGCACATATTCCCAGGTCACTGGATATTTACCGCGAGCATGGTCTGCTTCGCCATGGGCCCCATCTTCTTCCTCCCGCAGAAACCCGAAACCCCATACTGGGCACTGTCGATGCCTGGGGTAGCCCTCGCCACCTTCGGTCCCGACCTGAGTTTCGCGGCCGCGGCCATCTTCATCACGTCCAGCGTGCCGAGGTCCTATCAGGGCTCCGCAGGCGCGCTGTTGGTCACGGTGCAGAACCTGACCATGGCCATCATGACGTCGATTTCGGACTCGCTGGGGTCTAAGATCGAGCAGCTTCCGTCCGGGGAGGTGGGGCTCAAGGGGATCAGAGCTATCTGGTGGTTTGGCCTGGCATCCTCCATGACCGGTGCGCTCATCACGGCATTCACCGTGAGGATTCCTAAAGCTGAGGAGAAGGAACACGTGCATTAAAGGAATTGCTTTGCGTGCAAGGACAAGGATGCCGTGGCTTACGTTAGTCACCTGTTTAAAATGTAGAGAATATTGTTGGATTCGACACCATACCTACCGTAAGTAACGATTTATGACTCAAGTATGACCTACTAGATAGTGTAAATTGGGAATTCACTAGAGACAGATGAGGCGAAATGGTAATGAAAACGAGCATTCTATCTACCGCTACTATCTTGGAACGTTGGGAGGGTCCTTAGACCGCGATGCGCCTAATGAATGTATGCCTCCAACCTCAGTGGCCAGCCACATTCGTCACACCACATCAACTCCATGTTTCACGAGTGCCGCCACTAACGCCAACGTCGTCTATTCTGAATAATGTCTATCACTATAGCATAAATTATGGTAAGATGTTCAACTCGTCTCATAGGTTCGAGCTTCTGCACTGGTTCCCCGGTCTACCTTATAACACCCTAGCTAATCTATAGGTATGGTAGTAGTTCGCATATGTGTATTATAATCAGGCATATAAAGAGGCCGCAAAATAAAGGCAAACTAGGAACGAATAAAAATACTTTTTTCGATTATTATGACAGAGGGAACTATCACCACATTGATAGGCACGATGCTTTGGTCTGACTAGTAGCGATACTTACACATATCTATCAACGAATAACTCTTGGTTGGTTTTCTACGCCGATCTTTCACCCCGCAGAGTTGATTCCCAGGGCTAGCAGGTCGAGTCTTGGGTTGTCACTTTTGTAGCAAATAAGAGAGGCAAGGTAGATGTAGTAGCAACCAACATGATTTACTTACAGAAATTGGTCCGAGATTGGTCACCAATCAGTACGAACCGAGATTTTCAAAGCCTACAAATCCAACCCTATCATTAAAACTCATTAGTCGAATGGTTCTCATAAGCTCTCCCAATACTAGATCACATGATGCCTATAACGGGCTCGATAGACTATAGCGGATGGCTAGATACACACAGATGCGCGCCCGTGACCCGTAACGGCTGCAATGACTACCTATGAGGCTATCAAGGACCATCTGGGTCTGTGGGCATATAGTGCGTCTGGGTGTGTGAATAAAGGAGGGAGAGAGGAGGTGAAGGGGTATCGGCGTGCGGCGTGAGGTAGTAGGTGAGATGCGGGGTAGTCGTGCCTGCCCCTGACAATGCCTCCATAGTCCCATTGCATGTGTCACGGGCTTGTACGGGACCTCTGGGCTCACAATACCTGGAATTAATAGATATCAATGGCTATCAAGCTCTGTACGGGGTCGGTGTACGTGTCTGATGTGATTTGTCGGCCAGAGTGTGTGTGAATGTGTCGCTATTTAGATATACAGTGCGGGCTGATCGCCCCTTCCCCTAACAGCCTGGCCGGCGATGTACGCGAATAAAAATCCAATTAACTGCCATCATAGGACACGGCATGTAAACAGACAAACAGGCAAACAAGCAAATGCATCAAAAGCAATGTTTATACTGTGAAACCTACATGTAAGGAGCTGAATAATTGGCAAAGAAACCGTCTGTAAAAGAGTGAAGCTTAGGAACGCTACTTCCCCCATCCTCACTTGGACCCATGGGGATATCATGGTGAACATCGTACCTGTATGGAGATTTAGGCATGCTAATATGCCAATAACTGCCCTAAGCAGATACCTATATACATGAATGCCATCATTCTATGTAGGTCCTGATATGTGTTGGGCGTATTTCTCGTGGCAGATCAACTTGGAGGCCGAGAGCCGGCTTACCCCTTTTCCAGATTGGATAGAATGACAGGAAATCATTTTTGTGACTGGTGACCAACCAGCTTTTCAAGACATCTCAAACCATCTCAGAGGTACAGCCCGATTAGCGTGGAATTTATACCTGGGTTCCGCGTCAAGATAGCATCCATTATTGTGTACAACAGCGCCTTGGACTGCTGGGGTTTCTGGTCGGCTCCCTACCGCAAGCCAGCATCGCGATTCACTACAGCGAGGTGGACATCACCAAGACAACACGCTGACGTGAATGTGAAGCGAGCAGGTACATAAGTACCAACACAACCTTTTTTTTTTCTCTCTCTCTCTCGTTCCTTCTTCCACCACAACGCCGACTGACTCTCGTACCACGATTTCCAACATTCACTCTCCCTGCGCCGACAGGCCGCCTTCTTTAAACAATAAGTACCGACATACCATCTAAGTCCTGCATCCCCAATCGACCACCATGAGAGACTTCGAAATGCAAAGATACGGGGGCGTCTGGACCCGGAACCAACTCCTCCCAGTCTGGACCCTTCAGGTGCTCTGCCCCGGCGCCATCCTTGTCTGTACCGCGATTCTCTTCGGAATGGCGGAGGCCTACTCTCGCGACCAGCACGACGACGAGTACACCGATGAATTCGGATTCACCCGCCAGAGCAAGCAGCCGATGGGAACGAACCAAGTCGCGCTTAACGCCGTCTCCATCATCTTCAGCTGCGCGACCCTCCTCTACGTCGCCGTCGAGGTGGCCCTCTTGGCCGTGCGCAAGCTCAGCCCGGCCGTCGTCCTCACCTTCGCGTGCTTCAAGACGCCCGCCTGGATCGTCTACGCCGTCATCAGCTACGTCAACATCAAGTCGGACTGGGCCGGCGACCCCATCGCCATGGTGGGCCTCACCGCCGGCATCATCCTCGCCGCCGCGGGCCTCATCCAGCTCTACCAGGGCGCCTGCTACACCCACCGCGAGCGCCGGGGCCTGCTGCTGCGCCGCCACCGCTTCGGCGACTTCGACCACCACGACGGCCGGCGCTGGCGCCAGAAGAACCCTCCCTACGCAACGCAAGATACCGGTCTCGGCGGTTTCTGCTGCTGGTTGTAATGCTGGCAATGTTCAACCATGTGCCGCTAGTACGCGCTAGGTACGAGTCCACGACTTTGGTCCTCATGTCTTGCACTGGGGGATGGGGTAGTATAGGAAAGATGTTTGGTTTTCATGCTCGAGTTGAAGCAATAAGTATTGGCAGAGGTTGACGGGTACTTTAGAAATGAACAAACATTGCACATAATACCATACTAGACGGTTTAATTTTGCTTTCACGTGAAACAACCAGGATCAACACCACTGTTGCCTTGTTCACATCCTTATATGCCACAGAGGACCACGGAAGCGAAGTATGGGGTCACTGCTTCTGAGCCGATAGGAGCTATGCACTTAAATCCTTTCTAGTTGAAACTAACACTTGTAGGTAAAAGAGGAAGAAGTGTTGGAGTCAGAGTGTCTCCTATTAGAACAAGAGCAAGCTTTTGTAGGCCAAAGAACCTGGTTTACCAAAGTAATTTCTCATTGTTAAGTTTACCTAGAGACGTCGTCTCAAAAAAATTCTTCCTTTGAACTAGGTCCATCTTGGAGAATTCTTGGTAAAGTTTCCCCTGTTATCGTCCGCAGTAGCAATAGAAAATTACATTTTTTTATACCATGTTCGATGACGAAGCGCAAGGTCCTCGTAGTCCCTGCATGGCCTTACAAACTATCTCGTACTTCAAGCAAAGAGCAAACCACCTGCATCCTAGCAGCTGTCACCTCGTACTAGACCATCCTTTTTTGATCTTCTCTCCCAAATCGTGTACCGGAGTCGGTAGCAGAAGTGACTTCTGCTTCTCCTCATGTCATACCCCAGCGTTCCTTGAGTTCTTGCAGGTTTCTCTCACCGTCCACTCGGTGCAATCGTCCCATTTCTTCATAGGAAGCGGGTGGCTCAGAGAATTCCTTGTCATCTCGGTGTTCCTTCAAGGCGATGTCCTTCCAGAACCCTACAGTGTTAGTGTGGGATCGATCGGACGGGCGGACGATGTATTGGCCTAGGGGATGCTGTGGCAATGACGGCATGACAGCGATGTCGAGCATGTATCTATAGTGTCTGTACCTGTCCTGTTAATTAATCGTTAGTATAGACTGACGGATAGGTGCCGGGGGTTCACGGATCGTATGCAATAGGAGACCCAAGACACATTGACATAGGAATTAGCGTACCGCGGCGAAGACAAGACCAATGCTCCACATGCCCATGATGAAATCAGAGGCTTGATCGTATGGAAACAGAGCCACAAACCAAAGAAGCACCAAATTGAGCATCCAGTCGAAAAAGGTGCTGTCCATGGAGAAGTCTGGGATCGCGCACATCAGGGTCGGAAGGAGATCCAGATAGGCTCGGAGGATATGGCCGCAAAAGCGCAGGACGATGAATCTGGTGCCGTAATAGAGAGCAGGAATGCCCACGTTGATCACGGTGTATACGTTGAGGCGCCCGTACGCATTGGAACCTGGTGTAGTCCAGATGAAGTTGTTAAACTCACGCCTAAAGATGGCCCAACCAGCGCGAATGAGGGCATAGGGGTTCATCTTGGCGCGTTGCCCGGTGTTGCCGATGGTGCTGGTGTTAAAAGGTCGTGGTATAGGGAGGCTTTACGGCGGGTAGCTTCTGTGACTATAGTGCAGGTTGGCGAGGATACCAAACCTATTCTGGATGGATGTAATAGGTGAAAGGAACCTGAAGCATAGGATCTGAGTGCCCAAGCAGGCCGACCTGCAGATACATAGGATGAGGTCGGTCTGGTGTAGTGCTGTGGTGTTATGGCTAGGGAGTTTGGCCTTGCTACAAGGAGGAGAGGTCTTCTCAGGGCCTGTATATGGGTAGACGTACTGTACCCAAGAATTCTAACCTGGGACTTGAAAGAGCCCCTCAGCGGCAGCAGCGTACCTGGTTCCCATCTTCCTCTCAGGCATCAGGACTAGGTACGTACCGATTCTACTGGGTTTTCTCTTGACAGACACGGACGTCCCTGCCTTTCCATACCCCCCCTTGATGATGAGACTGGTACAGGGGAGCTTTCCAAAGACTCCTAAGCAGCAAAAAGCTCATGGTCAAGTTTAACATTCCCGTAGATAGCATGGTCCAGCGCGCTTTTTTGTATTGTTTGGCCTGTATTTATACAATTGGATGCGCTGTTGCTGGTCGCCTTCACAGCCCAACCAGTACCTACATGTAGGTAGGCAGTACTTTCAGTCACTATAACCTAGTGGTCGGGTCCATCTTGATATCTTTAATCATACCTGCCCAGTAGTGGACTACCTAGGTAGGTGGTTCCCAGTGTCACTCGTTATCCACGTATTCTAACGCCTAAGGCTTTAGATGATGCCCCTATAATCTCCATCAAGTGATGTGTTTCTCATTATTCATGTCCCTTTCTCTTTGTCATGTTTCTTTTCCCCACCCCCTCTACCTTCACCAAAAGGTTGAACACGTGTAGCTGTGTTCACTTGCCGTTCATGGAGAAAGTAGTAATCTCCCCCAAGCATTAATCGCCACTTCCGCTATGTTTCAAGCCAGAAAGGTATACAAGAAAGGCAGGACAATCCTACTTACGCAGCCATCTGATCTACCCCAAAATGGCAATGCTGTATACATTCAAGAGTCTATCCATCTGATGCCCATCTCACATATTGCCCCTTGTCCAGTATACCGGAAGTATTTGGTATGGTGGGGGCGGGCAGAATGGTGATGACTTACCTGCTAATGTGCTAAAGGTTAGCCAAGCTGCCAAGCTGTCGTGATTGCAAATTCACAGGCGTTCGTCTCGTTACTCAGATAAATAATGTATCAAGACTTCACTGGTATATAATAGGTAATGCAATTTTTTAAAATATAAAAGGATTGTATCTACTTAAATCCTTAGATCTGTTCTAAATACCCATTCCTCGATCTTTGTCCATCACGATTACCCAAAATGACTTTAACTTTTGGCCGATTTTGTAGTTCTGTACTACAACATCATTGTTACGGTGGTACCTAGGGACAGCCATTGGCATGTCGCACACATCTTTACGAAGAAACGGATAGTGGTAACGTCAAGACAGGACTGTAGGACTGGCCAAAATGAGTATGATGGCGATCATACCTATGGCATAGATACCTACCTACAAAAGTAGAATGCTGTAACTCTCCCGAGAAAACGTTCACTTCATTCAATGGCATTTTCTCGTGAGTTCCTTAGCAATTGTAGCTTTCAGAGGCTCGCAAATGGCGGTAATTGTTTCGGTTCCCAAGTCTCGATAGAGGTCTATCTGAGTTCATAGACGTAGCTAAGAACATCGGGTTTATGAGGCTTGTATTACTTAGGGTTTAGGTGTCTAGAGAAGAAGACGACCTGAATATGTGCATACAACGCAACGAGATGCCTTAAACTACACCAGTCCTTGACCTCAAATCAACAAAGGCCTTGTCACTCATAACCAACGCTTAGGAGCCTCAACCGTCGGATATTGTGAAGTGATTTGGTATATTATACTAGGGTTACGTATTTTACCCCTTGTCACATCCACCTCAAGGATCATTAGAACTTTCGGATGGATTATTAAGCCACTGCCAATCGACCTTTGAGATCTGTATAACGCACAAGACTCAATATGTCGTATTATCTATTTATGGTTTGTTTATGTATCTACCGAGAACCCGAGAAATCCAGAAAATCAATGATTACAATAACGAAAAGAGTATATTGTTGGCCTAAGTTCGTTGGTATTTATATGTGAACCTTTGTACGTTGTATGAGGCCGACAAGGGGAAATACCATCTTCTAATCAACGCAATGCCGACGGTGGCTTCTACAGTGTCACTGGGACTTTTCGTATCCAATGTAAAGAGTACCGAGAGAACTAGATGGCGGAAAATCTTGTATGGGTAGTTATGATGGCTAGATGCTTATGGCTCTAGTGAGAGAATCTCGCAACCCACTTCAAGTTACTACAATACTCATTACGCTGTCTCTATGTGCAATCGTACCGACTTATTTGATTTCATTTATTATAAAGGATGCTTATCTTGGGATATATGTTTCCAGTATAGCCATTGTTTGCCATAATACACCATTTCTCCTGGACTTCAGGTTGTTAATCTTCTCAGTTACCGTAAGCACCTAAGCAAATAATCCATAGGTTGAAGTGTATGGGCTTACATGTAACACAGGCAACGCCACAATGCTTGTATGAACTTCTCATGAAGAACATGGTCACACAAGCAGGAAACCCACGCAATTCAACTACCATACCTCAGTACCTAGGTAGGCAGCCCTCCTTATAGCTTTATAGCGCCTTAAAAGTAGCCATTACACACTTGACGACGAGAATAATGATTTGACTTTTGCACTTTATGTTATGAAATTAAATTTCATAAACTCTGTGTAAATATAATTCGGTATCTTCTATTTCCTAATCGTCTTGTAATAATCTTGAATTTCGTTGCGACTCTACTTTGGATACTGCCGGTATGGGCTTCCTGACGGGGCGTCTCAGAATGAAGCTTAAATCCCTCCGGATTTCTACACGGTACAACTACAGACCAGGGCAGATGATTGGCGACGAGGTATCCTATCGCGTCAATGCGTCACTGGGGTTTCAGATGCCAAGCCTCTAGGCTAAAAGTCTGTTTCAACCCAGTTCAAAGGATCCCGGTGGAATTGACCGGGCGCAGTTAGCCGCGAGCACGTACCTACGGGAAGGAATAAGAACGGTAGATGGACATGAGGGCATGCCCTGCGTACAGTCCCTAACGATGCTGGCCCTGTAAATAGAAAAGCGCTTGTTGGCTGCCTACAGTATCTCGTCATACATACATTTACGTAGGCCAAGTACCTAGGTATCTTGGCTAGACATGGATAGAATCCTCGCTGGCCGCCGAGCATGGTTGCATGCATCAACCGCGGTAGGTTTCAGAAGCACAAGGTGACGGCGTTAAAAACTCTCCTTGCTACTGCCGGTGGCCTCTCAGCCTTTCGATGATGTACCTACCAAGGTATGATCTGTGCCCTACCCGACTTTGGGCTGTAGAATGTGGCTGTGGCCAGACCTAATCCCCATATGTCAGCGGACCAATACAAAGCGCCGCAGATGGGATAGCTTGGAGAACTCGAAGCAAGCCGCGCCCGCACCTGGATATGTCAAAACACGATATGCACGGAAGATGCATTCACATACATAAAGCGTGAAGGGTCTCATGACATCAGCCACCGAGAACTCGAAGTGTAATAGACGATGGTAAAGTTAGATAGGTAAGGTACATGTAGCTCAGCCCTGGTGGACCTGGGGCGGAAGGTCGGATAGCGAACGGCCTTGATTCGCCATGCCCGGCTGTCTGGGCATGGAACTTCCCATTCAGCCCACTGTCGGTAAAGTGTCAAATTGTGGCAGCGAGAACAAGGTAAGGACAACTACGTGTCCATACGAGTCATTCGCTGGGCGCATTTATCAGAACTCAGGTATAACTGTGGCATGTAGTACAACTATCGCAATAGATACCTTATTGCCTGGGTAGCGGCCGCTTTGGTACCGTACCAGATCTACCTCAGGTAAGGTATTCGCAGGAAACCTTACCCAACCAACCGCCTTGGCATCTCGTCTTGGGGTTAAAATAGCCTACAAAGCTGATACCTAGTTACTCGGACACCCGTATGTTACCCATATTCATATAAGTACCTAGCTTTGATGAATTACACCTATGAATATTGATTACAAACCTCAGAAAGGTGAAGTCGTGATGTCTGTAGTCGGAAAACCGGCTAGAGCAGCCCGCATATATTTAGCTGGAGGTTGTTAGTAGACAGGCTATTGGCGCTAGGGGGGTGGACCTGGGGTGCCTCTTTACTGTCTTTGACGATGCTACGCGGCTACGCCTCGTCAGCTTGCCCTTTTACAGTAATCCTATCCCTACCGCTTGACCTGAACGCCACTGAGGTGGCCGGACCAACTGTGAATCAAGGGGGTGTCTACGCAATGCGATGCACGCGTGCCACGCCTGCACGCCCGGAACCCCAGGGACCGCGATGGGACACCAGCGCTTCGTCATCTATCCATGTATCGTATCTACGTAGCGTGTATCTGTACTGTATGTACCTCCTTCAAGTTCAGCTGGCCTACTAGCGTGGCATTGGCAGGCTGATACAAGACCAATCCTGTTGTATATATCCATTGACAGACTTCCCGCGATTTCCTCTCTTTCACCCTTTCTTTCACCCTTTGCCTTTTCCTCGTGCGCCACCTCTCCCTGCGATCTCTACGACATCGACCTGCGTGCATTGCATTTTGCAAGGCACGCGCTGAGCACAACCTAAGTACCACTAAATTTACGAGCCCCTGCCATACTGCTTGAGCAGCCCCTCCATCCCAGCCGACGTACTTTGTACAGCAAACCTTAGGCCATTCGCCAATAACTAGTTACATGACCTTACAGCCGCCTCTTCGATAATTGCGACGACAAATTTGCGCGTAGGACCGCCCAACAGGAAGCATGAGGAGCATCACGGGACTTGCGACTGGTTCGCTCTTAGCCGCCGTCGCGCAAGCGCAGGTTGTTCAATGGGACATCGCGAAGAGAGATACCGGAAAGCCGAAGCTTGCTAAGCGAGATGGTGGGACTTTCCAAGAAATTATAACCAACGAGAAGAACCGAGGAGGCTATTTCGCATCCTGCCAGATCGGAACGCCCGCCCAGAACCTGACCCTGCAATTGGATACCGGATCTAGTGATATCTGGGTACCGTCCAGCAGCGCAAGTGTTTGCACGAAGCAAGGGGATGAGGGCTGCACTTTTGGGTCCTGTAAGTGCTTACTTGAAGGGTTGAGGAAGCTAGCTATGCTCTGAACTCCCGTTGCTAACGAGATCTTTGATGCATATAGTTGACCAAGATGCATCTTCCAGCTTCGAAGTAGTGGGCCAGGGCGAGTTCAGAATCAGCTATGTTGACGGCAGTGGTTCTAAGGGCGACTACGTCACGGATACCTTCGAGATCGGCGGCGCCTCTTTGAAGAATCTGACCATGGGCCTTGGGCTTAGCACGGATATCCCCTACGGTCTTGTTGGGGTTGGATACGCCTTGAACGAAGCCGCCGTTGCGGCTAGCGGGTCCTCGTCCGATGTCTACCCCAACTTGCCCGTGCTGATGAAGAACGAGGGTCTTATTTCCACCAATGCCTACAGCCTGTGGTTGAACGACTTGGATGCCAGCACCGGCAGCATCCTCTTCGGCGGTATCGACACCGAAAAATACAAGGGCGACCTTACCCGTATCAACATTTACCAGGACTCCAAAACGAAAGCTTTCACATCCTTCATCGTCGCCTTGACCTCTCTGCAGGCATCGTCTTCATCTGGCAGCGATGCGCTATCGTCATCCGAGTTCCCCATTCCTGTCGTGCTCGACTCCGGTACCTCTTTCAGCTACTTGCCCACTGAGCTGGCCGAGCAGGTCTGGGAGGAGGTAGGCGCCGCTTACTACAGCGACGTCCAGCTCGCACTTCTCCCCTGCAGCATGGAAAACAGCAAAGGTTTCTTCACGTTCGGTCTCGCTGGGGAGGGCGGCCCGGTGATTAATATTACAATGGATGAACTTGTGCTGCCCCTTACTACGGGTGACGCGATTCAATTCCCCAGCGGACCAAACAAGGGCCAGGACGCCTGCCAGTTCGGCATCCAGAACTTTACCACTTCCCCGTACCTCCTCGGCGATACTTTCCTGCGGTCCGCATACGTTGTCTACGATCTGGTGAATAACGAGATAGCAATTGCGCCGACCGACTTCAACGCCACCGACTCCAACATCGTTGCATTCCCTAGTGATGGCGCCCAGATCCCCTCCGCCACTGCTGCTCCCAACCAAGCTGCCGTGACCGGCTCTGGCTCTGGCTCAACCACCACGCCGACGTATGGCGCGAGCAACGGGTTCATGGAAGAGAGCGAGAACTCTGCATCCCTGCCACCTGCTTTCGACTGGTCCAGGGTCGCGGTTACGGGCGCCGTCATTGGGTTCATGACGGTGGGCAGCGGAGTTTTCCTTTTATAGAACACATAGGATTTGGCGTTTGGTCGGGGGTCTCGGTTGCTTCTGTCTTGATATATCCATTTTGGGGCATTGAAGGGGGTTCAGGACATACCAGTTGACATTTGACATGACTTTGTCTGCTTGTTTGATTTGCATTACGAGGTGCTACACAGCCCGAAAAGCAGGAGGCCGAACCGACAAAAGGCGATTGTTTTCTGCGGGAGGACGCTGGCAATGGCTATGCAGCAAGCAGGCCCATCATGGATTCATGACGATTATGAAGAGCAGTGGTTGTACATACCAAAAACGAGGTCGGACGAGGCCTTGCCATTGTAAAAAGAGTAATACGAAACACGATTAATCCGCAATAACTGACTCCTAGAATATTTGATATGACCGTTCCCGATCACGATAATGAAAGAAGATATCTCTATTTTATATGTACATCCAATAATATTGTTCAGATTACTAACGTTAAATGCTGCTGGCAAGACCTCAAGACGCGTTGCGCGTATAAAGTACCTGATAGGTCCATGGATCATGGATGTGTGATGCCGTTTAAAGGTCGGCGGTTAAAATCGCCGACTGGCCTATTGTATGCAACCCAAAAAATTTCTTGGAGCTTCAATTTGAGAAATTATAATTGAACCAGCGGCCGAGGCATCGCTTTCGTTCCTTCACCTTCTCAAAGTCCCGGGCCCTGCATTCCTCTAGAGTCCTTTCTATTGTCCATACAATGAGGGTCCAACGGGCTGCAGCTGTCCTTGGCGACAGCCGTATCTTAGGTTCAGGATGTAGCGCTCGATACCTCAGTGTGGTCTCGAGATCGCCGGTGAACGGGTCCCGGGCGCCCTTGATCGCCGCGCCGTTACGAGTCGATGGAAGGAGATACTTCAACTTGACGAAGCCCAGGCATGCCACTGCGAGTTCTGCTGCTAGCGCCGCGTAAGCCTTGCCTTGGAGAAGTCAATTGGTTGTGTTTGCAGCTTGACTGACCGGTGTCTCGACAACAGGTTGAAGCATGCCGCCGAGGAGGCCGCAAGTCTTACGCCCGAAGCTGTCTTTGCGAGGATGAGTCCAGACGAGAAGAAGCGGTTGTCGAGAGTGCGGAACATTGGTATTGCCGTATGTTGTGTCACAGCACCCGTCGCAAAGTGCGCTTTGTCGAGGGAAGAGAGGCGGGACCGAGTTACTGAACATGACAATAGGCGCATATCGACAGCGGAAAGACGACCTGTACTGAGCGAGTCCTGTTCTACACCGGACGAATCAAGGCTATACACGAAGTGCGAGGCAGGGATGGCGCCGGCGCAAAGATGGACTCCATGGACCTCGAACGAGAGAAGGGAATTACCATCCAGTCCGCGGCCACCTTTTGCGATTGGAAGAAGATGGAGAACGACGTGGAGCAGACGTACCATATCAACCTCATCGACACGCCTGGGCACATTGATTTCACCATCGAAGTCGAGCGGGCGCTAAGAGTCTTGGACGGCGCGGTCATGATTCTTTGCGCCGTCAGTGGTGTCCAGTCTCAGACCATTACGGTGGACCGGCAGATGAAGCGATACAACGTGCCCCGTCTAAGTTTCGTGAACAAGATGGACCGCATGGGTGCCAACCCCTTCAAGGCGGTTGAACAGATCAACTCCAAGCTGAAGATACCGGCCGCGGCAATCCAAGTGCCCATTGGCACAGAGGACCAGTTCAAGGGCGTCGTCGATCTAATAGAAATGAAAGCTATCTATAGCGAGGGCCCTAAAGGCACGACGGTCCGGGTCGGCGAGGTGCCCGCTGATGTGAAGGAGCTTGCCGAGACGAAGCGCCGGGAACTGATCGAGAAGCTGGCCGACGTCGACGACGAGATGGCTGAGATCTTCTTGGAGGAAGGCACACCTACCAATGAGCAGATCAAGGGTGCTATCCGCAGGGCAACAGTCGCCCTAAAGTTCACGCCCGTCATGATGGGATCTGCTCTGGCTGATAAGTCTATTCAGCCCATGCTTGATGCAGTTTGCGACTACCTGCCTAACCCTGCCGATGTCGAAAACGTAGCGCTAGATCGATCTAAGGATGAGGCGCGAACGAAGCTGGTTCCGTACAACTCATTGCCGTTTGTTGGCTTGGCCTTCAAGCTCGAAGAGAACAATTATGGCCAACTCACCTATATCCGAGTCTACCAAGGTACACTGCGGAAAGGAACTTACCTGTTCAACTCTAGAACGGACAAGAAGGTCCGGATCCCACGAATCGTGCGAATGCATTCCAACGAGCTGGAAGACGTCAGCGAAATCGGGGCTGGTGAAATCTGTGCCGTGTTTGGTGTCGATTGCGCTTCCGGCGATACCTTCACCGACGGCAACTTGCCTTACACTATGTCGTCCATGTTTGTTCCCGATGCCGTCATGTCGCTTTCCATCAAGCCAAAGAAGAGCACGGATGCCGACAACTTCAGTAAGGCCATGAACCGGTTCCAGCGTGAGGACCCCACGTTCAGGCTCTACGTCGACGACGAAAGCGAGGAGACCATCATCTCCGGTATGGGAGAACTGCACCTCGAGATCTACATCGAGAGACTGCGACGCGAGTACAAGGTCGACTGCACCACCGGCCAACCCCGAGTCGCATACCGCGAGACCATCAGCAACAAGGCTGACTACGACTTCCTGCTGCGGCGACAGACCGGCGGACCGGGCGATTTCGCCCGCGTCGCCGGCTGGATCGAGCCCAACGAGGACCCAACGAAGAACGTGTTCGACAACCAGATAACGGGCGGCTCGATCCCGGACAAGTTTATCTCGGCGTGCGGCAAGGGCTTCGAGCTGGCGTGCGAGAAGGGCCCGCTGCTGGGCCACAAGGTGATCGGGGCCAAGATGGTGATCAACGACGGCGCGACGCACGTGACGGACTCGTCCGACTTCGCGTTCAGCCTGGCGGCGCAGATGGCCTTCCGCAAGACGTTCCCCGACGCCGGCGGGCAGGTGCTCGAGCCCCTGATGAAGACGACCATCATGGCGCCCAACGAGTTCCAGGGCAACGTGATCATGCTCCTGAACAAGCGCACCGCCACCATCCTCGACACCGACATCGGCGCCGAGGAGTTCACCCTCACCGCCGACTGCTCCCTCAACGCCATGTTCGGCTTCAGCACCCAGCTCCGCGCCGCCACCCAGGGCAAGGGCGAGTTCAGCATGGAGTTCTCGCACTACGCCGCCGCGCCGCCGCACATGCAGTACGTGTCTCCCGTCCCTTACCCCTTCCTTCCCTACTTCCCTTCTCCTTCCCTTGCTTCTTTCTTTACTATTCCTTCTATGTGTGGGAGTATATACTTCGTTAGGCGTGAATGATCTTGCTAACAGCCCTACAGGAAGGAGCTTATCGCCAAGTACCAGAAGGAACTCGAGGCTAAGAGGAAGAACTAAGGAACCACCTTAGTCTGAAGACTTCTAACGGTCGCTGAGTCTGACCTAACACTACTGGCGAACGCCGGCTCATCTAACGAACAGAAACGCGGGTTGTATGATCTATTGACGCACATGATACATGGAGTTGGTGCACAGGTCTCGAGATCGCTAAAAAGGGGGTCCGCTTGTATATCCGGGTCTAGAAAAAGCGCGTGCGATATCTGCTGCGCATGACGGTGTACTACTACTTATTCACTAGCTAGATCTGTACCTAGACTAGGTGTAGAACTCTCGGTTACGTATGTACGTAAAGGTGTATATAGTGAGACGTATGTTGCCACCCGAGCTGAAGGGTAGCTTGATGGGGTGGACGGGATATCAGCTATACAAGGCGCATGAAGGACGTCTATAGATTCAAGGAACCAAAAAAAGAACTCTTCCCTCTATTTTTTTTTTATCTACCTCACATGCATGACTTTTGCGGTGCCTTCCAGAAATTTGAATGGTATATCATCGTCATCCACATATACTCGTGTATAAGCAAGTATTTCATCTCAGATCGTTCCAACATGGCTAGACACGCAATTCAAAGTACCGTCGGCCTACGGATAATCAAAGGCACAAGGCGCTTACAGCCTCTTCAGGATATCCTCGACGACCTCGTCGGTGGTGGCGCTGCCGCCCATGTCGGGGGTCAGCAGGCCGCCCTCGTCGAGGCTGGCGTCGACGGCGCGGTAGATGGCGGCGGCGGCGTCGGGCCGGTCGAGGAACTCGAGCATGAGGGCGGCGCTGCGCAGGGTGGCGACGGGGTTGGCGACGCCGCGGCTCGCGATGTCCGGGGCGCTGCCGTGGCAGGGCTCGCCGACGGCGAACCCCCCGCCGACGTTGGCCGAGGGCACGAGCCCCAGCGACCCGACCAGCGCCGCGGCCCCGTCCGACAGGATGTCGCCGTACAGGTTCGGCGCCACGATCACGTCGTACGCCTCCGGCTGCCGGAACAGCTTGTACACCATGCTGTCGACGATCTGCTCCTCGACGGCCACGGAGGCGGCGAAGCGCGGGTCCGCCAGCGCCGCGCGCGCCGCCGACCGGAACAGCCCGTCCGTCTGCGAGAGCACGTTGGACTTGTGCGTGATGGTGACGAGCGGGGAGGCGTGGATGCTGGACGCGCCGCCGCCGCCGCCGGTGCGGATCTTCTGGCGGCGCAGGGCGATCTCGCCGGCCATGGTGGCGATGCGCGACGACGCGCGCTCCGAGATGCGCTTGATGGCCTCGGCGTACCGGCCGCGCGCCGGGTCGCCCTCGACCGTCCGCTCCTCCTTGACGTACAGGTCCTCGGTGTTCTCGCGCACGATCACCATGTCAATGGGCTTGGCGGCCTTCAGGGTCGTCTTGACGGGGCGCACGTTGGCGTAGAGGTCGAGCTTCTTGCGGAGGGCGACCTGGAAGGCAAAAAAGAGGGAGGCCTTGGTAAGCGTACGCAGTTCGTTTCCCCCCCCCCTATATCTCCAGCAACGCCGCGGATGGTTTGACACGTACAATTGGCGACGAGTAGCCCTTAACGGCCTTGGACGGCGAGGACACGGCGCCGAAGAGCGCGCCGTCGCATTCGTTCCGCAGCACGTCGACGGTCTTGTCGGGCAGCGCGACGCCCGTCTTCTCGAAGGTCTCGAAGCCGGCCTGCAGGTCGGTGAACTCGAACTTCAGGCCCAGCGACGACGGGAGCGCCTCGAGGACGCGCCGGCCGGCCGGGATGACCTCGCGGCCGATGCCGTCACCGGGGATGAGGCCTGGGATTCCGGTTCGGGTTAGTTCGCCATTGGGAATCATCCAGAAAGTCCATGGCTTTCTCTGCACGCACACATTTGCTACTGACCAATTCTGAGGAGTCGAGAGGCCATTGTGATGGCTCAATTGGGCTTTTGGATAGATGATGTTCTACCCAATGAAGCTGTCACAAACGCAGCGTGAATTTTCTGAGCTTTGGTGCGATGGTGGGGCATAATCTGGGGATCTCTTCCGCGGATCGGAGCTAGATACAGCCCTGGTACCTAGGTAGACGGCATACCGTATCCGGGTACGTACTATGTAAGTCGAGCTGCAGGGGGTTCCATTCCCGGCGTATTGGAAGTTTGCTCTAGTCCATATGGATGGAACATAGGGCCTGTAAAACCTGCTTCGTCTTATCAGGCGCAATCTGCAAAGGCCGCCTGATGATGCTGCCCGGGCTGCAGCACGCGTTCTGCAGGTCGAGCTTTTTCGCGAAATTGGACGTCCCTATAGGTAGATTTCGGGCCTATCACCTACCACTATAGGTCCTAAACGCTGCCGAGGTAATCTTGCCAACACCGCTGGGTCGTATACGCCAGACCCTCCAAGGGCGAACGTGAAACATCTCGGTATGCGTCGCTAGATATCTGTGGTCGTTGAGAGGACGTTCTTGGGACGAATCGCTGTCTGAGATGTGTCGAGCGAGCAGCAGAACGAGTCATTCTTGTTTTGATTGACGAAGATTAGACACCCACAGTTGGCAATACTTTGGCTGCACTATTTGCGACGCACATGGAGATGGCCCAATTCGGAAGAGCTCTGCTGCCGCGGCACCCAGGCCACGAGGCGTTGGACCCGGGACAACGAGCCACTACGTTGTATGTTACATACGAACGGATACCTACATGTACAGTACGGAGGGACGCTACGTAATGGACGAGATAGTCTTAAGTATTTACGAAGTGTTCGACGGCCAACCGGCCAGAGATGATCAACCGCCCCAACTGCGTGCGCGGTAAACACGGATAACTTAAAAACAGAAGTGTTTGTTTACTTCCGCAAAGCGGGTAGACGTGATCCTTACAAAGTTTGATAGGACAGACAGAGCAGTCTGCAGACAGAGTAAACAACAGCACGTGGATCTGCTACTACATACTGCGCAGTAAGCTGCCAGGCTACTAGCTGCGCAAGCCATTGACCTGTCAGCCCGTATAATTGAAACGATAGGCTATGCAATGGAGGAGGAGGAGGCTCAGCACGATAGGAGCCACGTTAGCCAGTTCGCAAGTAAATGTTTCAAACAGCCCATGGCGAGGACCTCAAGACGGGACGGAGAGAGGGCATGTCAGGCATGTGGTGTGAAGTCGGATGAACAGGTGTCTCCTCGTCTCGTCGCTAGGCCGTTTCTAGACGCGTTTTAGAAGCTCCCACATCAGGTGTGCAAGCCCCCTGAGCCCACTCATCTCGCTATATCCATGAAGTGATCTCCGTAATTTAATGAGCCCAAACGGGTTACACACCTATCCCACCAACAAAACTGCCCGACGCCCATATTAGCGGACGCTGGCAAAAGACATTGGCATAATCCTAACTTAACTTATTCACCCTGCGCCGATTGACAATTCCGTCTGCATTGTTAATAATAACTACACCTCCCCTTTGCTAACAACACACACACACATACACACACATACGCGTTGAAGCCGACTTGCTGCATCTTCAGGACGTAGGTGCATATCGCACCTCGCACCTCGCAACAAGTACGGCCAATTCTGAGCCCTCCCCCCCGTCCCGCCTTTTGCTACATGTATATTTGTTCCGCTCCTAAGCCCCTAATTGTGGCTTTAGCCCCTGGACTAGCTACATAGCAGCCGCTACAGAGCTCAGGCGCTCCCTGTCCGTCTTGCCTGTCTTGCCCGCCTCCCCGACTTCCCAACTCGACCTGCCCGTCGAATGGTCGACCCAACAACATCACGACCGACCGACCGGCCAGGAACAGGGCATGTCATCGAAGTTCGCAAACGGCAGCTGCACTTGCCCGCGGTGACACTTGTCGAGATCTGATCAGTAACATCATCGGCCTTGCTCTTTCTTCCCAATCAACTCGCACGTACACGTCAAGACCAACCAGTCGCAACCATGTCTGGGGTTAAGAACCTCCGCGCCATGTTCGAGCAGAAGGGCGACACCCCTCCTGATCGAGGAAGATCCCCTGGTGTCTCATCAGTCGGTACGGCACCTCCTGTTAAGACATGCATCGCTTGAGTTCATACGCACAATTCCCCCCCTGCCCCTCTATACCTGTGTAGTAAACTCCTGACCGTCTTCTCAATTCCACAATCCCATCACTGTCTCTAGCACCAGACTACACATACACTGAATACGTCATCGCTCTGTCACTGCCAGGCACGAGCTTGCCATGGGGTTTTAGAGCTGTCTTAGCTGACAACGAGGTTTCCACCGTAGCAGGATCCCCCTCTCCCACTGACTCGCCCCGACCGCTTTCCAAAGTTCGGACCAACTTCGTGGCAGTCGAGAAAGACGGCCGAATAGGACTGAAGAGAGAACATAGCGGGGACTCTGGCTCAGTCTCAAGCAGGAGATTCAGCAACGATACCGAAGCCAGTACATCGCAACCTGCCTCCGAAAAGGCCGAATCTGTCACCGACAACATGGCCAAGAGTGCCTCTCCCGGCAAGACAAACGTGCCTCAAGTAGAACCGATTCCTGAGGCCCCAATGTCGGATATGCAGGATGCACCGCCCAAATCGACCCAATCGTCCCCTAAGAAGGGTGGACAAAGCCCTAACCTTGCCCCCAGCTTGAATCCTGACAAGACAGTAGACGAGGAGGAGCCTAAGACCCAGATGACACCAGGCAACACCACCGAAAAGTCGTCAACGCGAGGGAATGGTATGACCCCGCCTACGGGACTTGGAGATGCTTTAAACAGCAAGCCGAAGACTACAACTACCACCAAGACCGCCACGAAACCTGCTCCAGTCTCGACTGCCAAGACCGCTACGAAAGCGCTCAAGTCGCCTATGGCTAGCAAAGCAGCCAAGAGCCCTACCAGGGAGGCTGGCAAACCCCCAGGCCTAGCTCCATCCAAGAAGGTCACTCCTGCCACTTCCAAGGATCAAGATACAGCGCCCAAGAAGGCGACCGCAACAAAGACAACAGCAACTGCGGCTAAGAAGCCGGCTCCTGCCAATCTCTCCGCTTCATCCGGTGCCGGACCGGCAAAACCGAAAGCGAAGTCGCCAACCCGACCAGCGAAGCTCCCGTCGTCTACTACCGGACCCGCAACCTCTTCGTCCTCGAAGCTCGGAACTGGCAATGCCGCCCCACCTCCGCGTCGATCTGTCTCGCGGGCTTCTAGTAACGAACGGCGGCTAAACATTGGCCAACCCTCTCATAGACCGTCCAGCAGAGCCAGCGTCGCGGGCACCGGCACTGGCGCCACTGCTAAGCCCGTGAAGCGCCAGCACTCTGCTGCTGGCAGACCACGTCCTAGTCTAGGCCCTCCTCCGAAGCAACAGGCTAAGGACCATCCCGTTACCAAGAAGGAGGCCCACGTCGACGAGAGCTTCATCGCACGCATGATGCGACCAACTCAGGCTAGTGCCAGCAAGCAGGCGGACAAAGTACCAATTACAGTGACGCCACCGCGGAAGACGACGCCCTCGACTACCGGTAAGAGGACTGGGGTAGCAGATGCAGGCGCCAAGAAGGCTACGGCTAGGATGCAGGCTGGAATGAATAAGACCAACAAACCGGCCAAGGAGAGCACGAGGCCTAATGAAAAGAAAGCACCGACGGCAAAGGACGTGGCTCCCGTAGTTGAGCAGGCAGAATCGGCTGAAGCCGCCATTGAGACCGCCAAGACCTCGAAGGATACTGCCGTCACGCCCCTGGTCGAAAAGATGGACTCCCTGGCCGTCGCCGAGCCGACGACCACTGAGAGCAAGGAGGAAAGCAAGACGGACACTGCCGCAGCAGTCCCGACTGTCACCGAGGACCCACAGAAGGTTGAGGACATCGAGGACGTAGTTCAAGAATCAGGAAAGTCGGCTGTAGAAGCTCCGGCTGCCGAGGAGCCTGCTGCTGAAGAACCCGTTGCCGAAGCCGCAGCCCCAGCAGAGGAAGCCAAAGCTGAGGAACCTACGATGACAACGTCAGCAGGGGAGGACTCGAAAGCGGCACAACCCGCAACGGAGACACCGCCTGAAGAAGCGAAGACGTCCGAGGCGGAGGCAAAGGCAGAGACGCCCCCACCGGTTGCTTAGGCAGTGCCCCGTTTCCAGTTGTATCCGTAGAGCTTTATCCGTAACCTACCCGTACGCTGGGCGGAATGAGGGATGTTTAACCTAAGTGGTCCAAGTTCGAGTACGTGTTTGTATTAGGCGAGGCGCTGATGATGATACCTTTTTGGCCAATGGAGCCAATAGTAGAAACCGGGGGTGGGATGTTTCTTGTCGATTAACCATCAACACGCAGAGCAGCGCATGGGGGGAGTTTAGAGTTTCTGGTGGTGAAACTGTTCGCTGCTGCAGTAAAACACACCTAGCATTATGTCACTTTGTCATGAAGAAGAATAGAAAATAAATACAATAGCATACCAAACTACCCCAAATTGACTAGCCGGTTGGTTAGTTGTCTGAGAATAGAACTGCCTCTAAAACTGTTTTGTCGGTTTCTCTGGGACATAGGGCTTGTACGACTATTGCAAATGTTCGTTGTTGTATACGCACTTTTCACTGTCTTGTAACGGGTCTGTAGGTATGATACAGAGGCGTACAAGGCCTCGGAAGTGTACATGGAAGTCTGCCACCCGCATATGGACAATGCTTCTCGCTCTATAGATACTTCGCATATTCAAATCTTACACCATGTGCCGTCCCACAGTACACAATCTCAAGAGTTGAGATTTGGCAGATAACCTCGTTGAAGAACTCCATGTGATAATGTTTCTCCGCCCTAGTAGTCTGGCCATCCCCACCCCTTTTTCTGCTTCTTCCTTTAAAAACCCCTTGGGCATTCTGGTCAACAGGCGGACGGGCCAGCCTGCTAATCGACGACGCGGCATAACATCATAACACCGTTCACCGACCCAGTGAATAAAACCCAGCCAACCAGCCACATCGCAAGTGCTCACGACCCGGCCCTGGCCAACAGCAGGCCGCCGACCTTGCGCTCGATGGCCTCGCGGGCCTCGAGGGTGCCGCGGTCGGTGGCGACGATGAGGCACTCGCCGAGGTTGAGCCCCTTCTGGTACTTGGCGTCGAAGCCGCGGGCGAGGCGCTCGAGCTCGCGCAGGTTGGCGGTGACGGGCCGCTTGGGGGTGGTGATGGCGGTGAGGTGGGCCAGGACGGGCCGGTTGTCGGAGTACTTGAGGCCGAGCCAGAGGCGCTGGCGCGCGACGTTGGCCGTCGTCAGCGGCTCGGGCTCGAAGGCCGCCACCGTCGCCGGGTCCGGCGGGTTCTTGCCCCCGCGCGACACGAACGACAGGAACCCCGCCCGGTGCAGCGCCAGCGCCAGCTTCAGCGTGTACTTGGTCGCCGGCACCGACGTCAGCCCCAGCCGCGCCCGCGACGCGTTCTGCAGGTGCGAGCACATGTTGGCGACGTTCGGGAGACCCATCTTCTTTGGCTTGGCTTGGCTTTTCGGCGCTTGGTACTTGGTGCTTGGTTGATTCGCGCGCGCGCACACACACACTCACACACACACACACACACACAAAGGAGATTTTCGGATGTCGGCGGAAGCGGTAGTAGAGGCGCCCTGTCGGGCGGATCGGTGGGGGTTAGGAGGTTGAAGGAGGGGTCGATCGAGGCCGAAAGGGTTCGGCTTCGTTGGGGGGAACGGGTTCGAGAAATTGCCCGGTTTAGGTGGTTCCCTGAGACGCGATTTCGTTGGAGAGTAGTAGTATAATCTGAAATTTGGTCGAACGAAAGTGGTGTCGTTGTCCCGATGGCTCCCGTCCCCTGGTCGAAAAGTGCTCTGCCTAGGTAGTGAAGTCACGCAGAAATTGTGAGGCTATCACCACATCCAATCCAGGTTTCCCGTCCAATTCGAAGATTGAAAATTTGGCGGAGAAACGCAAAGGCCGATGGTGATTTTCGGCGGGGCCCCCCGGTCCCCCCAATTCGACGAATCTCATTGGTCGGCCGGTCCAACGCTTCCTGTGTCGAGACAAGCCCCGCCATCGCAGCTGTGCAACGTGGGAATGGGCAGTTAAGCGCCCGCCATCAGCCCGACATGGGGGATCATATGCAGGGTAAATAAAATAAACGGTTCGAGGCGGCAATGCATCTTGTTATGTTGTTCCAAAGGGGGCCGTTTCAGGCCGGCTAGATCGTCACCAAGTGGTCAGCCATATTTTTTTCGTGAGGTCACTTGCGTGTAGGCTTCTCTCTCCAGCAATCATTCATCTCTTCCCAGTGCTTGAGGAGCTTGAAGCTGAGGTCTCTGTCAACGTATGAGCTGTTCCACAATACATTTACGCCTAGCCTCGACTTTTCAATTCCTATCCTAGGTTACCCTTGGAATCGCGTGTCTCTTTCTTGCGAAATACCCTCTTGTTATCATCCCTCAGTCAGGCTCACCATGGCAGTCAGGCCTGGTGAGGAGAATGTTGCGACTCTGTGAGTGCTCAAGAGCTCGACATAAATATGGGCTTCGCAGTGACTGATCTTGCTTTTTGCCCCCACAGCTTCGGAGATGTTCATTACTTCTACGGACCACCCGACGCAAGGCCGCCACATCATCGCTTCGACAAGGGGTCCTACGTATACCTGTTTGAGAATGCGAATGACCGGAGAGCGCGCATCGAGATAGCGAACAACCCAGGCACGGATGACCAAGATGCGTTTAATGGATGTAAGAGCACATACCGTCAGGCTTCCACAGAGGTTCGGTGCTTACCCTAACTCTTACGTGACACAGTCCTAGATAGAACCTATGTCCGCTACTCTTATAAGCAACAATGTCTCGTGAACATCGTAGTCGATGGTGTGCCTGGCGCGCCGATAGACCCAAACCAGTGGCACCTACCTACGTACGATCCACGGAACGAGAACAAATACCACTACAAGCTTCACTCGCTCGATATCTACTTCTGGACCCAAGAAGATGCGTTACAGTTCGTCAACGGTGTGCGACGAGTGCTCCCCGCACCCCAAGTAGAGGTCGCAGACGAGCCAGGTCCACCACCGCACCACTACAGTCACTCTCACGATATGACCCCTCTAGTTCAGAAACTCGAAAATGCGGCAATTTCCGATCCGAAACACTCGACACCTAACCCGCCACCCCAAGGTGTCCCTACCTTTGCACCACCTCCTACCCAGCCAGCGCCTCCTGCGGGGCACTCACCTCAGGGCTTTGCGCCGATCCCATACAACCCCGCCGCGCCAGCTGCGCCAGAGCAGATCAAGCACCGGGAAAAGACACCCCCTCCGCCAGAGGAAGACGGGCAGGATCCCCTCGCGGTGGTAGTAGCCCGCGATCATGGAGCGCCGTATACACCCGGGTACGGCGCCACGACCTTCGCAGCGCCGCCGCCGCCAGGCGCTCCGGGCATACCCGGTCCACCACCACCGCAAGCGCATCCCGGCCTCGCGAGCCCCGGTCTCGCAAGCCCCGGTCTCGCAAGCCCGGGCCTCGGAAACCCTGGTCTCGTGAGTCCTCTCGCGAGTCCCGGCATCCCGACTGCCGGCATCCAGAGCCCCGGGTTCCCGCCGACCCAGTACGCGCACCTGCAGCGCTCGTCCACGATGCCCGTCTCGGGCATGACGTCGCCGGCGCTCGCGAGCCCGTACGGGTCCAACTTCCCGGGGTCGCCGGGCTTTGCGGCGCCCCCGCCCCCGCCGCCACAGCAGCATCAGCACGCGCCCGTGCCCGCGCCCGGGTCCGCGCACCCGACGCCGCCCCCCGTCGTCCAGAGCCCCGGCATCCAGAGCCCCGGCCTCCAGTCCCCTCCGCCTGGCGGCTTCGCGCACTACAGCTACACCAACAACAACGGGCCGCAGACGCCGCAGACCGGGGAATACGGCATCCACCAGCAGCTGTACCGGCCGACGGAGCACGAGCACGCGACCAACTTCGGCAACAACCCCAAGCCGCCCAAGCCCGAGGGGGGCCACAGCAAGCTGGGCCAGAACGCGGAGCGCCTCGAGCGGGGCGTCACGGGCATGCTGAAGAGGTTCGAGAAGAAGTTTGGTTGAAGGAAGCCTTATACTTACCTAGGTATGGCAGGCAGGCAGGCAGGCAGATAGGTGGTACTACTAAGAATGCGTGGGTCTTTTCATAGCTAGCGATGGGAATTATTTTGGTATAGGGATTCAATTGGAAATTTATCTATCTTCAAGGTTCATCAGATTGGGCATATACTGGTGAAGTGATACCAACTAGTTAGGCAGGGCAGGCAGCTGCGCGTGAAGTGGGTTACGGTAGTATCAGAGGGATCGCCGAATCAGCCACACTGCTGCCATTGCCGACCGAACGTGCAGGTAGGCAGGTATAAAGTATACTAGCGACGGTGACATCGGTAGAGCGCCCCCGGCTCTAAACGAACATGTACATTCATGCGGCGGCTCCTTGGCGCGGCGAGTGGCTGATAGGGGGGATAAACGAGCGGCGCTCGCTCGTGATGCCGTATGCGCGCTCGTATGCGCACATTTACGGCACCCAGCTAGGACTTGACGGCGGCATTTCAGAACGCCGGGAAAAATGCAGGTTTGTGGTCAAATGCTCGGGTCGTGGTCATTCCGGCCTATGATTGTCATAGATAGGGGCGTAGCCGGGGAGGTAGGTACGCACAGCGAGATTTCGTCAGCACTTATGTGCGTAGGGCGGATAAGTATGTGGTTACAGCAGATCAGCACATATGTGCCACAGCCAGTGAACGGTTGGCTGCCTCCCCGAGTGAGCGAGGTGTAGAGGTCGACCTTGAAAAAGCTACACATACCTATAAAGAAGCACGGAGCTCTCCTATGAGGATAAGTCTCCCTTTATTGATACTGATATGTCATCATACTAGTTAACCAGTTTCAACATAGCTCGCACCAGAAGCGACGACATAGCTACTAGGACGCAGAATTACATATATGGACATGAATGCCACATAGGTATTCACCTTTAGTTGCGCAGAAGTGAGACCAGGCGACAAACAGATGTGGAGATCTGAAACTGAGTCTTACCTCAGGCAGGCTGGCAGGCAGGAACCGCGTGCTGACTACCTACCTGGATTCAGACAAGCGTGGACGGGCTGACGGGTTCGCCGGTTTGTCTTGTATTACGGGCATATATAGCCGAGCTCGAATACGAACATATAGGTAGCAATCAACGGATATCATGGACTTTGTCCTCGAAAATGAGGTCTTTTGTAAGTCGTCCATGTGTTTGTATATAACCGCCCGTCCTCACGATCTACATGTAACTGTCCACAGGTACTAACATATATATCCAACCTTACTTAGGGCTGCTAGGTGAGCAACCCAGCTGTCACGTCACTCTGCGGCAATGCCCGCCCGCGGCTGGTGCTCGTGTGCCGGCGGGTAGATGCAGTAATAACAGTTAGGTAAGGTAGGCTGTGGTAGGTCGACGTAGGCAGACTACTTGACTACCTAGCAGCGAAGAGGTAGCGGTGCTAGCGTTTCAACCAAACATACCTAGGTAGATATATGTCTATTCTACGACGATACCGAATCGGGGAGGTCATGAACGTAAGGAGGGTCCCAGCAACGTGGCAAGCCTACTAAACAGTACATGCATTCCCCGAGACTGGGATCATGTACGGTATGCCGACAAGCCGGGGTGCTTAAGTTTGCGACCTGAGTAGAGGCGCAGTTGCGGTTCTCAGCCACTACATTATATTCCCTCCTGACAACATCACAATCAACCCAGGAGCCCGGTTGTCGGGAAAATTGTTATGTTTTGCGTGCCATAGCAATGGCGATGTCGTATCGGTATGGGACCTAGAAAAGCCCACCAACAGGAAGAATTGTTGTCGTGTTTGAGAGTTGGCCGGCTGAGACGGTCGGCGTGTTGGCATCGCCGGCTTGGCAGGGCTCACTTACATGTACTTGCCCAAATGCATATCTCTGATCGACACAGCATGGAAGCTATGCTAGACTGATCAGTGACCTCGAAACGCGCGATAGCACGGAACGGGTCACTAGATATTACGCATAAGTCGGCCAGAATGAAATCGTGTGGTGGATGGGAATTAGAACCGTTGCTGTCAGCCCTGTAATGGTTTCAAAGTCCTACGCAAAGACCAGTCTCTGGCTTAAGCATCTGAAGTCAAGATAGGCTAAGCCGGACCTTATTACATACTCGCTTTTTAGGCCTATGGAAGCGTGCTCCTCTCCCCGAAATCTCGGGACTACGGGATTCGTAGTGGCCGCAGGGCCGTGACTGTCTGGCGCTTATTACAGGTTGGTCTGGTGAACAGACGAAACCAGCTTGCGCAGTATTACTTCTCAGTTGTTCTTCCCACTGACAGGTAACGAGAATAAGCGATTCGCATGACCTCGGGAATGTCTATGCTCTTCACAGCCCGGTAACGAGGGCAGCGGAGATTCTTCCCGCCGTGGAAAACTTCGGTCCTGATTGGCAGAAATACCTTCCCAGACCACCACTCACCAATGAGGTGTGCCCCAGGCGGCCCAGCGGCCCAGTTGCCCAGGGCGCTGTCAGATCCATCTGGTTCATGATCTGAGACTTGCAGACCGAACGAAAATCGGTCGCTTCGTACCTAATGACACAGCATCGAGTTCTGAGCGTAGGATGCCTAGTCATCGATTTTATAATAATGTAGGGCAAAACGGATGGGAATTATGTGCGATCCCTTGGCTCCGCCAGGGACGATGGCGAGCGACATCTTACCATTTGAGATGTCTTGCCGATAACACGTACATCATATTACTATGTATATCTATGGCATGTACATACTGTACCAAGTTTGCCAAATATTTTGCTTATTAGGGCGATTGAGTTGTCTACGAGTAGACTCCAGAACAACGCCCCGGTCCAATTGGCGAACAGCGCCTCATTGCCGAGATCGACTAAACACGAGCAACCCCCGTCCTGGTCAACCCGACTGGTCCCAGTTTTAAAAGCAAGTACGACGAGCTGAGAAACACGCAAGCCTTTTCTCTGTTATGACGACTGCCCGGCTGCCCTCCAGCCCTCACGTCGGGGGAATTAGGCAAGAATTGGGCAATGAGGTGGGCAGGTGGATCACAGGACCTAGCCATTTGAAGGCCTTTCATCAAGCACATTTGCTGGCAGTGTGCAGCAAACCAAGCGGTTTGGCGGTCGATTATATGCCCAGGATTTGTACAGCACAATATGGAGGTCCAGTATGAGTATGTACTGCCTACCGCCTAGTTACTGTAGCTACCTCCGACCTAAGGCCTCCTAGGCTACAGATCCGTACTTAGGCACACAAGAACTTGAAGCGTGCTGCTGCTGAGCCGCCGCCGTATCTGCATCCATCAGGTCAAGCTGCAGCCTGCAGGTTCAGTGACGGCACAGGTAGTACCTCCGCTATGTGGGCAAGGTCAGGCACATAGGTACCTAGGTAGGTAGGCCTTGGGTTATGTATATGTAGGGTTAATGGGGCCGTGAGAGGTACTTGACCTTACTTCATCGAGGACGTTGCCGACCGAGAGTCTGACATCTCCCGTCCCCTTCGAAGCAGCCCATCGAGGCTGTCAGCCCGCATTGCCATCTCGATAGGTTACTTCGTCTTCTCTTTTCTCCCCACCCTCCGCTTCTCGACCTACGACTTTCCCTTCCTCTCGTTGTACCTCACCTAGCTCTCTTCATCTGCCCGTCCGCGCGTTCATTTTCTTCATTTTGTATGTGTCGCACCCAGGATCGGATGACCCACCATATCTAGTCTCTACCTACCTAGTCTCGACCCTCCGAGACCAGCCTCTTCCCATACTTCGGACTGGCACATCGTGGCGGCGCTGAACTTCGGCGGACTACCTAACCTGCCTACTCTAAGTGCTGCAGACGCCTGTTATTATCACCATTTGCCGGACTCGAGACACGCGCATCTAAGTTAAGCTTCGCTGGTCTGCCGACATTACCTGCATCTAATAACGACATCAACCGTCATCGTCCCCGCGCCTTGTCTTATCGCCAGCCCTGTCTCGTTACCATCTTCCCCCACCACGGCGAACAGCAGCTCTCGGCACATCCGAGTCTTCCGTCTTATCGCCATTGAAATGCGAACGACGCCAGTCCTGAGCTAATCTCAGGTTCGTAGGCTGTCAATCGTTGCGCTCTCTGGCGTTGCTGTCCGCCCAAAACTGTTTTAATCATCTAGTCGCTCGTTCATCACAATGCTGCTCCCAAATCGCACGCCGTACCCCCCTCTGCCTGGCCGCGTTGGCCACGCAGTTCGGGATTTATTTGTCAGGAACGAGGACAACCCTCCCAACACAGTATTTGTTGTATGTGAATTAATTCAAGTCTTGCCCAGCTCAGCAATTGCTTTACTGACACGAGGTCCCATTCGTTGCTATAGGTAGTTGGAGTCCTTGCTGGTGTAGTGGTGCTTGTCTTTTTAGTCTACTATTTTGGAAGATTCAAGATGGGCGTCAAGTCGACCGTCTCGAAGAAAGACGGATACCATCAACCATCTGATGTCGAATCGCTCAACCCAACTAGCATCCAAAGCGGCCGAAGACAAGATGATGCGTCTGCAGTCTCGGGGACGGGTCAGAATACCAATCCGAATAGTACCACGTCGCAAATTGATAGGAATACGTCTGTTCGATCCATTATGACCTTACCAGCGTATCGAACAAAAGCGAATGAAACGGAACAAGTAATCGGCCGTGAAGGAGAGCGAGATGGGGTTGATGTTGTGCTCGAATATCCTACGGCAGAGGACGAGGAGAACATGCGAGATGAGGAAATGGATGCGCTATATCAGATCCGGGTAGCGAGGAGACGAGAGAACGCTGAACGGGAAGAACGACGTCGTTTGCAGGCGGAAGCCAATGCTCGCGGCGATCAATTAGCGTTGGACGCATTGAGGGCCCAGCGACAGGCCGCTCGTGACAGCACAATCATAAGCGAGCTGCGCGAAGCTCACGGACAGGTAAAGGAACGGCGACAACGTGCCGTTTCTAGTGTTAATTACCACGAGCTCGGCGTAGCTCAGCTCAATGGCACGAGGCTACGCGCGAATAGCAACGAGAGCGAGAGGGTCGGTCTGCTTTCAGACGCTGCCAGCATAGATTTGTCAGGCCGATCAGTCTCCGCTCAATCCCACCGCCGAGACCGAAGCGCGAGTTCCGTGTTGAGTTTCGACAGCGAGCTGCCATCACCGGGGGTCAGATCTGGCGCCACTACGCCACGACTACACAGCTACCCGACGCGTGCAGGATCGAGCCCCGAAATAATCGATGAGGCGGACATCGGCGAGATGCCCCCGCCGGACTACGACGACGTCAGTCTCGATGACACGAGGTCGGGAGCAGCCACGCCGATGATGGTCGAGCCCCCGCCCGATTACATAGACCCAACCACTGAGCGTGACCGGAGGCTGAGCGCCCATGTTGCGGACATGGTGGAGAGTGTGGGCGAGAGCGGCGATTTATCGAATCCCGAACCTCCGAGTGATATCGTTAGACGTTCGTCGAGGACCTCTCATCGCTCGTCAAGGGGCCTGGGCGGTGCACCGCAGCTGCCCAGTCTGCGAATTGGGAGACTCCCGCAAATTGTTATTGAGCCTTCGACTGCGCGCCCCAATGAGGAGCAGCGGTGAACCAAAGAACACTTCACTTAAGGAGTACACCATAAAGCTGTACGTGCCCGGCGAAGCGTCGATTACAGTTCGACCACGATTCAAGCACCGCCGCGTTCGATCCCGCAGCTCATGTACTGCCTACTTGCGATATACCGACGACCACACGATTCATATCTCTTGTCAATTTGTTGGCCCATATCGAATGAATATTTAGGATGACCGAGACGTTAGGATGAAGCGGAATGTGTTAAGGCGACGAAACGATAGCATAAGCGACGAAAACACCGGGACAATCTGTAATGTATATAACTGCACGGCGTTAGGAGGCTATGAGCTTTCGGTGCATGGAACAGAGCTTTCTCATCCCAGGTTGTCTGGGTAGGCGGGAAACACGGCCGGGGGGAGGGATTGTCATCTATATACCATCTATTTTCATTGTAGTCTGTGCTCGAATGCTACGATTGGCCTCAACTCCGCATCTCTCTTGGATGGGCTGGCCTCGCTCGTGATCCTTCTGGAATCCTTCTTATCGACCTCGCCGATGGTCTCGATGATCCATCAGGGGAATCCTCCGGTTAGGGCAATCCTAGATATACTTGCTTTTCAACCAGGAGCCAGTTATGGAGACAGGCACTCGCTGGAAGCCCGGAGAGGATCTCACCCTCTTGACAATGCTTTAACTTGGTACACAGGCAACGAGCCTAAAGAGCACATTGCGGCAAGTTCCGCAAGCGTCTGCGATCGGTTTACCGCAACTTGTGTATGAGCTGAACGCGGTGTGGGTGCCTGTCTAACTTCCTCGTGCATTACATGTTATGGAAATGGACATTGCGTCGTCCCCATGATCATGGATCATCAGCCACAGTCGGGGCAGTCAGGGGAAAAAAAGGATGATACGCCGCGACTTCACCCGCCCACTTACATCTGTATGTATTCGCTTGACCGTGCCTGTCATTACTCAGCCGCGTTGCATTTTTAATATACCCGAAGATACGACACAACAGGTCGTTTACCGGGATTCGGGTTTGCCTCGTTCGGAGCCTCATGCGACGTCTTCTCGGCTCCAAAGCGATGGGTTATCCTCATCAGTGTCCGGAGGAGAAAGGGGGGTCGGAAGGGTCACCTCTCCCCATCCATCATCGAGAGCCTCCCCGGGACCTCCCAACTTACCGTTGATGTAGCGCTCAGCCTGCCTACTCCTTCGCAAATGGCGACGAAAAGGGGAAACATGGCCAATACCCATGCGTCTAAGAAGTCTCTTTGGCAGAAGGGAAACATGCGCCTAAAAGGGACACAGGTGATGCGTAGATCTCGCCCATAGGTACTTCGTCGCCGTTGTGCCCCAATAGGGAGGTCACAAGACCTACGAAGCTGCCTTGCCCAGCCACCCATCGCGTCTGCGGCCTCCGGCCTCCGGCCCCCGCCCCGCCTAGAGGCGGGTTCCTTCTCTCAACCACCATGCTCAACCAGTAGGTAGATAGGTAGGTAGGTAGGTAGGTAGGCAGGTAGAGAACCCAGCGCGCAGTTGGTCGGTCCGATCTCGTATAGGTAATCCGCCTGCGGTCCCGCAAACGTGACTCGGTGACGGCTACGTACCCAGGTACTCGACGCGCGGGCAGCTGCCCGCCTGCCGTCGCCGATGCTCGTCGCGACGGCGTTCGGGTCGCGCGTTCGCGCTGCTTGCTCCCGTCCGGATCCTGCGATGGTGGGGGCTGTGTTGTCACTAACCCCCGCCTTATGACGCTGACTGCCGGTCCCGAGGTCCTGAGGTGATGCTGTTCGGTGGTAGCTATTCGTCTGGTTCGTGGATGGGATTGTGTGTGCGATTTGGAAGGCGACGTAGCTCGGGACGTGCTGGCCTCGTTTGCTGTTATGCCGTTCGTTCGTGGGCTCGGTCAGGTTCTTAAGATCGCGGTTATTATATTTCAGGAAGTTGGAGCGGTGAGCGGGCCGTGGGTGTCCTCATAAGGGTTTTCAGTAGTTAGAAGTAGATAGAAGAAAGGCCCAGTCGTCGTGAGTTAGGTCATCCGTAGAAGCATTTGGACAGAAACTGAGAATGGACCAACAACGCCTTTTACTGACCACCAAGTCGTGACCACTCAGCAGCCACTATAAATAATCGATGATACTGCGGCGTGGCGTATTTAGTTTGGTCGCCTTACTCAGGTTGAGAGGGATGGTGCTTGAATAGTTCATAAGAACAGTAGGTTGTAGTCTGTCAATTGAAGAATTTAACCTAAGCTGCTAGGTATTCCGAGCCGTGCATTTTCACTCATAACCGCTATCAAAGGGCACAGTTGCTGCCTACAAATTACGTGCAACTTTAATGTTGCTTAGCTAGCAGCTAGGCGAGGGTCGGTTATGTGAAGGATCCCGTCGCCCTGTCCACCTTGCATCCTGTGTAGAGTTTTCATGTTGAACGTGTCGGAGTTACTACCACATCCCTCGGCAGCTTCAGGACCCAGAGCATGGAAACAAAACTGTCGGGTAGATCTGCACTACGGCTGTAACTGCGTGTTATGTAGGTGGTGCAGCTTTCTAGACACACCTGATATTCCGATACATACTGCCTTGGCACCCCGCGTGTCTTCGCATTCGAGATGGTACATCGAGCTGGCGGACGAGCTTAAGATTCTTGTGCTTATAACCGGCGGGTTAGGCAAGACATGCAACCCTTCCTGAATCAGTCAGTTGACATCATGGCATCAAGCAAAGTCCCGTATACGTTGTATTAGAAAAGGAAATGCGGCTCATTCCCACTGTACATACTACATGATACGAGTCGTTAGATAATCCTAACGTTAGAACTGACTAACATGGAGGCTAGGCAGGCTAGGGCCTTGGATCACGAGCTAGAGGATCGCTGCGGCTCCACTGCAGAATGCTTACTCGATCATTATCTATCATTACCTACACATAATAGTGAACGAGTGAAGGTCGAGACGATGTCGATCTCCACATCAGAATTATGAAGGCGTTGTGGACTATCTGTAAGCGCTTAATAATTCAAGGTATGCGAATCCTACCCACTCTGCTCGAGAAGGACCCATACATGGAGAGGAAACAGATTCAGATGTGTTCAGGACAGCCCTGCCACCAAATTGCGGTAAGGCGGGGCCGTGGAAGCAGCCACGTCCAATCAGAGTGATGAATTGTCAGGTCGAGAGTCCCGATAAGGTAAGCCACTCGAACGTACGTGGTTGAAGATGCCCTGAAGCCATAACACAGAAGTACGCAAGGGAACCAAGCTAGCCCGTGTACATAGTATGTAGTTCTAATACATGTACCGACACTAGTGTTACCTATAGGTGCAATTTGGAGGTCTTCCCAGCCTCAATATAACGGAAACAAGTCACTTTTCCACAGGAACCTACTGGTTAGGTACAGGTAACACCTGGTCATGAACCAAAGTACCTGCTTTATCCAAACGTGACAAGATTGGAGGCTTGAGGCATTCTCCCAGCACACGTACATGGATACCTAGAGAAGGGAGGGAGATGGCCGAGTATCCCGCGACCTGGGCTGCACAAAACATCAGCACTAAGCCCAGTCGTTGGTAACGAGTGTTTCCCCCAATGCCCATCACACCAGCCAGCGCGGTTGCTAGGTATGTACTCTGCAGCTGTGGCATGCAGGGTGGTTGTTGAGGCGGCGGCCTTGACCACACCACTGCGGTCCACTGCCGGATGGACCGTCTGCTTCATGCACCATACCTTGTTGGAAAGCCATGGAACCCGGTACCCGTCTTAAGCAGCTCTTAGCGTTTCCCAGCTTCGAGTACTTAAAGACAGAAGTCCGCTGCGGAGTACCAGTTCTGACTACCCGATCAGACAGGCCCTCAAGCTCTTCCAACTCTACGTCAAGTTTTTCCAGTCAGCTTAGTTATATTGTGTTTTCGGTTTTCCAACCTTTTGCTACCCTCCGTCATACAAGATGGCTCCCAAGATCGCAATTGTCTTTGTAAGTTACGCCGCGCTTGTTTAATCTTCGAAATACGCCGTTCCAATCCAACCCTATGCGGGGTGGAAGCTACAGTAGCAGAGCAGCTACCTGACGCCAAGCCTTTACCCCTCCATCTAAGCTCGATCCTTGGCGTCCCAAGTTGCAGACTGCTCCCCAGTAGCTGAACGTCAGACACCCGGCTGGCATACGCTGTAGCTCGTTCCATTTCTGTGGTCAATTGAGCAGCTGGCTTCATTTTCGTTGCAACTCTTTTTACGTTGTCGAGATAAGAAAACTAACATGGCCCTCCACCTAGTATTCCATGTACGGCCATGTGCGCCAGCTTGCCGAGGCCGAGAAGAAGGGTATTGAGAAGGCCGGCGGTAGCGTCGACCTGTTCCAGTAAGGACTCCTTGCATTGAACTCGATCAGTCCCCAGGTCTGACTGCTTCGTCAACAGAGTCCCCGAGACCCTTCCTAAGGACGTCCTCGAGAAGATGCACGCCCCCGGCCAGTCCGCCGACATCCCGCTCCTCGAGGACCCGAGCACACTAGAGGCCTACGACGGCATCCTGCTGGGCATCCCCACGCGATACGGCAACTTCCCGGCGCAGTGGAAGACGTTCTGGGACAAGACGGGCAAGCAGTGGAGCACCGGCGGCTTCTGGGGCAAGATGGCCGGCCTGTTCGTGTCGACGGCCTCGCAGGGCGGGGGCCAGGAGTCGACGGCGCTGGCGACCATGTCGACGCTCGCGCACCACGGCATCATCTACGTGCCGTTCGGCTACGCCAAGGCCTTCGGCGACATGGCGGACCTGTCCGAGGTCCACGGCGGCAGCGCCTGGGGCGCCGGCACCTTCGCCGCCCCCGACGGCTCGCGCCAGCCCACCGAGAAGGAGCTCCGCATCGCCGCCGTCCAGGGCGAGGAGTTCTACAAGACCGTCGCCAAGTTCACCGGCTGACTGCATGGCAGCGCCGAGAAGAAGGAGGAGCAGGGGGTCAAGGCGACCCCTGAGCAGCCTACATCGCAGCCGGCGCAGCAGTCTAACGGTGCCGGTTCCAAGGGGTCTCCCGCACGGGAACGCGCGGGGGACGAGGATAAAAGCGAGGGTCCTTGCGGGTTACCAAAAAAATGCGTAGTACTCTAGAGGTCTTCAAAAAGAATTACAAAAATAAGAATAAAGTTTAATAAACCACAAGCAAAGACACTTACGATTCTGTTCAAATATCGCGTGACTGATAAGGTAAAGGACAACAGTCAGCTGTGGTACCGAGACTCACACCATCTGCTGGGGGATTGGTTCAAGTTCTCCTAGGGGGTAAGATAGAGATGTCTTCTGAAACCTGATATTGTTTAAGCTACCTGCCTAATGTTGTTCCCTGAGGGACTACTAGCATTAGAAGTCTGGAGCATTTCGGTACACATGGCCGACACGTTGATCAATCTTAAGTTCCTACCTCTTGAGTTCACTCGGTCACCTAGCACCAACCACTCGAATTTGCACGGCTCAGCTAGGTAAAATGGAGGATCACATTTTCTGACCAATATTAGCCGCTCTACTGAAGAATGCTTACATCGTCTCACAACCAAAGTCTATCCAAAACAACCCACACGGCTAGGATACCTTGACCAACCCAGGCCTCGTCGAGTGAGAACCCAACCAAACAAGCCCCTCGTCGCTTTTAATGTCAGTGTAAGCTCGAGACTTCATACAGATACGCGATCTCAACAAATCATCATATCTGCCATATCAGCGTCCAAAGCACTGCGGTTCTAAAACGCCATTCCTTCTCGAGCATACCTATCGAACCAGAGATATATGTAGTAGCACCCATGTCGACAATTTATAAGCACACCTGCCTTCGTGTTACTCTTGCGTGACGCTTCCGCTTCCACAACAGCCCGCTACTCATCTGTCTGCCGTCCCCGGCTTCTTCGGGGCGGGCTGCGGGGTCATCGTGGCGGCTCCTGCGTGCGGCGACGTGCTCAAGAGACGCGAGCGGCAAGGCGCCTTTGAGCCGGCCTTCGTCCGCGTAACTATAGGGTCGCTGGATTCCAGCGCGTTTTGAAAACCCGCTGAAGCATCTTGTGTTAGGCAAGCAGATATACTGACTGGCATGTTCCCTGTATTGTTAGTCAACTGGTGCGCCGTGAGGGCGGGCGGGGCCTGGACTAGATATATCAATTTCCTTGAGCTACCCAAATTTCCAAATTCGCTATAGACCTTTCAGAAAAACTCCGACTACGATGTTTACAGTGAGATTAGAATAATGAAGTTGAATGTTAACTATGTCAATGCAAGTAGATGGTTCTGCATTTTCGCTCTCGGTGTGCTCTGGACATATTTCCCGGCGACCCAAGAAACCTATGCCATACTAACCAACTCTAGTGGATGCGATAAAGGTAACATTAGCTGTATTGCCGCATGATCGTAATGAATATATTACCTGTTATAGGGGCGCTGACTCTGGATCTGGTTTGCGTGACAGTGCTGCGCGCCTTGCCAAGATTCTATACAATGCATGTTAGTTAGCCTCAGATGGGCCATAGGATGAAGAACCGTCTAGCGCTGATAGGTGTTGATCCCATCTCACCCTGCGTGTCGACCCCCTTCTGTTCATGTAACATGCTATCTCTGGTCTCACATACCGATAGATACTTCCATGGCTGTCTCCTTGTTGTAGGCTGGCTAGATCGTCTAAAGAAAATATGAGAAGGTATAATCCCTCATCTGACCTTCTAATATGCCGGCTCGTGATATTCCTGGATCATCTGGGAAATGTCACTTAGCACTCGGAACATAGATAGATAAGTATGACCCAATATTGAAAAGTGACTCGAGAATTATTATGAGATGTTGTAACTCCGTGATGGTATGTCCTAGGTAGCATCCTATATTATGCTCTGTGTAGTTTCGTATGCAAATGGAGCTACCTACCTACCGGTACAGGTACTACTTACTGTGCTGCATCCTAAGCATCACCTGATTCTCTCGGCAAGCTCACTAAGCAGGCAGCTCTAAGATTTGCTTGTGTGATATATGATCGAGTCATCTGAAATGCATTGCTTACCACGCACTGCTTCTCTCCTAGGTACCTCGCTTTAGGCATTCTTAAACATCTTCTGAAATCTGGGAGCAGGTGTAGAATGGTCTCTTTCGTGTTGTAAGCTACCTGAACGCAGAATACTGCTTTGGTGTTTCTCTTTACCTAGATCCGGGAACTGCACATCTTGAAAGACGAATTAGATATGCTGATTGAGGCTTTTTATAGAAATTGTAGTGATGCTCTGCGGGGAGGTCGTACTTGGGGCACTTGAGCATTGAGCTACTGCGTAAGTCCCGTATACCAGGTGTCAAAGCTAACATCAGATAGGTTGGTGACGTGATAATTAGCCCTGGAGGTTGCATGCATCGCCCGTGGACGGAGGAGCATGGGGGCGGATCGGGCTATCCCGCATCCCGGTGGGAGGTCATGTCGGGTCCATGAGGTCCTGCAGGTGCCCAGGGCTGTCAGGGTGGTGGTTGGCGTGTTCACCGGGCTGCCAGGAGCTGCGCACTGCCCGTTCGATGGAGCCCTGGAGGTGTGGATCTCTGGTTCATAGCGGGGCCCCAAGTGGCTGTAACCCCAGCAGCTGCCCAGCAAGGTAGCCCGTTAGGAGCCCACTGCAATCCACTGCTCAACAGGTAGATACCTAGGGCTGCTAGGTAGGCAGACAGATAGACAGCCCTGGAGGACAATCAATCACCGCCTGCAGCCAAGTTGGAGAAATCACCTCTCTCGTCGTCTCGCTCGCTGTTTCGTGTCGCCAAGCAGCGCAGAGCCACCGTGCTACCTTCCTTTCCGCACATCTCCCCATCTCCCCATCTCTCATCTTCCGCTCTCGGTTTTAAGTACTATCTATCTATCTTCCTCTTCTTCCTTCAGCCGACACGGCGCCTCCACCGAAAGCGAATCGATACGGTTTCATATTCCTTCCTCCCTTTCTTTCTTTCTCGCGACGATTACCTACCTACCTCCTTTAACCTTTCGCCTCCGATTTTCCATCAGTGATATCGTCACCACGGCCAAGCGATCGTGGAATCAGCCTACGCGCTAGTAGTGGAAGTAGCTCTAGCTTGGTAGCTCGGTTGAACTAGAGAAGCTTATGGTGTAGGGGTGGCGCAGTCAGCTGGCCAACCGTCTGATCCTTTGGCGATCTAGGATTTGGGGACTTGGGCCCGACCCGGCCCTCTGCAGCTGTCCATACTACCTACCGCCCGCTGCTCGTACTGGAGCTTCGTGGGGCCTGTGGTTGATGTGGCGTCCTATCGCTGTCTTCGCCTGATTCCTCGCCGAACCGTGTTCGACCTTGAATATCGCTTCCTAGGCGTTCGCAAACAAACAACCCCAACATAGAAGCCATGGCGATGTTCACTATGTCGTCGGCTTCCCGGTTTCTGGCGCTCGGCGCCCTTTCCTTACCATGTCTCGTCGCCGCTCAGAACAATTACACACAGGTCGATATGCTGCGGGCACAGCTGGCTTTATTTGGCGACCGACCGAGTGACTGTCCACCATGGTGTGTTTATCCCTCCTGCCAACGGCACATCGCCAACTACGTGTCACATTCTAATCGCGCGTTGTCTTCCTAGTTTTAATTGTCTTCTTCCGGCTTACGAGTGCGGCCAATTTGCCGAATGCAACGAATACAATGGGAAATGCGAGTGCCCATCGGGCTTTGGAGGTGATGACTGCTTGGAACCAAGTTCGACAACCTGTTGCACCCCAACCTCGTCCGATCTTATACTGATCATATTCCAGCTTGCGGCTCGCTTGCCCGAGGCAAAGACCGACCGATACGACCAGGCGATACCTGCGATTGTGATGAGGGCTGGACCGGCATCAATTGCAACGTCTGCACCCAGGACAACGCCTGTAATGCACTCATGGAGCCCGGCGAGGGCGGTGTTTGTTATCAGAATGGGGAGGTCGTCCAACAGAATCATCAGATGTGTGACGTCACCAACGAGAAAATTCTTTCGATGCTTGGGGGCCAGATACCCCAGGCTACTTTCACCTGCAAGAAGGAAACGGGCTTCTGCGACTTTCAATGTAGGTGACCCGTTCTTGTCGCATAACCCCTCCCGATACACCTACTAACGGATTCGACCCGGAATAGTCTGGATTGACCGAGTCGAATCATTCTATTGCCACCTTGGAAATTGCGAGTCCAACGCGGAGTTCTCCGAGGACCAGAACAGTACTTTCTACAAGTGCCCAGAGGTCGAATGTAGCTGTATCCCGGATCGTATGCTCTGCGGAGCTGACGGCTCTATCGATCTCACGGACTTCCTCAAGATAGAGATCGAGGGCCCTGCTTCTTTCAGCTGCCTACAGGAGAATGGCGGCATCAACAACTGCAAGTTCCGGGAACCCAAGTTGGATCAGATGGTGAGGAGCATTTTCGGGGATGAGAGTATACAGTTAGAATGCCGCTCCGGTGAATGTCTCTACCATACCGATGTCCCCGGCTATGAACGACCTATCAAGAAGATCAATACACCGTTGATTGCAGGTGTCATTGCCGGGTGCTCCCTGTTCCTCGTGGCCGTTATCTTGCTTACCTGGTATCTTTCTCACCGCAAGTACAAGTACGGCCCGATCCACCTGGACGATTCCGACGACGAAGCTTTGAAACTGATGACAGACCACAAACCGGCCACTCTGTACTTTGAAAACGTCTCTTACGGCTTGAACGGGAAAACGATCCTTAACGAAATCAATGGAATTGCGCATCCCGGAGAGATTACAGCCATCATGGGTGCCTCGGGTGCTGGAAAAACAAGCTTCTTAGATATTCTTGCTCGCAAGAACAAACGAGGTCAGACTGGAGGCGCCTTCTACGTCAACGGTGAGAAGGTCACGGACACCGAGTTCAAGAGCGTGGTTGGCTTTGTGGACCAAGAAGATACCATGCTTCCGACTCTCACGGTACACGAGACGATTCTCAATAGCGCTCTTCTTCGCCTCCCACGTGCTATGGGTCGCGCGGCCAAGGAGCAGAGGGTGTGGGAAGTCGAAAAGCAGCTTGGTATCTACCATATTCGTGATTCCTTGATCGGATCTGAGGAGGGCAAAGGAAGGGGCATCTCGGGCGGCGAGAAGAGACGTGTAGGCATCGCCTGTGAACTCGTCACTAGCCCCTCGATTCTTTTCCTCGACGAGCCTACCAGCGGTCTCGACGCTTTCAATGCTTTCAACGTCATTGAATGCCTTGTGACACTCGCGAAGACGTACAAGCGAACCGTGATTTTCACCATTCACCAACCGCGATCCAATATCGTAGCCTTGTTTGATAGGCTGATTCTTCTTGCAGAGGGCAAGACTGTCTTCTCCGGCCCCTTTTCACAGTGTCAGGAGTACTTTGACCAAGTCGGCTATACGTGCCCACCGGGTTTTAATATTGCGGACTATCTCGTCGATCTCACAATGCACGCTAGTTCCGCTGGCGCCTTTGATGATGGATCCATTGTTGTGAACGATGTCGCAAGCGTTGGCCCAAGTAGTACGAAAGCCGTCAAGTCGGTGGCAAGTATATCTGGGAACAGTACTGCGGAAGAGAGCTCGACTGAACCATCGACAAGCCGACCCAGGAATAAGCGGAAAGACTCGGTCAGGGCAAAGCAGGAGCGAGAACTGTTCACACGTCGGAAGAATACCGCGGATACCGCAGCGTCCTCTGATGGCGAGGAGGATGCCGGTGCGTATAAGCTACAGAAACAACCCGCCGGCGTTGTACCGCCACAGATTATTGTCGAGGACGTCCATGATCTGCCCCCTACCGCGAAAACCAATCTTGATGGCCTTGTTCACTCCTACGCTGAATCAGACATTGCACGGAATATCCGCGATGAAATTGAACAGGCAGTATCTGGCGCACGGATGGCAAATGGCCAGAACGGCGACGCAGCTTCGGGTACGCACTCAGCCGGAGGTGCAATCGGTAGAGGATATGCGCGTGTCGGTTATTTGAGGCAATTTGTCATCCTGTCGCAGCGGACCTGGAAGAACCTCTACCGTAACCCTCTTTTGATGTTAACCCATTACGCCATCGCGATACTACTGGCGGTCCTCTCAGGCTACCTGTTCTATGGCCTTACTGACGATATCCCTGGGTTTCAGAACCGGCTCGGCCTGTTCTTCTTCCTCCTTGCCCTATTTGGCTTCAGCACCTTGACCAGCTTGAACGTCTTCGCTTCGGAGCGTCTGCTGTTTGTCCGTGAAAGAGCAAATGGGTATTACTCGCCCATCACGTACTTCGCCGCCAAGGTTCTGTTCGACATCATCCCTCTTAGGATCATCCCACCGATTATCATGGGCGCCATTATCTACCCCATGACGGGGCTCATTCCGGATGCAGAGCACTTCTTCACTTTCATGCTCATTCTGGTTTTGTTCAACCTCGCTGCCGCCACGATCTGTCTCTTCATTGGAATCGTGTGTAAAGACGGCGGGGTCGCGAACCTGATTGGAAGTCTGGTCATGTTGTTTTCTCTGTTGTTCGCCGGACTGCTCCTGAACCACGACGCCATCCCCGACGCTGCTATCTGGTTGCAGTCCCTGTCTATTTTCCACTACGGCTTTGAAGCCCTGATCGTCAACGAAGTCGTCAAATTGACGCTCGTCGACAAGCAGTATGGGCTCGACATCACCGTCCCTGGAGCTGCGATCTTGAGCTCGTTCGGGTTCAACAACGCGGCGAAATGGATGGACGTCGTCAACCTGGGCATTTTCGCTGCGGTCTTTGTCGTGTTGGCCTACGGTGCCATGCATTTCTTGCTCGTAGAGAAGAGATAGAACATGCACCTGAATATCTTGAAGAGTGGATGTAGGATTAGAGAGTTGTATGGCCCTATGTTTGAGATAATTGGTGCGTGATGCGTCGTCCATGTATACACCGGTGTTTTTCATTGTCATTTGCGCATAGCTCAGCTGTTGACTGAGCCAGGTTTTCGAGGAGCATCAAGGCCAATGGCGTTCAGGGATGATTACGATAGGGCCGACTACTTTAGAATACAATCTAGAAAACCCATTGATATATACATATAGTACAATGATGAGGTCATGTAGTCTTATAATTCGGCTGTGGCTGATACATATCAGCTCTTAGTATCGTCCCTGAGCGGTGAAGTCGCTTTGAAATTACACGACCTCGTGACTACAAGTAGATAGGCGTTCCTGGCGAACGTTAGGGTTTCCCTTCGGGATCCATCTTCCCGCCCGTTAGCTCCTCCGTCACCTGCATCTGCCTCTTCGTGGTCCGCGAGCCTTCCTTCTGTATGTTCTTTAGGACGAGATTCGAAGACCTGGTTACGTCACTCAGCATATCGCTGACAGCCATCGGCTTGCCCTCGGCGTCCCATATGTTCTGGATGGAGAACCCGGTGGCCGAGCTGCCCATGTCCTTCCAGTAGTCGGGCGCGAACAGCTCGTCGACCTTGGCCTGGAGCTCCGACTCGGACACGATGAAGGACCGCGCCTTCACGTACAGCTCCTGGATGGCGTCGCGGCGGGCCTCGCTCCTCCCGTTCAGGACCGCCCGCGTGCGCGCCTGCGACGCGAGCGCGCGCTCGAACCGCAGCGGGTCGAGCTCGACGCGCGTCTGCAGCGTGCCGGCGTTGACGGAGGAGCGGGTCAGCAGCTCGTCCTCGCGCTCGGGCGCCATGGCGGCGGCGCGGTTGGCCGCCAGCTTCGCGGCCTGCTGCTCGCGCCGCCGCGCGTCGAAGCGCTGCTTGCGCTCCCAGAGGTCGCGCACGCCCGAGCGGATGTTGGCGCGCCGGTGCTCCGCCATGCGCTGCTTCCACTCCTGGGCCCTGCCGTGCGGCGGCGGCCGCGCCGCCGACGGCGCCGGCGCCGCCCGGTCCAGCCACTCGTCCCGCGGCTTCAGGTGGCTGTCCCGGTGCTTGAAGATCTGCCGCGGCACCGGCAGGTGGCCCTTGATGGGCTTGCGCTCCCGCCGCGCCTCGATCGACTGGTCCTGCGGCGGGTTCGGCACGTTGATGAACAGCGGCGACTCGGGCGGGATCTGCGGCCCCAGGTTCGCGGCGGTCGTGGAGAAGAGGAGGAGGCGGCGGGATACCGAGACCGAGGGCGTGGCGGCGCGTGGGAGGAGACAAGGGCGGGGGAGGGGGAGCAAGGGAGGCATTTTGGGCTGTGGTTTTGTCAGTGCCGATTGGCACCCACGAGAGGAAACAGAAAATTCGTGTGATCAATTGGACTTCGTCGACTTCGTCACATGTAGCTTTGCCGTCGTCGTCGTCGTAAGAGGCACTCGAGCCTTGAGCCCTGGGACTGTCGCCAAGCAGAAAAGTTCAAAATCCGAGTCCCGTTGATCCACACCTGACCGACCAGCGACGTTCATTGGAGCCGATGGGAAGGACGAGGCTCGGCAGAATTAAACTTCCAGGCGGTCGAGGGCGGTCAATCTCGGCAGAATTGAATACCCCCAAGGGCCCTGCAGAAAAAAAAAGTTCCAGGTCTCGGGCCCCCCACCAGCCACTTACCTTCGACCTCAAGAAACTCACCACCACCCATTACCTACCTAGGTATTTCCTTCTACCCAAACCTCAACAGCTCACCAACTCGGGCGCGATGGGGACCGGTAAGAAGGAAAAGAACCGGCTTACCCGCCAGGGTAAGTCGGGCACGGGGATGGACAACATTAAGACCAAGGGCGAGAACTTCTACCGTTCCGCCAAGAAGCTCAAGACCCTGAACATGCGGAAGGATGATGGGAAGCCTCAGCGCAACACCGCGGGGAGGGTGGTCCAGCCCGGCAAGTACCAGTCCTGGGACGTGCCCTCGGCCCGCGTCGAGCCCAACCGGAAGTGGTTCACCAACACGCGCGTCATCTCGCAGGACTCGCTGCAGGCCTTCCGCGACGCCATGGCCGAGAAGGCCAGCGACCCCTACCAGGTGCTCCTGCAGTCGAACAAGCTCCCCATGAGCCTGATCCGGGACGGGGGGTCCGACACCGCCGCCAACGGCCTCAAGCAGCACAAGGCCAAGATGACCATCGAGAGCTCGCCGTTCTCCGACGCCTTCGGCCCCAAGTCGCAGCGCAAGCGCGTCAAGCTGGGCGTCAGCAGCCTGGCCGACCTCGCCGAGGACACGGAGAAGAGCATGGACGTGTACAAGGACCGCCTCGAGCAGGCGAGGCTGCTGAGCGGCAACTCGGGCGTCGTCGACCTCGACGCGCCCGGCGACATGCAGCCCAGCGCCGAGGATGTCCTTACCATGGCCATTGAGCCCATCTTCAACAAGGGCCAGAGCAAGAGGATATGGAATGAGCTTTACAAGGTTCTTGAGTATGTTAGAGCCTGCTTGGCCATTGCCGTGTTTTGATTCGACTGCTAACCCTCAACAGTGCCTCCGACGTGGTTATTCATGTCCTCGATGCTCGCGATCCTCTCGGCACACGCTGCCGGAGTGTTGAGAAGTATCTGAGAGAAGAAGCCCCACACAAACACCTAATCTTTGTCTTGAACAAGACGGATTTAGTACCTACGAGCGTTGCTGTAAGTTCTTCCACTTCACAAATCGTCGATCCCTGTCGTTCCCAATGCTTTTGTCAGGATACTTTCGTAATTACTCTCCGTGGAAGTCATCTGTTACTGCGTTGGGAGATTAAACATCCAACTTGCTGTTCCCATGTCTTCGGGCTGGGAACTGACTTGGTTCCGTCTTGGGGCTGGGTCATTAGTTCGGCCGTGTCTCACGATGAGTTGAAGTCTACCTCCATCCCTTTTTGGGTGGCTCGTGGTAGACTTCTTAGTAGTGGTTCACACATTTCCATCATCCAAATGCACATTTTACTACTTTCGATTCATTTATCATAGCAAAGTGCTGACATCTGTCAAGGCCGCGTGGGTTCGCAAACTCTCTACAGAGTACCCGACTCTCGCTTTCCACTCGAGCATAACCAATCCGTTCGGAAAGGGTTCCCTAATACAGCTTCTCCGCCAATTCTCAACTTTACACGCAGATCGGAAACAAATTTCTGTCGGTTTAATAGGCTATCCTAACACCGGGAAGTCGTCGATTATCAACACCTTGAGGAAGAAGAAGGTCGCCAGGGTAGCACCAATTCCCGGGGAGACTAAGGTCTGGCAATATGTGACATTGATGAAGAGAATCTACCTCATTGATTGTCCAGGAGTCGTCCCTCCGAACCAAAACGATTCACCCCAGGATATTCTACTGCGTGGTGTTGTACGTGTTGAAATGGTGGAAAACCCCGAGCAGTACATCCCTGCGCTATTGGAAAAAGTCAAGAAGCATCACATGGAACGCACATATGAGCTAAAAGGATGGAACGACCATATGCACTTCCTAGAGTTGCTTGCCCGAAAGAGTGGTCGGTTATTAAAGGCCGGCGAACCAGACGTTGACGGTGTTGCCAAGATGGTTTTGAATGATTTTATGCGAGGCAAGATTCCTTGGTTCACCCCGGCACCCGTAGTTGAAGGGGAGGAAGGAAAATCCTTCGAGGGCCGCGAAGGCAGACTTGGCGAGATGCCGAAGAAGCGAAAGAGAGAGGACCTTGAGAGTGTCCCTGACACGTCTGTGGGCGTACCCACAACGGTCCCTTCGGACGATGAGGACGATTTTGAAGGGTTCGAAAGCGAGAGCGACTCGGCATCTGATGACGATGCTACATCTCCTAGCCAAACTGAAGGAGACGAAGATGACATGATTCCCTTAGATGAGTTGAGTGATGTTGACGATAGCGAATCCGGCGGTGACGAAGAGGAAGAGGAGTGAAGCTGCTATGCTTGAAGGAGGGTGGAAATGGCCACACATGATGGCTAGTCCCTGTCCCTGTCTTTGGACCCAACCGTATATCCAATCCGGCTATTGTCCATATACACTGCTGAGGCCCAGACTAATACGTCGGCAAGCAAACGGCTTGTCTGAACGGAAGAACGGAATGCCATGCTTTCAAGCTATTATACGGAGAATTTCCGCATGCCGCTCAGCATAAGATAGCTAGGCGAAGCAAAGCCCTAGTATCGCCTCATCTGAACTGCAGCTGCGAACCAAGTCGCTGACGGTTGTCGGTTGGATACTATGGTGGATGTCTACATATGTTTCTATAAGGAATCATATGCTTCCGCTGATCACGACCGTAGAGTACTCTACTGAGCACTCACCATTAAGGGCTAAGTTATCGTCATGATCGCAGACAGTCCTACAAGCAGGGTGATCCTGGTACTATCGGGCCTAGCTCATGGATAGTTAGGGGGACATGAGCGTACGGCACAGAGAATTAACTCGTCTCTCGTGCCTTAACCAAGCCTTCTTGGGCTCCTCCACGAGGCTTTCCACTCAGCGTGGTGCTAGACCGTGGTATCGTGGCTGCCGATGCTCTGGGTAGACTAGGGTTGGTGTGGTAATCCAGAAGTAGACGATAAACAAAGCTACATTTCAGTGAAGCGTAAGTAAGACTCGAGACCGGTCTTACCCTAGTCTATTGCACGCACTTTGATCTTGAATACTTCCATATAATGCCGTTCCAGTGAAAATTCGTGTCGTGTATTTTGCGGTGACTGGCTGCAACCTAACTCGAAAGTCAAGTCTCATACCGGTACGACTCACTTGACCGATAAAAGTTTCCAAGTTCGCACATGTGTTGTTACATTTCCCCTGCAGTATGTACTTAATAAAACAGATACATGTTCCTTCCACCGAAATTAGTATGGCCACGCTTTCTCTATACCTACCTAGTCGCCGCCCCTCTAGATATCGAACGCTTTCGGGGAAGTTGGGATCCCCTTAACACCCAATGCGCAGGTACGAGTTGGACAGGCTTCAGAAGTAGTGAATATCGTTCGGTCATCCATAATACTGTACCTTGGGTCTGATTCCAAGCCTGCGTCTTGTCCTTAGATATCCTCGTGCTACCGATTGTCCTCGCTGTCTGCCTCTAGGGCTTTTTGATATCGCTAATCCCGACCTTCTTGGGCTTTCTGTCTTGGAAGAGTCTTGCATAGCGACATTTTCTTGTCTTTTCTTTTCGAGCGCCCAACGGTTCCGACGGCGCCCCTCTTACTAGTCGAGATGCTACTGATCCTCACACTTGTCTTGTTACTTTGGGTCTCGATCAATGCGGCCAGAGACGTCACCGTTCGGCGGGCTAATGCTGGTTGCGGGTTCCGTCTCTCGACCGAGGGAGGCTTCCGCGGTCCCGTGGGCCAGGTGGCCAGCGGCCAAGTACGAGCCGGGAGCGCAATGTCACCGGCCCTCTTCACCTGGTTTGGCGATGCCTTCGTGGATCACCAGGGCGGGGGCTGCTGGTGGACTCGTACGTCTCGTATGTTCGATCCCGACCACTTTGGGGTTCTCTGACATTGCCTATCTCTTATTATAGCCCCATCCACGTGTCTCCAATGCGATAGGCACCAGGAGCCGGATCACGGGTTCGAGATCGGCTGCTACGGCGGCGTATCCTACAACGGACAGTCCACCTTCTACGAGTGCCAGACGGGCGACGGCGACCAGGTCGACATCTACCTCGAGCCGCGCGGCTCGAACTGCTCGACCGTCACGCTCCGCGCCGATAGCTGTCGGCCGCCCTGTGCCGGCGCGAGCCCCTCGCCCGGAAGGGGTCCTCCTGCGTCTTACACGTCGCCCGCGGCATCGCAACCCCAGACTCAGACTACCGCCGCACCGCCCAACACCGCCTCCCACAGCACGGCCCCTACGGCAGGCGCCAGGACCGCCTCTCGGACGCCCCCAGCAGTAGCCTCGCCATCATCACCGTCATCCCCGGAATCACCACCACCACCACCACACCCATCCCCGCCGCGGCCCGGCCAGTGCACCGTAGTCGTGGCCGAGGGGCCCCTCGAGGTCATCCTCGTCGACCGGGACGGCCCAGGTGGCGCCGACGCCGACGCCGGCCCGGCCGTGCAGGTGACGCCGAACGCGTCGGCGCTGTTCAACTTCGGCCTCGCGGCGGCGGACGCGGGCAAGGCGTGCGCGCTGATCTTCGCGCTGCCGCCCTTACCTTCCTCCTCTTCCTCTTCCTCTTCACTCTCCACCACCCACCAGCCGCCGCCGTACAAGCTCACGGGGGACGGCCGCGTGGCGTTCGCGCTGCTCGAGGGCCCCGCGACGGCGCCCGCGCCCGCGCCCGCGCCCGCGCCCGCGCCCAACACCGCTACGTCCGACTCGGCGCCGCCCCCGCCCCCGCCACCGCGCGTCGCCATGCCCCTCGAGAGCGTGGTGCTGCGCCCGGGCTCCGAGTACGAGCTGCTGGGCTTTCCCTGCCCGGCGGAGGACGCGACGGTCGGGTTCGCCATGTCGGTGCAGCAGGGGTCCGACACGTGTCTGGAGTATTTTCAGGGGCGCGGCGGCGGCGGCGCGCTGGTGGGGCTGTATCTGCTGCGGTGTTGAGGTTTAGGGGGGTGAGAGGGAGGTTGCTTTGGTGGGGAGGGGGGAAAGGGGAAATGGGAAAAGGGAAAGGGGGAGAGGGGAGTGTGGGGTAATAGGGTGAATGGATAGGAGATACCTAGCTTAAGGAGCTGGGAGATGGTTTAGGGGAGGGAAAGGGGAGGATGGGAGGAGACATATACCTAGGTTTACGCGGCGCGAGTTTGGACGGCTTTTTCTTGGACTGCGAGTAGCGGATACTGATTTCTTGGGAGAAGACTTCATAGGTATGTAATGCAATGATCTTTCAATATGGGAGATAGGGCTTGGCGGCTTGGCGGCCTGCTGGTGTCGTTGTGCCTGCTTTAAAATGTTGACTTAGGTGATGTTTGATGACTAGGTAGGTACCTAGGTATTGATTAGGCGTGGGGTTTTTGACTCTCACTTTTATTTCGCTTTGGGTGAAAACATCGTGTGGGTGATTGTCGATAACAAGATACATCTAGGCACAGGTAGCTTGTACTGCCGTTTCATGCAAATAACTCTAGCAAATTGAAGTACATAAGTACCTAGGTACGTATAGACTTTGACAGTTAAAGAGGTCATGCTTCTGCTCCGGTTGACGAATGAGCATTTTCCCGCATAGAACGAAGTTACTAACTTCAAGGCACCCCATGTTTTGTAGCTAAGACGGATTACCCATATCCTTTCAATAAGATGCGATGATGGCGCCAATTTTATTACCGCTTGCTCTTTCCCTAACGACACCACGGCGGAGGTCACTTTGGTTAGGTACACGGTTTAGCAAGTTGGCTAAGGAGGCAGCGGTACAAGAACAAATAAAAACTGTCGACAGTCTGTTTTAGGTCCTCGCAACCTGACGAACTGTCGAGATAACAGAATAGTTATCAGAATGATATGTTTTCGAAATTCTCCCGCTTTGTCGACAAAACAGGTTTATATCCAGAGAGATAATGCCATAGTTGGTACGGCCCTTTTTCAGAGAAGAGGGGGGGGGCAACCAGGAATTGTTAGTTGACTCGGTTTCGAGTAAACCGATTATATAATGATAGATCCCGAGAGTTTATAGTTTATTTGGTAGAATATGTCAGTGGCCTTTGGTCGACTGGAGAAGCCATGTACTTCCTGGGTAACTACAACTTGACATGAGATGTAGGTATTTCGTACCGCTTGGCAATGTACCTAAAAGGTTTCGGTTCTTTTGTTAGTACCTTGTATTGGATCTTCAACAAATCAATACATAGACTGTGAGGAAGAGTTAAAGTAGTGTATTGACTCATGTATCAGGTTGGTTGTTGGCCGATTCCTGATTAGTCTTCAAGGAGTAGAGCTCAGCGCCAATCCTCCTTCTTTAGGTCCGAAATGTCTTCGAAATTCCAGGAGCGGTTTACATATGTTCTTATGTATTGGTGGAAAACTGCACCTCCTTCGGAACATGACTTAGCAATAACATATATTAAGGGAAGTAGTTGCTATACATCTCAAGAATAGTAGTAAAGTTGACATGCAAACTTGGTCTTGGGTTGGGAAGTGAGCATTCCTTACAGGCCTTACAGGAGCGACAAGTATATTAAGACAAGTATTTTAAAAGAATTTAGCCTACATGAAGTAGTATAATTATAACGACAATACTCTAAGTATATATACAAAGTCTATTATATTGCAGTATGATGCTTCGTTAAGTAGTGTTTCTTTTTGTTGACCCCTTTTTAACATGCCGGGTTCAATAAATCTCTGGTCACTTCCAAAAAGGAATGTAAGGTTGTTGCTGTTGTCGTAGTGTACCTAGGTGTATGTTTACAGAGAGCATCTATGCAACATTAGGTACCTGGGAAACGGGATAAATAAGGCCAAAGGCTGTCAAATTTGGACCTGCCCGCACAATTGAGCTCACCCTCCACTCACCCTCCACACTACATCTTTCTATCAACGACAATCAGAACAGGTCGACGCTCTTCCACACACGACCCATCTCACTGCCATTTCTTTCCTGTTTTCTCTCTTCACTACATATTTCAACAACCAACAACCAGAACAGGCCGCCGCTCTTTTACATACGATCCATTTCACTGCTATTTCTTGTTTCCTCTCTTCGACACATCTTGATAACTGACTCCCAGAATAGGTTGGCGCTCTTTCACACATAGCCCTTTTCACTGACATTTCTTTCTTACTTCTTCTCTTCAAGAATAAGTGCACGTCTTATGTCAAGGCACAACAATGTCCTTGCAAAATCTGCACAACAATCAGTTAGGATACCGCCCGATGCCATGGTCCATGTTGGATTCTGACAGGTTCTCATTCGACAATATGGACCCAGAGCTGATCAGACAGGATTGCATCCAACGTCTTGTTGATTCTTGGCAGAAGAAAGGTTACTTGCCCCTAAGCAATCATATCAAACCCTACAACGTGCAACAATGGCTTCACGTGCTCATGCTGGATGATGCAAAGGCCGAAGCTTGGGCAACGCAAGACAACCCACCGCCAGACCATCCATGCCGGGGAGACATTCAAGGTATCGAATCGTTCATATGCATGGCTACCAAGCAACGGTGCTTGCCGCTATGCCCTAAAATCAGGACCGACAATGCGCAGACCTGGCTGCACTTGCTCAGGACTCCGGATGATGGATCCCTTTTTGGTGGGCCAGAAGAAGGCCGCTCTGCACCACCTAAAAGCATGTTGTCGTATTGGAAGAGCTGGGGATACGAAGATGAGACTGTTGATGTCTCTGTCGGCAGTGACGCTGATAATGATGGTGATGGTGATGTCGATGGTGATGTCGGTGGCGATGTCGGTGGCGATGTCGACAGTGATGCCGACGGCAGAGCTCATTCACAAGTTTTGCAAAAGCTGATGATGCCTACACAGAAACTCGTCCCCGAGAATGCCCATCAGACAAGTACCACATCACCCACATCAGCAAAGCCAACGCCATCTAGTGCAACAGATATCGGTCGACCTGAGCATACCAGAAGTCCCCACAGACAGGCAGGGCAGCTTTCGCCTCTTTCGCCTCTTGTCGCTCTTTCCGAACAAAGTTCTCAATCCAAACAAATTTCTCAATCTGAACAAATTTCTCAATACGACCTAGGCGACCTACCGAGCCTCTATTGCGCCTCTCTCAGTGGCCACTCCGGCAGTCGAAACGACGAATTTGTCCCAGGCAAGCGCCTATCTGTGTCGACCCTGAAACCAACAAGCCCCGGCAACCTGCTCAACGCCAAGAACCCTGAAGAACCAGGAAAGTCTGCAGAGGCCATCATGGTTTCCACACGCTCTAGCTCCCATCCTCAAGGGATCCACGCTCCCAGGATCAACTACTCAGACACGCACCACCCTGTGGACGACTACCTCAGCTCCGAGGACGAGAACGAGCAGAAGAGCAAAAGACTCGATTACAAAGGCGTCAATACCGAGGAAGAGATGGACGTAGCCACGATGACTGGGCCTCGTGGAGCATTGGGAGTCCTCCCAGCTTCAACTCGCCATGAGCATGATTCCACATTTATGCCTGATCAAATGGCCGGAATGGGTGCTTTTGACTACGATGCCTATCTCAAGTCCCAGATGAGCCTCGACCAAGCCCCATTCCTGTCTTCTCACTTTGAGTTCACCGGCACCCCCACGGCTGCAGAATCCAGCCCTTACCCAGTCGCACCGCTGATGAGCCAAGGCACCGAGTTTAGTCGTTACCCAGCTTATAACACCAATTCTGAGGCTTCGAAGACCGCAACTGCCACCATGTCCGGGTTTTCGGGTTCCGGAGGTGTTCCGATGGAAGCCACCGCCACCGCCAGCGCAACCCCTTCCTCCAAGAGAAAGAACAGCCGAGGCCACGAGAACGACGGCAGCTACGGAAACAACGGCAACAGCCGGAAGAGAAGAAAGTCGGAGAAGCATGGGTCCGCGAAAACAGCAGCCACGGTCGCGCCTCCTCGACTTGCGGGCATGACGCTGCCCAGATTCGAACCCGACAGATCGCAGGCCAGCCCCAGAATTGACCTAACCCACGGCTTCGACTCAATCGGCAGCGGCTTTTCGGGGTTCGCTGTTAATGGCCATGGCAACGCGCAGTTCGCCAGTACTTCCAATCCGTTCTAGAATGGCGGAGCTAATGGAAATGTCGGCGTTCGACCAGGCAGCTATCATGGACATGGCCGTGGACCCCGTCCGAATCCGTCTGCAGGCTCGATGCATCATGGCATGCCTTTCAACCCGCACACGTACGGCGGGCCCCCTGGGGTACCACTGAAATATAACACGCCTCCGTCTTTCCACAAGCCTGGTCCCTCCAAAACCAGTGGAACGATGGACTACGGGTCGCCTCGGGGTGCTCCGGCGTTCAACCCAAGCCCTGCTTTGGGCCCTATGGACTTCGGTTATAGCATGCCCCAGGATCCTCAGAGCCTTTCTTCGGCTCCTCCCTTTGACCTGTCGGAATTTGGTGGTCCCCAGTTCCCTCAGTCTCCAAGCGATCTCCTCCCGGGGACGTTCGGCGACGGCCTCCAGAAGCCCTCTCAGGCTTCTGGTTCGTCCTACAACGCTGGGCCTATCGGAGGCGACGCCAAAAACGCATTCGGTGCATACTACACCGCGCCCACTACTCCTGTTAGATCTGGCACAGGCTCTGCTTACGGCACCACTGCTGCCGCGCCGCCGGCGCCTACCAAGAATCCCGTGGCGTCCGGAAGCCAGGAAGACGAGGTCAACGTAGAGAACACGTTCAAGCAAGTCATGCTCGTGTGCGAGGGAAACTCGGACTCTGCCCAATCGAAGATGTGGACCCTCCAGCTGGCCGTCGCGCGCGAGATGGCCTTCAAGCGAACCAGGAACGGGCCCTACCTCATCGGCGGGGAGTGGCTCATCGACATCGATCCCGACCGCAGCCTCCAGTCGTGCATCCGCGAGATCGCCTGCTGGGAGGTCCGTTCGGGGGTCGCGGCCTGGTGGGACGTCAATAGTCGCCAGGTCGATATCTCGGGCATGCACCTGGTCGATATGAAGAAGGAGATAGGAGATAAGTATCCGGAGGGCTTTCACCAGCTTGAATCACAAACCTAAGAGCCAGCGACAATCTCTAGTTTGCAGGACATCATCATGGCACTCTTGATCGTCTGAAAGGCTAACGACTTCAACTCTGCCGCTCATGACCCAGCTGACATGATTCAACATCAGACCGGTTGCCTCCAGCTCTCTTTTCTCTTTCGGATTTCCCATCGACTGTAAATATGGTTGTATTCGCCTTCATCAAGGCCTTCTCTGCTGCACATTTCCTAAAAGTTTTCCTAAGTACATACGCAAGGTTAGTACAGCCCACGAGTATCAGCAGCCGGGGACAAAACTGATCAATCCTTTACCTAGGTTTTCTAAAGACAACTCCAACTGAGGTTGCCTCAACTCGATATTTCTTACGGCTTTCTATTCATGGTTTTCTATTCTACGATTTCCTATTCTGCGGTTTCCTATTCTACAGTTTCCTATTCTGCAGTTTTCGACTCGACGATTTCCGACTCTACGGTTTCTCCTATTGGACTTCACCTTGCGCTTCTGCGTAATACGAGAAGACGCTCTGGTATTGGAGTCTTTCTTTCCTTCTGGTTTTCTTTCCTTGCAGCAAGTGCCCTTGCAGGCTTTGGGGCAGAAACAGCTGGCCCGGAACTTGGACCTCAAGAACCTCTTGAGACTTCTGGCCTGCCATCATTCATGCCTTGGGAGATACCCGCGTTGACTTGGACAACTTTCGGCGATCTTTTCAACCCTGCCATCCACCTTCAGCAAGCATACAACGCATGGTGAATCGGTGTGCTAGCTGAGCCTGGTTACCTCTGGCATCCCTTGGGCAGTAGCAGTGGCATGGATGATACAAAGGCAAACCTGTGAAACCATAAGGTTTCCCTACAGGCATTCTTGTACAGTATTTCTCTTCTTCCTTCAGTTTCGTTTCTCACTTCCCCACGGGATTTTCCGAGGGATTTTCGCGGATGGATCTTCGACCAAGTTCTTTGCTTGATAACTTGACACAGTTTGCAATGCAGGAAGCCTACACCCTTGCGGGTCATTGGGACTTCTCAAGATACCTACCTAATGATGGCACTTCTCCACGGAAATTGCACTGCGGTCGGGCAACAAAAATAGGCGAGGTAGTTCTCGGGTCATGGTGGACCTGAATACGACTTGAGTTCACCATAAACTCGTTCCATTTTTACATCATGCAAGTGATAACCGCGGTGACATGCGCATGCTGGGTCTTGCTTGATATTGTACTTTTTTTCTGATTCGCTCAAATATAGCGGTGATGAGTGGGGATGATCCGTAAACATCATTCGCTTTCACTTGGTATGGCAGTTTCCATAAACTTCATTCACTGCTTCATACTTGGTGGCACAACGACTGCGGAGTGCTTTTTCATAAAGATTATAGAAGAATGCTCCACCAGTCTTGGCGTGCTCAAAAAGATACCTACCAGGTAACAACCTCGACTGACTGCCTTGCATTAGGTAGATAGGTGATGCCGACTCTGCAGTAGGGCTTACCACACGTGCGACATTGATCAACCTGGTCAACTTCTAGGTTTTATTAGGATTTTGGGTATTGAGCAGGGCAGGGCTACAATACTTGCCCCGACGACCTCACTTTGCCTTTGGGACCTCGGGATCTACCGAACTCCGAAATGGCGAAAACAGCCCTGAAGGCAGCACTAGTATGTTTACCTGGGTCTATCCGATTTGCATGTATAATGCGTGCTTGCTACTAATGAGACCGGCGGTATCAGTCTGTCTTGGCTCTGGCGGCAGCCTTGCCGTCGCTACTCGAGGAATACCAACGGTTACGGACTATATTCTTTGACAACGCGCCTGGGCGGATGGTCCGGATCAACAACTTTGGCTCCTACGAGATCAAATTCACCGACACATTCCGCAGTTGTGAGGACGCGCTACTCGTTGCATCGGAAGGTCTTGCCATCTTCAGCTGTGATGCTGGACGGGAAAAATGGAATACTGTCATGGTAAGGATGGAAGCACCTCTCACAAATAATCCAGTCACTCTCAAGGATTGACATCTGTAATGATATGCAGGGCATCTTCCTGCCTGGGGAGAAGACCGGTGCTGAGCTGTACGCATATGACTACAAGAACGCTACAGCACCGGACTCCGAGTCTCTCAGGCGTTTCGAGCTAGTCGATTATGAGCATGGAGACGATTTTCATTCACTGGGCATGGCTTATCACCAAGAAACGTCGACTCTCTTCGTCGTAAACCACGGCCAAGACCGGATGACGATTGGAATGTTCAAACTGGATCTGGTCGCTTTCACCGCGAAACACACCGCCTCGATCCAGCATCCCTTACTTCACGCGCCCAACTCCATTGCCGTCATCAACGACCACGAGTTGTACGTCACAAACGACCACTACTTCTCCAAGAGAAAGTCACCGCTCCTCGCGGACCTGGAGACTTATTCGGGCCTTCCGCTCGGAAGCGTCGTACATGTGGACATCGCACCACTCCTAGAAGGCATCCATGGGCACAAGGGTACAGGCGCCGCCGTTGAGGCCAGGACTCTCGCCCACGTCCCCTTCGCAAACGGGATCGCGATCCTCAACTCGACCACCGTCGCGGTCGCCTCGACCAGGAACACTGCCGTGTACCTGTATCGTGTCAGCTCGCCCAGCAGCGACGCCGACCCGCAAATTGCTGCCCCACCAGCCTGTGAGTAACATCCAGAGTCATTCGTTACCCCTTGTGTGTGAGTCTCTGTGTGTGTATATGTGTTACTGTGCCTGCATCTGTGTCTGTGTCTGTGTAAGATAAGCGAGGGTTCCCTCTTCTTTGGGACCCCACGTGGGAGCGACCGACTCCCAGGACCCCAGGACTCCTGATGAAGCTACCAAACCACACCCAGAAGGAGAAAGCGCCACGCTGACCAGCAATGTCGCAGGGACCTACATCACGAAGATCAAGCTGCCCTTCCTCGTCGACAACCTCAAGATATCGCGCTCCGGCTCCGACGACGACGTGACCCTCTACGCGGCGGGCCACCCGCACCCGGGCTCGCTGGACCGGTTCGCGCGGACGCGGCACGCCTGCAACAGCAACGCCAACGACGATGCCGCCACGAAGCCCGACGCGGTGGAGCGCGAGTCCTGCGACGCCGTCCGCGCGGGCTCCTGGGTCGCGCGGTGGACCGAGAAGCGCGGCGTCGAGCACCTGTACGCCGGCACCGAGTTCCCGACGAGCTGCACCGCCGTCTTCGATGCTCGAAGGGGGACCGGCGTTGTTACGGGGCTGTATGCTAGGGGGATGCTGGTCTGGACGGAGGGACTGGGGGCGGGAGTGAATGAGTGAGCGAGGGCCTCGGGAGGCGCTGAGAAGGCGGGTTTGTCAATACGCAGTAGGTAGGTAACTACTACCGATAACTACTACGCAGGCTATCGCCGGGCTGGCCATATATATATGGCTTGGTACGAGTCACTTGAGAGCTGGGCACGAACACAGGTTCCAGTTCCAGTAGCTAGAGTTCCTTGCTTTCCACTCGTCTTAGGCCGAGCACGAGCTTAAACGCTCGCCATGCACTACAAACTATACAGGGAAGTATCTAACGTGTTTCCCCGGCGTTCACAACTCCGAGATACCTTCTTCGAGTTTACGCCTACTCGCGACGGTTTTGGCTCTCCCATGTTGGAGGCGCGTTATGTCTAGACATTGTAAAGGGAGAGCAATCTATCAGCGCGTGGTTTTCGCACAAATTCTTCCAATATTATGCACGCCGAATCTCCGTACGACGAGCTCGCAGGAGTTACGATATATCACAACATTCCAATAAGGGGAATCGAGTCAAGAATCAGCGGTAGGCTCAGCGGTCCGGGAACATTCCTAATTATATCAGAATTCTGCCCAACTCTGGACAGGCTTCTAAAGCATCATATACTTGCAAATAATCAAATAGGTACCTGCTTATCGCCATATCGACAACGTATCCGCCTACTGAAGGAAAGCCTGCATCTACAGGAACAGGGCGCACTACAGAGTCTGTGTAGATAACTAAAGCTGAACCACTGCTACCTTCAACGCTTTGGGGGTCGCATAGCATGACCTATTCACAGGCTCTCATCCGTGGTACAGGAGGAAAACCCAGAGCTCATAGGGGGCCTGAACTTAACCTCACGAGCGACACGTTCAGTCCAGCGGACTCGGGACCGGAGTCATCCCGACTCGATCTATTAGACCCATGTGAACTGTCTTCAAGCGACTGGCTGGCAGCAGTATTCTAAACATCCACTGATTTCTTGCTCAACCGGCAAGATATGTAGATGCACATGATTATTAATGTCTCACACCTCACTTCCCATGCAGGTCTCACAAGCCCTGCTTCGCACCTTTTGGCACCTTCACTTGCCCATTACCAGACGAAGGTGACCATCCACCTTGCTTGCCCAAGGTGATCTTAAAGTCCACTCCCTGGTAACGTTGCAGTGTTTCGATCTGGAGGGGCCCTCCGGTTCATCGACTTTATCTCTGGGAGCAGGAGCCGGGGGAGGGGGTAGGCAACGGAAACATCACCATGATTCGAAACATAGGATAATAGCAGACTACTATCTATTTTAGAAGCCGCTACCCTGTAATAAGCGGGTGGTTGCATGAGCTGGATGTAATCGCTGGTCCTTGTTCATCTGATCTGTCCTGCCGGTGCCTGGGGAAAGACATGCATATTGAATTGGGGGGGGGGTCAGGCAGTTCATGTTATCTGCTAGGTCTCTTACCCAGGAAGCTTGTCAAGAGACATATCTAGGTTGCAATGACGCGCAGGAGCCCTGTCAACCTCCTCTGAGCACTTGCATGGTGCACCATGAGGCCGACGATGCCATTCGTCTGGCTCGCGACCCCTAATCCCGAAGAGGAAGCTGTCTGGGCTGGGTATGCCAGGGCCCAGGACCCCATGAAATCTGCGGAGACTACTTTATCTCGAATGGGTTATAGCACCGATCCTTATTCCCGTAGTGATGTAACGGGGAACTGGCACGGACAAGACAGCGTCCGTTGTGGCGCTTGGGTGTCTTACTTGTATGGATTCACTGCGTAGTCAGCGCCAAATGGAGCCGCCGCACCATACGCGGGGCGACATGAACGGCATCGGTACGGCCCAGGCCCTCGACGAAGCTCGGAGCTACTCGGCGCCACACCATGCCATCTAATTTATCTTTGTGGCAGCTCAGCTTGATCAATCCTCCTCAGCCGAGGCGCCGCAAGCCCCAGGGGAGAGGCTTTCCGTCGTCCAATGGCGAATCCTCCCACGACCGACGCAATCCGGTAGTTTCCCCTGCCGATCTTGTCATCGATCAAGGGTCATCGGCGTTATCGAAATAGATCGCGTGCACCGCGATGGCAAGCAAGGCTGGATCACCTGCCTCCCCAGGCGTAGCCGCTGGAATGCGGGTGTCGTGGGAGCCGCGGGGGGCCTCTATCCTCTGCCTGACACAGTACCATTCCAGACAGTGGTCCCAAGATTCCCTGGGGTTACCCTTAGGGGAAGCTCACAAGAAGGGCTGATTACAACCGTAGGGCGTCATAAGGATGGTTGCAAGAGATCATCTCATGGCAGGTCGATGGCCATGGGGCTGGTAACGTTAGGAGGGACATCGAGTGTCTAAGGGGGGAGGGATGGGAGGCCAGTAGGGAGGAAAGGAGAAAGAGACACAGATATATAACCGCCCGTATGTTTCCGCAATATCCTCATCTTCTCGCATCATCAGCCCTCCTTAGATCGGTAGCTAGGACTTCATTACAAATATGGCCGCCTTCAAGTTCAGCCTGGCGTCAGTTGCCAGCATCGTCGCCCTTGCCCCGTCTGTGTTCGCCGGCTTCGATGCTGGTTCATCGAGCAATGTTGCCGTGTATTGGGGTACAGTCACACTGAGAAGCTTGTTGTGCCGAAGCACATGCTGATACTGTACCACAGGCCAGAACTCAGTTGGACAGAAAGAGTCACAGACCCGGTTGGTCGACTACTGCGATAGTGAGTTTACCTACCTCCTCCCCGTACGCTCCTACCCACTGACACCCGTGAAATAGATGACGAGATCAACGTAAGCCTGGGTAACTGACCCGTTCGAGGCTCGTAGATACTAACCAGAACCCCTATTATTAGATCATCCCGTTGGCGTTCTTGAATGGCATCAAGACGCCCACCACGAACTTCGCCAACGCCGGAGACAACTGCACGGCATATGAAGGGACCCAGCTCCTCAACTGCCCTCAACTAGAGTGAGCATGACCGCAACCCCCAGTCACATAAAATGCTATAACTGACCCCCGAGCTAGGGAGGACATCCAGGCCTGCCAGTCCAAGGGCAAGACGATCCTGCTCTCGATCGGGGGCGCCACGTACACCGAGGGCGGATTCACGGACGAGGCGTCGGCCCAGGAGGGCGCCGAGACGGTGTGGGGGCTGTTCGGCCCGGACACGGAGACGGAGAACCGGCCGTTCGGCAAGGCGGTGGTGGACGGGTTCGACTTCGACTTCGAGTCGACGACGGCGAACTTCGCGCCGTTCGCGTCGCGACTGCGGGAGCTCATGGACGGCGACAGCGGCAGGACCTACTATCTGAGCGCGGCGCCGCAGTGCCCGTACCCGGACGCGGCCATGGACGACATGCTGGGGGGCGCGACCGCGTTCGACTTCGTCATGATCCAGTTCTACAACAACTACTGCGGGGCGAGCGCGTTCGTGCCGGGCAGCCCGACGCAGACCAACTTCAACTTCGAGACGTGGGACGCGTGGGCGCGCGAGACGAGCAAGAACAAGGACGTGCGCGTGCTCCTCGGCGTGCCCGCCAACACGGGCGGCGGCGGCGGCTACGTCTCCGCCGAGCAGCTCGCCCCCGCCATCGAGTACGTCGGGCAGTTCGACAGCTTCGGCGGCGTCATGATGTGGGACATGTCCCAGCTCTTCGCCAACGACGGCTTCCTCGACGCCGTCTACGCCTCCCTGACCTCGTCCGGGAGCGGCGCCAAGGACAAGGGCAGCAAGGACAACAAGGGCAAGGGCAAGTCTGACGGCGACGACAAGGCGGCGGAGAAGGCGGCGCCCAACACCACCCTGATGACCGCAGTCAAGAGGGCGACGGCTACGGCTGCTCCTTAAGCCGTGCCGCTTTCTATGCGTCTTGTATGATCTAGGAAATTGTAAGTTAGTTCCAGTAACGGGAGATCGACTTTGGGATGGCTGCGTTGGTATACCAGCCTAGTCTACGCCTTCGGTTTGGCGTTGCTATTGAAGCATTTGTATATATATACTCTTCGTACATAGGCCCAGGATTTGTATATATGGGATTATGACATTCTATATTATTTCGAGGCTCGCTAAAATGTAGATCGCTCAGTTTTCTGCCCACGCTATCGTATCTTCAGCTACATGAATCTTGTATATGATTAGGTTCATAAGAGCAAGACCACTTCGTTAGCATAGAGCCAGAACCCCGCGCATCTGATGAATGAAGGTTGCGAAGTGCATCCTTACAGGGGAGCTTTAAAAAGCTTATACGGTGAAACTCGGACCAACTGACATTTAAGTGTTTCTTAATGAATGCCAACGGTAATTATGCAGTGGTCCTCCTATCTGGACTGGCCCTCTATCCCGATTCCAGCCATCCCGTGATGCAAACAAACAAGACAGCCAAAACTCCAACGCTTGAAAACTCAATACACCGTGACTGCACTGACGTAGCCGTTCTTCAGGACCTCGAAGACCAAACCGGGGAATCCATACAGCGTAGTAGTAGAGTCCTCGCTGCCATCAAATTTCTTTGCCGCGACGCCACCGCTACTGTCCTCCCAACCCCCTAGGAACTCGCAACTGCTTCCCGGGCTATCTCCCCAACCCCTGTTCAGAACCATGCCTCGTTGCCGTTTCTTGGCATCCTCCTCCGAAGGGTATGTGCTCTTCCATTCTTCCCTCAGCCGTTTCTCGATTTCGTCAAACTGTGTCTCGGAGTTCACGGTATCATCCGACTTGTCATTTGCGAGATACTCGATCTCCCAACGACAGCGACGATGCCGGTTGAATGGATATGAGCCGGGGACGTTCGCGTGTAAAACTAGCTTCGTGGCCACTAGGCGATCTGGGGAGCTATTCTTGAAGGGGTTCTCGCCCGGAAGCTGCTGTTTCCCCTTCGCTGCGTCCACTTGAGATGGTGGTGTCCGGGACGCAGGCTGAGGAGGCGAGACCAAGACATCGAACCCCAGATAGAAGTAGTTGTAGAAGCATTCGCCCGAAACATTTCCGATGATTTCGTCTTCTACAGCCTCATCTTCCGAATCATCCGAGCCAGTAGTATGGGCCGATGATTGATCGGTGTCGGTAAGGTCGTCAGGGCGTCTGTAGTCGCCACCACTGGATCTCGATCTGCTGTTGCTTGCAGTGCGTGTCTTGTGGATGTACATCCTCTGATCGTTCTTGCGGTATATGGCATCAGGCGGGCCAAGTTCTGCCACTAAGTCTTGTGGCGTAGTCTCTCCAAGGTTGATCCATATCGAAGAATTAGTCCATTTCTTGAATAGCTGAAGCCGACCGCCGCCATGGATCTTGATCAACGAAATCTCGTCGGGAACGACCTCCTTGCTTTTGTTAAATAGGAGGGTCGACTTGACGCTAGGAAGGACTTCAGTCCATAGGGTGTCTCGCGCATGGGCCCATGACTTGCCGCTGAACACCGCCGCAGACGTCGCCGTCTGACTCGCTGGCGAGGATAGTAGGGATACCACGTCCTTTTCTGGAGAATACGCTGACTGTGGTAGGGGAAAGCTGAATGCAACGCCAGGATAGGACAAGACGTACGTTCCCACTCCATTTCCACCGGCGGGGGGTATGTATTCTCCAGCGTATGTTGGCCCAAACAACCGGTGATAGACGGTCTTAAAAGCTGGGCCGGCCACAACATCTCCACCGGACTTGGGAGATCCCAGGGCACCTTGGGAATTAGCCTGTTTCGCGATGTCCTTGTCTTGGTAGGTGATACGATTCTTGGTGAAGTCGATGATTTCAATCAGGCGAAGCCGCTGCTCGGGCCCATCGAAGCGTAGCCTTATACCGTTTCCGGGGAGTGTGAGGATGACAGGGTCCATAACGGGCTCGGCTGGAGAGTAGACGAGGTCTAGTTTGGTAAATCGTTGAGGCTCGGCTTTCAGGCGCGTCAGGGTGTCGTGGAGCGATGCCCCGAGAACTAGAGCCCATATCGTCAATAGTCAGCGAAACTGGACAATCCTAGCTACGGGTCGTGGTGTTCGATATCCGATATTGGGCACTCACCGAGAAAGCCCAAACCAACATTGGGATGGAGGGATGCAGTGAAGAGAGACATTGCTGAAATGGGCCAACGCTGGCCTCCCCGTCTCCAAGTCGTGTTGAAGCAAAGCTATAGGTATTGCTCGCCAGTTGCGGAGCTGTTATACGGTATAAGTCACAAAATAGGAGCAGTCGAATCCATAAGCAAGAAGTCGATGCTATGGACCTTGTCAACACGGTCAGGATAGTTCAGCCCAGCTCAGCTCATCTCTTGTCCGTTCTCTAGGTTTGGTTAGCTGTAGTTGCGTGTAGTTGAAAGGGTCATTCAGAGCGCGGGGCCGATTGCCGGTGTCAGATGCCCGGGCGCCAGGACGTCATTTGATTTGATAAGGGGTTATCATAGGGAGCTGGCCAGCTGAGTCCAGGCACATGCACAGCGAACTGCAAGGGCATTGGCGGGGTGGTCATAGTTGGGAGGGGGGACCCTGGGCTGCCTGGAGCCCGCCGGAACCAGCCAGTCAGCCCAACACGCTCAGCTAACGTTCATAGTCCGTAGGTACCCTACCTAGGTAGGTACCTACATACGTAGCTCCATCCCCGCCCTGTCCCTTTTGGGTAAGCGCTGTGGCTTATCGATATGCGGCAAGTCAGTGCTCCAGGGGGGTTTGTGGTTGCCCAGGGCAACCAGCGGTACCTTCTGTTGATGCTTTTAGCGGGCCCGCCCCTGTCGCGTCTTTTTTTGTGTACCTCCTCACTAATTTGGTACCTGAAGATTAGGCGCCTCTAGAAATCTGTCGGCCCACGATCTTTCAACGCGCAATTTCCCACATGCAATATCCGTGCAGACGTCAGAGACTCTGTAGACGCGACTGAACTCCAATCTGCTTTGTGAATCGACGATCCCTTCGCCGACTAACTTGGCCCATCTACTTTCCGCGTCTCAGCTTGGCTATTGCCGCATCTGTTATCCCTAAGAGCAACAACACGATCTAGGTTTGCATTGAATTACCACGATCATGCAGGGTCGCTCGAATAGGAGCGTAAGGCCCTCTGTGACTACTAACACCCGGTCTGGTGCGTCGGCGCGCTCTGGTATCCGCCCACCCACAAACAGAACATCATCGCTTCGACAACAAGCCCATCATCATGCCGCTGCTGCCGCCAGAATTGACCGCAACGTCGCACCCTCGCCAGCCGATTCTCTAGCTTCCACAGCTACTACCGGAAACAAGCGCAAGGAGCGCGACTTTGAAGTGGAAGTGGGCGAGGAAACAAATATCAACGTCGTCGTACGATGCAGAGGACGCAACGAACGAGAAGTGCGAGAAAACAGCCCCGTTGTTATCTCGACTGAGGGCGTCAAGGGAAAACTGATTGAGCTATCCATGGGCCCTAATGCCCTCAGCAATAAGACTTACAACTTCGACCGCGTCTTCTCACCGGCGGCAGACCAAAGCATGATCTACGACGATGTTGTCAAGCCAATTCTAGAAGAGGTATGTCGTCTACATGTTGTCGTACAGGAAACTGGCTTACCCTGTGTTAGATGCTGGGTGGTTACAACTGCACTATATTTGCATACGGCCAGACAGGTACTGGCAAAACGTACACCATGTCCGGAGACATGAATGATACCCTCGGCCTAGTTTCTGATGCTGCCGGCATTGTCCCTCGTGTTTTGCACTCGCTATTCCGAAAGCTGGACTCGGATGACACCGAAAGCTTCGTCAAATGCTCCTTCATCGAGCTGTACAATGAAGAACTTCGCGACCTGATCTCAGGCGAAGAGAATGTCAAGCTCAAGATATACGACGACACGTCCCGGAAAGGCCACGCCACTACTGTCGTGCAGGGTATGGAAGAGTCGCACATTAAGAATGCTGCGGACGGCATAAAACTCCTGCAAGATGGCAGTTTGAAGCGCCAGGTGGCAGCTACCAAGTGCAATGATCTTAGTAGTCGAAGCCATACAGTATTCACCATTACTGCCTGTGTGAAAAAGACCGGAGAAGACGGAGAGGATTACGTCAGTGCCGGAAAGCTGAACCTGGTGGATCTTGCTGGAAGTGAGAACATTCAGCGTTCGGGTGCAGAGAACAAGAGGGCCGCGGAGGCTGGCCTGATCAACAAAAGTCTGCTTACTCTAGGACGCGTCATCAATGCACTCGTCGAACACGGCTCGCACATTCCTTACCGAGAGTCCAAACTGACCCGGCTGCTTCAAGATTCTCTCGGTGGTCGGACGAAAACATGCATCATTGCAACGGTATCACCAGCAAAGAGCAATCTTGAGGAGACCATATCGACACTCGACTATGCATTCAGAGCGAAGAATATCCGCAACAAGCCCCAGGTCAACCAACTAATCAACAAGAAGACCATGCTCAGGGAGTTCACGCACGAGATTGAGCGACTCAAAAGCGAGCTGATCGCTACGAGACAGCGAAACGGCGTCTACCTGTCGAACGAGAGCTACGAGGAAATGACGGTCGAAAGTGAATCTCGCAGGATCCAGAATGAAGAGCAGGCTGCAAAGATCGAGACCCTCGAGGCCAACCTACGAAACAAGGTACAGGAACTCTTCTCTTTGACTTCGAGTTTCATGGGGTTAAAGAAGGACCACGAAAGCACCAGATCGCAGCTGGACGAGACGAAAGGCGTTTTGGACCAAACAGAGCTTGTCCTTGAAGCAACCCGCAAGACTCTTGCTGAGGAAGCCCACCTGCGCAAGGCACATCAAAAGACCGAAGAGCAGATGCATGTTGTCGGTAACGAGCTTATTAACACACTGCAGAAGACTGTCCAGGACGTGGGAGGTCTGCATGCCAAGAACAAGAGGAAATCTGACCTACAGTTGCTAAACCGAAGCAATTGGGGGACTGCTCAGGGTCAAGTGTCTGCTGTCACTTCGCTGGTGGAGGGTCGTGTGGAGGAGTTCAGGAACGAGCAGCAAGAACACATGGACGGCATCTCAAAACGCATGCAGTCATTCGTCCAAGGGGAACTACAAAAACTTTCGTCGACGCAGTCATTCCTGGATCAGAACCTCGAGCTCTTTGCTCAGTCTAAGAAGGAGCTGATGGAGCAGAAACAGAAGTCGAAAGACGAAATGGACGAAGTTCTCGAAGAGATCAAAGAGGTCCGAGATAGTATCAAGGAAAGAGTGGGCGAAAGCCTCCAGGCTATCGCAGTGGCGGCCGAGAGAATCGCACAAGATGTTCTCAGCGAACTTGGCTCATTCCACAACCAACTGCACACGTCGTACTCGTCTCTTGGGAAAGATTTCAAATCCATATTTGAAGACCTGTTGAAGCACATCAGTTCGCAAAGGAGAGAATCCGATGATCTTAGAGAGCAGCTTCAGGGCGCAAGTGATACCATCGTCTCGACTAACGCTTCCATCGCGGCGCAGTTGCAAGAGGTGGTCAATGAAGAAAGACGACAAGCTGCGGAGGAGCGACGGAACCTCTTGGCACAAATCACGACTCTGGTCAACTCACAAGCTGAGGTTCAGGAATCCCGCCTAGCTAACAAGGCGGTCTCCATCCAGCAGAGCATCCAGGAGAACAACACGGCGTTTTCTGGCAGCATGACGCAATTTTCCCAAGGAATGGATAGCTGGGATGAGAAGGAATCTCAGCTCATTGACGAGGTTACCACCTCGCGCGAGACTTTGAAAGCAAGGATGAAGGATGACTGGGCTGTAAGATACCTCATTCAAGTTCCTATTTGTAGTCGCACAGCTAACAGGACAACAGGCCGCAAACAAGTACAGCACTTCGATTCAAGGAACCACAAAATCCGTCCATGCAGAAACAGTACGCGTGGTTGACGAGCAGATGAAAGACCTGGATGAGCAGATGACATCGTTGGACGACTTTGTGTGCCGTGCCCGCTCGCAAAACGCACAGCACCATGACCAGCATGCAAACTCTCTGCGAAACCTATCTGGTACTGTCGAGGGGTCGTATACAAACATCGGCAACCACTTCAAGACTACATGTTCCCGGGTTCAAGATCTCGGCTCAGAGATGGATACGGATATATCCACTGCCCAGGATGCTTTGGAGCCGTTGCCAGAGAACATGTGCCAACCACTAGCGGACCTCCGGGAAGAGATTAACAGCACCGTCCTACAAGAGTACCAGCCCACCGGGGAGACACCTAAGAAGATAGCATACGACTACCCCCGAAAGCTCCCGCATACGGAGGCACACGAAGCACTCCTTCGAAGACTGAATGGCGAACCGTCGCCCAGCAAGGCTAAGGTCTTTGCTGATGCGGACACGAGACTGGCCGAGAACCGCTCCCCGTCTAGGACAGACACTTCGGATCATTTCGCCCCCCTTGCGGACCGCGACCAGAACCCAATGTCCATGAGTCTCCGTGAGGTACATCCTAATCTCAACACAGCGAGCACATTCAGCATAGACCCACGCACTAATGCCACAATCCACGGTTATAGAGCTAGCCTTGGACCAGGGTCATATGTCAACGTGACGAGCGATTTCGACCGGGACGTTACAATGCCGCTACTTAAGAATGGCAGGTCGACACGGTCCAGGGCTTCGAAGAAGACGGCGAGCGCAGAAGGGAGCGAGAACATGCCGCTCCTCTCTGCGGTGGTACCTGGCGGTGGACCGGAAATCTTCTCTCAGAGCATCTCGAGGAGGAAGAGCCCGCGACTCAACTAGGCACCCCGAGGATGCAGGGCAGCAGTTGGGCAAAGGCAACCAGACACTGGTAATCAATGGGACTGAGTAAGATCTGGAGGATCTGGGGGGGTCTTGAGAGTGGCGTTGGTGTGTGTGTGTGTGTATGTGTGTTTTCGTGTGTGTCTGTTTCCGTGAGGCGCAAGGCTTGCGGGAGTATGCTTGCAGGAGTATATTGTATATACGTTACTTGGCAGGAGCCAAGCTGTCTTCGTTTATAGGCCTGGTCAATATGCTAGATACCCCCTGTGCTTTCAATGTTCCTCTAGTTGGAGCAGACTAGAAATCATATGTTTCTTTTACACCTTGCAGTGCCTATTCTCGAGTCGTGTACTTCTCAATACAGAGTACCTAGACATGCCAACTAGACGGTGTTATAGTTCACTGTGGTGTGATAGTGTACTTATCTAACATTTAGTTGCTGACTAGGTCGTTGTAGCCGTGTTTATATTGAATTATTGCTAGAGCTTCCGACCTACTTTGGTACACGCAAGGCATGGCCATCTCCACCCCTTTTCTACTTGTTCGTAAGTAGACACAGGAGAATTACAGTTTCAACTTTGGCAACTAACACACAGTTAAGCCTTTAAGTAAGGCTTAGGTAGTTTCTATGAGAGATCATAGGTGCAGCCAGCTGCAGCTAGATCAAGTCGTATCCTTTAAGTAAAGGTAGTGAATGTGTTAGCTGCACAAGTAACTTTCATACTCACCCGCCGTCTCTTTGAAGGGGAGCTGGACCGGATCAGTATGGTCTTAGACATTGAGATATAAATTTGATATGTGCCCATGTTTGCTTCGGCACACTCTTCCTCTACCCACTCTCGCTCACTCTCTTTTCTCCTCACGCCAAACTCCAGACAAATCCTTGAAACCCATCTTTCCACGCCCCATAAACCAAACTGACAGTTACCCCCAGTTGCCCGGTAGTCGTCTCTCAGGGGTATATATATTCGTACTTGCCATCTCGACAATCACCCTGGCAATATACTCGAGCACCTACGTCGGTAGTCATCTCGAGTTCCTCACCTGCATCTCCTGGCAATCATCCACTTAGAAAGCACCTTCCTGCCAGACTATCTTTCTTTTCAACCCCATCCCTAGGTACTTAGCGGGTCTCTCTTTCCTTCTATCAAAGCTACCGGCCGACAGGTCATCAAATCCCGCCGTCAGCTTCTCTATATAAGCCCTCCATCCCCGCCATCCATCCACCCATCCATCCATCCGTCTCACCGCAGCCTTGCCTAGTCACCCTGCGCACATTTATCATCCTCCACTCGGTCATCCTATCCTTATCACACCGACGTGCGCTCTCGTCATTCATCCACCAGCCGTTTATAACAATTTCGCGACGCATCTATAGCCATCCTAACCCAGTCCCGGAAGCCATGTCTAACCCGCATCCCTTCGCGGGAGCGCTCTTACATGGCCTTAACCATGCTAGCTCTCAATGGGTTCAATGGAATCCCGGCTTTGCCATTCCCATTCCTCCGTTGGCCTTCAACTTTCCCCATCAGCCGCACAAGCCCCGAGCTGATCGCGTTGTGAGCTGTGTGGTATGCGGTGACATCTGCAAACCAACTGTAAGTCGTCCTGCTGGTGGTACCCCTTGCCCGAGCTAACGCTCGCTTTGTCCTCCATTTCCTTCATGCCCCTCTCTTTTGAATGAAGTTCCAATAGCTCACCAGTTACAGGTCAACTCGGCACTTTGTCGTTGGGGCGCAGTCAAGCGCGACTGGAGTACGTATTATATTCAGCATACAGTTCAAGCTTCCTCCCTTGTCCTATCTTCCTCCATCCTCGATATGTTCGCCGACCTGCGCGATCCACGGTGGCTGTCAAGGCCCACTGCTACAGAACTAGTTCATAGAGTATACTCTTACTAACCTCGAATTTGTGCAGTGCACCCCAAGCTCATAGGTCTAAAGCCCAGCTCCAGCGACACATCCGAACTCCAAACCCGGAATCGCCAAGATGACGCTGAAGTTGAGATTCTGGATGTGAAGGATTTCAAAGGAAGCTTGAGTGGCTTCGTAGTGGAAGGCATCGGCACCGTGTCCATCGATACGACTAACGAGACGATATACCTGCCGATCCACGGCGCCTGCCTCGAGATCACCCGCATTTTCTGCAATTATCAATCGAAATTCAGCATCGATTTCCGCGCGGCGGGCGGTGGCGAGCCGTCAACCCTCGCACACTTCTGTGAGATTTGGTCGAAGCGTGCCATAATGACCGTCCACAGCTCCCATGACCAAGACGACAACGACAACGACAGCGGCAGTGACGATGGCAATGACGATGACGACGAATCGGATCATAGTTCCTCCAACCGTGGGCTCATGATCATGGAACCGCACAAATACTTCGGCCAAGTCGAGTCCAACGGCAGCCTCCAAACATATGTTGCTGAGACCACCTACAACCCTGATCTTCGCCGTCTCCAGGCCGACCCTTCTGCCTTTCTCTGTGCATGCGGTAGTAACTGGGGCTGTCATAATAGCACGCGCAGTGTTATCCAGTGGTTGCAGCTCATACCACCCCACGACGCGGAGCCGACACCCGAGCTCACAGCGCTGGGTGCGCGGATCCTGGACCTGCCGTCCGAGCTGCACGACCGCATTATCGAAAGTCTCGAGCCCTTTTCGGACCTGGGCCCTGAGAAGCTGAGGTGCACACGCCTTCTGCCGCCGGCATGGTGGCGCCATAAGCTATTCGACGGGTCGCTGATCCCCTGGTTGTTCGACCTTGACCTCGCATCGGTGCTTGAGGGACGCTGCCCCTCGAGATTCATCAACGCGGCCGATATTGCTGCAGACCCCGACGCCTGCGACTGGGAGTACCTCTGCCGCAGGCTCGCGCAGCGGGACGTCTTCGAGAATGGCGGCATCCTCGCCCACGCCCCAGCCCGGCTCTGGAACCGGTACCGCATCTGGCGGGTGCTCAGTGCTGCACGGCTCGGCCATGTGCTAGGATCGGAGATGCCGAAGACGTGGCAGTACGCGCCGCAGGTTGAGGATGATAAGTGGTAAGGGGTAGGACGTTCAAGTTTCTGTCGGCGACAGGTGGTTGCACGATGCTACATTTATACGAGGCATCATTTTCCCCATGAGTTTACAAGTAGGTCTCCTCCCCCCTCACCCCTTTCAGTATAAGTTATGAAGATACCTCAGTCAGGATTCGTACTAACTATATGGCTGAAAACATAGACATACCGCTACATTACCCACCGGTCCATCTTTAGGTAATACCTACAGATGCGTACCGCGTTGGTTTTCGACATACCACCCCTCTACCCTATGAGAAGACTCCCATGTTCGGTACACAATGGACCTTTCGAGATTTTTAGAACCTTCATGTTACATTCGATGACAGGAGTTTTGTTGTGGAACACAGGCATTGACGCGATTGGCACCTAGAAGGTTGTACCTTCACGGATGGAATTGAAGACTCGCAACGAGGGGCGAACACATGAAGTTTTGGAGGCATTCTACGTTGGCATTTGGCGTTAGAGAGCCGACATCATAGAGCAATCTCGCAATTTCCTACGTTGCTTTCCCGTCAATCCGAAATTAGGAGTTAGGCCACATAGGCGGGCATACCAGCATGCCCGATTTGCTATTAATACATTGCATATATAATATGATATCGGGGCCTCCTTGGGTCAACGTCCCTACGTGATGAACATAGTCAGATTGCCATAGTGCGTTGTAGGGTTATTGGTAGGTAGGGCGCTCTACCTGTCTTTTGTATATGCTTCACTGCCCACTCCTGACGTAGGTGGTCAAAGAGTACTTAGGTACCAAGGCCAATATGCATAATATGATTGAATTGGGTATCGTCTCCTATTCGTACATACATACATGCATGCATGCATACACACGTATACGCCTATCTATCTATCTATCTACACACACCCATACCTTCCTTTATAGTGAGTCCTATCCCAGAAAACGTAGATACATCTATCTACCTACCTACTGCACCCCGCCCTCCCGGGCCCTCACGACCTCGTCGCACCGCCCGCACAGCTGATCCTCCGCGGGGGCGACGTAGCGCCAGCACCGGGGACACTTAGGTTGCTTGGGGGGCGTGACGACGACGCGGCCGACGGCGCCGTCGTCGTCGCACGCGAACTCCTGGACGTACGACCAGGCCGGCCCGTTGTCGTTGGCGTTGACGTCGTTGTTGTTGTGCGCGGAGGGGGGCACGATAGTCACGGACGAGACGACGAACATGGCCTCGAGCTCGTCGGCGCCGTAGCGCCCGAGCGTCGCCCGCATCGTGTCCTCCCCCTCTACGGAGGAGGAGGAGGAGGGCGAAGGCAGGACGACGGCGACGGAGCTCTGCAGCGACGAGCCGACGGCCTTGTCGGCGCGCGCGGCCTCGAGCGCGGCCTTGATGGCCGCGTGCACGGCCATGAGGCGCGGCAGGTCGGCGCGCAGGCCCGCGACGAGGCCCGGCGCCAGACGTCCGGGCTCGATGACCGGGTCCGCGTAGAGCTGGTGGAGGGGGTGGGTCGGGGATCTTTTGAGAAGCGGTTAGTTCGTTAGCGAGCGAGCGAGCGGCGATTTCCGTTGAAAGTAGGTTAGGTAGGTAGGTAGGTAGGAGGGTGTTTTTGATTGAAAAGGGGGAGGGAGGGGGAGGGAGAAAACGTACGCGTCTTCCTGTTTCATCCACTCGGGGCGGTGCTCCCACGCCTCCTCGACGAGCAGCGGCGTCATGGGAGCCAGCATGCGGAGAAAGCCGGTGAAGACGGGCTCGAGGACGCCGCCGCCGTCGCCGCAGTAGAGGCGGTCCTTGAGGGCCTCGAGGTAGAAGGCCGAGAGGTCGTTGGTGACCCAGCGGTTGAGCGCGCCGAACCCCTTGTAGAACTCGTGGTTGTCGAAGGCCCGCCCCACCTCCCGCATCGTGTCCTGCAGCTGGATGACGGCGATGTGGTCCGTCACGCTCAGCGGCGCCGTCCGCGCCGACTTGTGCATCGACCCCAGGAGCATCTTCACGATCGTGCGGTACTTTATCAGGGCCGTGTGGATGGACTGCAGGCTCGGGACGCCAATGACGACGTCTCGCGTATAGTCACTGCTGGCGGCCCATAGTCGCAAAGCGTCGGGGCCCAGGGCGTCATAGGTAGGCGGTCCTTGAGCAGCTTTCCCTTTCCGTTTTACTGGGGGCAGAAGTGTGCCGTCCATCACCTGCCGAGGCTCTACCATGTTCCCTATGGACTTGGACATCTTCCTGCCATCCTGATCGAGCGTGAAACCGTGAGTGATGAGTTGCCTGAAAGGTGCCCCCTTTTCGAAGTCGGCGCCGGCTTGCGCTCCCGCAGCAATGCGCGTGAGGATGCTAGACTGGAACCAGCCACGATGTTGGTCAGATCCCTCGAGATATACATCGGCTCGGCGCGGCATCATGGTCCAACTGCTGCCGCTGTCGAACCACACATCCATCGTGTCTGTCCCTCGCCGGTATCCTTGCCCTTTCAGCGAAGACGGTATCCAGGCTGGGTCGTCCGACGCGTCCGACCACCACGCGTGAGTCCCTCGTTCTTGAATGACGGAGATGATGTGTTCGACCACATCATCGTTGATCACAGCCGCACCCGATTTGTCGTATAAAGCCGGAATAGGAACGCCCCAGGCACGTTGTCGCGAGATACACCATTCGCTTCGGCCTTGTACGAAGGATTCAAGCCGTTTTCTGCCTGATTCCGGAATAAAACGAACGTCGTCGAGCGCTGCTAAGGTTTCTTGTTTGATTGATCCCACATCGGCGAACCATTGTTCAGTAGCTCTGATTATAACTGGTTGTTTCGTTCGCCAGTCATACGGGTATTTATGCCGGTATTTCTCCGCTAGCAACACGTCACCGTGTGGTTGAAGAAGGTCGAGGATACTCTGCCCGCCCCCTTCATTGACGGATGGGGCCGATTCTAGCGTCTCCAGGGCATCAGGGAAAGCATCCTTGGTAAACCTTCCGTGGTCGTCCACAGGAGCCGCCACTGGTATCCCAAGGGATCTACATACCTCGTAATCATCAAACCCATGGCCAGGTGCGAGATGAACCAGTCCCGATCCGGAGTCGGCCGAGACGAAATCTGCGTGTATGAGCGGTTGCGGGACGCCAGATTTTCCAAGTAGTCGGTTCATGTATTTCAAGCCCTTAAGTTGGCTGCCTTCGAAGGTTCCAAGTACTTCGACGTTGTTTAGCGTGTCATCAGGACCTTTCTCTACTTCCACGCCCATCTTTGTGAGTAGCGTCTCAAGCCGGCTTTTGGCTACTAGCAAGAAGCTGGCCCCGTCGCGAATGACACAATACTCAAGGTCATCGTGTATTCCAATAGCCCGGTTTGCTGGAAGAGTCCACGGTGTCGTAGTCCATACCACAGCATACAGTTGACCCTGAACCTTGTCTCGCAGGTCTCCTAAGTGAGGTAGAGTTCTCCACTCGTCTGCGATGGGAAACCTCACCCAAGCCGCATTCGAAATATGATCGTCCCGATATTCCAGCTCAGCCTCAGCAAGGGCAGTCCTTGAAGAAGGCGACCAGTAAACCGGCTTGAATCTTCGATAGATTAGGCCCTGCTTGACCATCTGTTGGAACAGGCGCAATTGCCTCATTTCAAATGCCGCATCCATAGTGGTCCATCTGCGCTCCCAGTCGCCCATGACTCCGTAAGACCGAAAACTCTTCATCTGCTTCAGAACGGTGTTCGAAGCAAGGTTCCGAGCCGACTTTCGGATTTCAAGGGGTGTGAGCTTCGCATCCTTCGAGTTCTCCAGAGCCTTGAGCTCGATGGGAAGTCCATGACAGTCCCATCCTGGAACGTAATCTACTTGCCGTCCTACACATTGTGTACGTATAAGTCTCGCATTATCGGAAAACCTCTACAGCCAGCGCCTAATTCATTGCTAACCTTGTTGCACCTTCACCCTCAGAATCATGTCCTTGAGGATCTTGTTGAGGGCATGGCCGACATGCAGACTGCCATTGGCATATGGCGGACCATCGTGAAGTATGAAGGTATTATCGGAGGGCCGGTTGTGCCTCTGCCACTCGTAAAAGCTGTCGGCGCATCGCTGGATATACTGCTCTCGCTGTGCCGGCAGGGATCGCGGCCTAGTCAAACAAAACCAGTCAACTCGAGTCTAGGGCAACGTCGAAGCAATTGACCTACGGAAACGTAGATTTGGGCAGCTTCAGTGTTGCCGACCAAGATTTTGACATGGTAATCTCCAGACCATGGTTGTGGCTGAGGACCTTCTAGATATCTTGACGCATAGGACCTATCTCTATGGAAGCTGATCGCTACAAAAATTCGGGATATTGCTTCAGAGCTGCCTGTCAGCTGGCAGAAAGAATGGTGGCAGCTAGCGCCACGAGAAGAAAGGCTACAGATTACAGAGCCACAACTTTCATTTCAGCCAATCATATTCACTCCAAAGGACTGGCATTGACGCCACATATGCAAGGCTGACAATTACAGGTAGCTACGCTTATACAGTGGAGACCGAGTCGTCATTGCCCAGTGGAATTCACTCCGGCGACAACAAATGTCCCAATGTCCCTCCCATTCTGTCAACAACCAAAATATACCTACAAATATTGGGCCAACGCATAGGAGTCACGAAATGATAGGATATTACCTGCCCAACCATGGCGCCAATACGCCGATATCTTCGTATCACGAAATATTCCGTCCTTGAATGTCGCATCTACCTCGACAATCCTGCGCTCGTGCATTCTTGGCTCCTCAACCCCAGGGATCCTGTCTTGCCAAGAGTCATTGACAGCGTCCGTCCCCTCGTGCTGCCCAAGCTGCGCGAGGAGCGGGAGCGCAGTCGGAAGAGAAGTACAAAGAAGAAAAGTATCAAGGATGTAGTGGTTGAAGGTAGGTTCCTACGATCAATAATTGCTGCATGGCCGTCACATCGCTGGGGTCTGCGAAGTACTGTACCTCGGGCGCGGTGCTTGGCATGCCCTCCATGGACGATATTGAGGGGAGATCTACGGAATCATGATATGGCGATGTAACACTTCATCATAGGTGACTTTGAGGTCTCCATATTCCTGACCGAGACGAGCACCCGCCACTCGATCCTGACGAAGCACAAGCACTTCCACGACACGACCCAGACTAAGCTGACGTCCAACTCGGGTCGCCTCATTGGCGCGACCAATGAGGTCCCCGTCGACGTTGATGTCACCGCAGAACTGGCACCAGCGGTGATACCGCGCGAGGAGAGCGACGACGAGGATGCGGCTGCCACCTTGGCCGTTATCCCGGCCGTAAATGAACCGGCGGCTAGCAGCAGCGGCAGGCGGCCCAAGCGCGCGCGCAGCAATACTGAAACAGAAACCAACGCAGATCGCGACGGGAACAGCGACGTCGAGGTCATATCGGATGGCCAGGAAGGCGCGGAAGAAAGGGATGACGACCACGACGACCACGACGGGCTGTTCGTGGACGACGGTTCGGATGACGGGAACGCTACGAGGCCGAGGCCGGCCAAGCGCCGCAGGGAAGTAGCCGCGGCTGCTGCGGCAGATGGCGACGCGGATGCGGATGCGGATGCGGGCGGCGACGACAAGAAGAAGCTCGCCATGGACGTCTCGTACGAGGGGTTTTCTATTTACGGACGCGTCCTGTGCCTCGTCGTCAAGCGGCGTGAAGGCGCCGGCCCCCAACAACAACAAAATGCCGGACGCAGCGGTAAGGGAAGTGGATCCGCTGCTGCTGCTGCAGGCGGCAAAGGCTCGACGAAACCTGGGGGCGGAGCCGGCGGCGGCCAGGCCATGATGGAAAACTTCATCATCTCGACCCAGGTCCCCGCGGGAGAGGATGACGCTACCGCATGACGGCGAAATAACGATGTATAGCGCAGGGAGTGCAGTTATGTAAAACGCGATGCGATGCGGACCCGAAGACCGCCCGACTGCGCTCTCAGTCTTTGCATACCGCCCATCTCCTCTCTCCCACGTGGGCCCCGTAGGATTCGGCCATGCGTGCCATCTTAGCTCACGGCTGCGGGTTGCTTACTACGCGCATATACTTAGATAGATGTGAGCGTCGTACCACGGTAATCCTCCCTTGGCGCACACTATCGTTCAAGGCTACGGGATTAACTGACGTGATGTTGGTGGGTGGACCTTGAGTCAGTCTGGGGAAGCCCTGCGACGATCTCATTTGCTGATGCGCGCGCGGCCAAATACTACAGTTGTATCGAGCAGGAAGGAGATATTCCTTATGTGGTCATTATTGATTCCGCGATCCTGACTTTCTAAGGCTTCCGATGCCTGCTACAATCTCGCGAGCATCTCAGGGGCAGATAGATTTGTCACGAGGCGAAAGTGTATTGGTACATCTCGTATAATGCTATCCCATAGCTTACTGATATGCAATCGATGCGCCAGGGGCAATCGCTGACAAGATCATTGAATAATCCCGAGATCATCCTCAACACCTTCTCTCCAACCTAGTACGGAGATTACCTCGTTCATTGTGACCATGACTCACCTACGGTCTTTTTACTGCTTTTCCCAATGTCTTTGCGCCGCTCACTGTATTGCTTAGCTGATGTCTCACTTTACGAGCTAGGAAAAGGGGTATTGCTAGCCCACCTCACCTCCAATGGCGGGGGGAGCGACACCGAGGACCGGGGCCTCGACCGTTTTAGAGGCGTACAATAGATCGCGGTAACGGGTACCTACGTAGGAGAAAAGCTCGATTGCGTATGAGCTAGGAGCCGTCAGCTAGCCTTGGTCTAGTATTACGCCTCAGCCTGAGACTCCCTTCGGCAACAACCTAGCTCTAGGGAAGCCTCATGATGATATTCTCCCGCAAACCCCGAGGCGCGTGTTCTAGCCCGGCCTTTGATTCACCGCTAAGGAGCGCCTCACCCTGTAGCTATACTCCACGACATAAATCCCGTGGTCATGGCATATTCCGGTTCCGAGTCACAGGGCCGTATGCCGAGGCCGCGAGCTCCCTCCTACTACACACATTCTCGGTAGCTAGACAGGAAAGCAGCAGTAATACAGGCATAACGCTGATTTGCGCAATGTCTCATGTCGATAGGCACAAAAGGGGTCTCCGAAAACCGTCGGTGTGGGTAGAAGCGTGTCTCGTTGTAGCCCTCTGAGAGGCGCCGTAAGCCGGAGTCAAGCCTGGGATACCATACGCCAAACGTCATGCGGATGTAGAAAAAAAAAAGAAGCTGACAGCATACGCTAGCTAGAGGCGCGCGCTCGGTAGGCGAGTAGGGAAGGAAGGAGTCCCACGGGTCCGCTGTTCTTCGGAAAGAGACGGGACAGCAGAACGATGATGATGCTAATTAAGCCTATAACCTCCTGTATGGCGAGAGAGAGAGAGAGAGAAGATCGATGCAGGCAGGCAAGCTCACGGCACGGTTCAACGAGAGGGTCCCGTAGGGGAGGAAGGCTACGTTTCGGTGCCGGAGATGCGGAGAGCTCGTGGGCGCGTGAAGAGACGGCATGTGCCGTGAGGATGTTAATTGGAAAGCTTCTCTCTTCCATCTGTCGCTGAACGTAGGGGGGGTCGGATGATTGGCTTCTTGTGAGTTGTTACTGCATCATGCACGCGAATGCGACTGCGACCTTTGATGAAAACGATGAACAGTCGACGGGGGAACGAAGACGACGCCGCTGTCGTCGCCACGAGGTGGGCGGCAGCCTGCAGAGAGCGCGATTTAAGGGAGATTGGCCCAGAGGCGAACAAGCCCACGTGTTGATGACACACATTGTCACCGTATGATCGGGGGCCGTGATGGTCGGTGGCGCTGGAGGGTAGAGCACGCCGCGGGCTACATGCATCCGTAAGGTTAGGAGGTAGGTAGTTTACTACAGCCCAGGCGCTTGATAATGGCAGCTTTCGCGAATTCACTGTATCCCACCCAGTTGCAGTGGCATGATGCGCCACCCTCTCTGCAGTTCATGTATCACAACTCACCAACTCGACCGGGTGAGTGACCTCAACGCGCATCTCCCTGCCTCTCTCTCTCTCTCTCTCTCCCCTCCCCCCCTCCGGTGGAGCTCAGCCGTACAGGGTCGGGTCGCATCATGGCATCACCATGAGCGCGTGGCGGCCACTCGATCTCACTACCTCGCAAGCTCCTCCCCGGGAGTACTCTGCAGGTATTGGAGGGGGTTTAACATGATACCGACCGACGCTGATGTTGTTTGTGATTGTTGCCGTTGTTGCTGCTGTCGGTGGTGGTGGTGGTGGTGGTCGCATACCGCAGGCCCGCGAGCCCGGCCGGCGCGCCGGGCTAAGAAAATCGACCGAGGCGCCGATGTTGCATTGTCGATCGGGGTTTCAGGTTCCCCAGATTGCCTGATTCTGGCTCCATCACAGAGAGAGCCGACGCAACATGGGGGCCATGTGGATGTATATGTATGCTTGCGTGTGTGTGTGTGTGTGTGTGTGTGTGTGTCTATGGGTGTATGCACGAAACGTTGATGGGTTGGTCGGACCGGCTCTCGACCTGTTTGGGGGGTGAGGGGGGGAGGGGAGACCTACTTACTGACTACATGCATACATGCCCTACATACGATTACTCGGACGGCAATAATACGCGCGATGCGTGAAACGATCAAGACGGGACTGACTAACCATGTCCATGTTTGGGATATATGTGCTCGGGAAGCGAGAAAGGGATATGGACATAGAGATGACCGTGGTTTGGTCTATCAAACAGATGCAATGGACTAGGTAACCTAGGTGCGAGGAGGGTGCGTACGGTACCTATTTTGGGGGCTATGTATGGATGTGTTGTATCCGTCGTGCACGCATGGCCCCCGCAGCTCCGGCCTCGACTGAGTAGGCCCCGTACCGACCGCCGTGGGCCGTTTGCTGTCCCCGTTGATGTTGGTGGTAGTGGTTTCTACTCATCCCGGAGAGCTCAGAGATTAGTGGCTGTTGATGGCCCGCCCATGATGCTTCTTCTCGCATCGTATCACCAACAGTCCTAACTACAGTACATCTACGTAGTACCATGAAATAGGTCGTAAGGTGTGTACACCGCAGCGTCAGCCCCCGACGTATGCGCCAGTTCCCGTGCCATCGGCAGGTACCCTGGCCTCCCGGATGCGGCGGAGTGCATGGAAATAGAAAAAAAGAAAAAAAGAAAAGAAAAAGGATGATGAGGTCAGGCTGGGTTCTAGCATATTACTACTATGTGAGAATATGCACGTATTTGACGATCGATGCCGTACCTACGAAACACGCACGCAAATCCCGTACACTCGTACGTAGGTATATGCATAGGCACACCTACGCCTACATATGGGCTTCATTTGTATGCACGCAGTATGTACGGGATTTCTAAAAACAGCTCAGCAGCTACCGCTTTTACGGTTCTGACCACTCACCCCTCTCCATCAGCCCGATTGCCCAATCGCGAGCGTAGCATCCGTCGTCACGTATTCATGTAGGTAAGCATGGAAAGCATGTAATGTAGTGTACAGGCGTGCAGTACACGCGGAATCATGTAACTACAGGTATGTAAGTCTTCCATGTGTGCTTGTGTTCCCGGCGATCAGGGCAAGGCTTTTAGGATCATGCTGGAGGGGTTGATGGATGGCGTCAGGTCAGGCGCTTCGTCAGCCTCTTCCTCTCCCCCCTCTCTCCCTCTATCTGTCTGTCTGTCTATCTGTCTGTCTACATTATACATACGACGCGAAACAGCATAACTGTTTGGGTGCTCGTTTATTATTGCTGGCTGGAGTTTAGTTTACCGGGCACTTAAATCCGTACGACGTACAGCCCGTCGGGTCCGGCGGCACGGTATCTTATTTCGCATTAATGAGCAGATAATAGTAAGTATTGGCGCCCGGCTGGGGTAGCTACGCTACTGGGGATACTGGGGTCTGCTTCAGCAGGGGTTCAACATCGATAATGATGTGCCTGTTTGTCTGTCAGCTGACGATGGGAAAGTGGACGGTGATCGGTCATTCGGACTTTTGTTGGCCTTGCGATACTAGTACATGCCCAGTTGGTATACCTAGAGGCCATCTGGCTACGTACTAACAGTATCCTGTATGTCTGTTACTCTGCTACCTACTACATACATAAGGTCATGCACCATCACTAATCGGGTATCACGACGGCTACCGCGCCGCACCGTGCCGCATATGCTGCCTGACCTTCCAATGGCCTTCCGTCCCTCTTTCCCCTCTCTGCCCTGACTGATGTGCCATCCACCGAGAGAGGTGAGCACGCGGGGTCCCTCAGGCATATTTACAGGTACCTAACAGGGCGGGAGCGAGGCCTCTTGGGACAGATCGGGGCATCAGATTGGCTAGCTGGTGCTCGCTATGCGCCTGTTATCTCAGGACTTGATCAGGCTGCATTGGGAGGGGAATCCTACTTCCCAGTGACACGTGTGTTGCAGCTACATGCAGATCGAGATGCTTGGCACCCAGAGTGTCGGATTCTCGTGGCCAGCGGCGGTGTTTACTCGTCGGTGACATGGCAAGGTAGGCCAAAGACCCTCACAGCCCTGGCACGATACCACGACAACATATCTACTGCGTACAATGCTACATGCCCCGACCGTATACCCAGCCCTATCGATCCAAGTACGCGAGTTACGCGAGTCTGGTAGTTCGGCTAGTAAACTGGGAGGCTTGTGATAAGGGAATTGGGGTCCAGCGCCGATCATGCCCCCGGATGGCGCTGCTATTGAGTGTATTAATTGCACAATGCGACTGTGGCTGGCTCACCAAATGTTGGTACCGACTGTGAAATACGTAGGTTAGGTATGTTCAGCAGGCTGGGACCAACGACCACTTGCATATGCACTGCGTGCGTAGGACATACCTACATACGTAGCGGTAATATACATATTACCTAGGTATGATATGTGTACCTAACCACTGGGGCCCCCACTGCTACGAACAAGAACTCGTCACCTACTTACTCTTGTTGCATGCAGTATGCAGTATACTACATAGTATAGTACGTAATAGATGTCGGGTGTTGTATAATATGGCCCTTCGTGTCTGGCGAAACGGCTCTTACTAACACAAGAGTTAAAGCCGTGGGATCTCCGCTTCAGCCGTCATTGTAGCATCCTTGGCCTGCTGAGTGGCCGCATGACCTGGTAAGAAAAGTTGGCGCATGGCCAACTTTGAGACGAGGATATGCAGCGGTGACGGGACTGTTGATCTGATAGCCGATGTGATCAATATTATCGGTAGATAATACTCCGTAGTATAGCACGATAGTATGAGGTCTGTCTTATGCCCTATACCGATTGGGGCACCATCTCCCCCATATCGCTAACAGTGATCCACAGACAGTGTCAATGTGTAGGTTGTACCGATACCTACTTGTCAGACGCGGTCGAATAAGACTTCCATTAAGCTGACGCTTCACACGGCTGGAGTCAATTGATCCGAGAAAAAGTTGGTAATCAACCCGCCCGTAATCGTATATCGTTCTAGAACTCGGCTCGGCGATTGGGAGGCTGTTCGGGGACTGGGGCAATGTAACGCTCTTCAGGAGGGTGCGCTCGGGATTGCCCAATCCTCTCTGATCTCCCTCTCGCCTCTCGGCCGAAAAGACAGCATACTATGTAGAGATATTGCTTGTAAGCGAGAAAACAGGCAAGTTGTGCCGCGTACTCTCTACGTGTTAGTTGCAAGACGGGGGCTTTTCTGCATACAACGTAAGTAGTACGATCTGTACTGGGGGGTTCATTTAGTTCATTTACCTGACGGAGTTGGACGCGTGGGTTGGTTGCCAGATCTGCGCGTGTTGCAGATCATAGATTGACAAGCCTTCGCAAGCCATCTTGCGACATTGCGAGTGGGGATTGACAGATCCCTCGGGCTGTCAACCTGCAGTACATACCATGGAAGTACCATCAATACTGCCTGACTGCGTACTTACCTAGGTATGTCCTAGTGGCGGGCTGAACATCGCTGCCTACAAACTAAAGAAAAGAGAAGAGACAAGGCCTCGCGAAAGGTGAGGCCGCCAGCGGGGTGCTTATCTCTGCAGATTGGGCGACATTTTTCATGTCGAATACCTGACCTGACGTTGTGAGGTTATCTAGGTAAGCTGGCTTCCATTCCATTTCATTGACATCGACAACACTTGTACGACAATCGGACGATATCGTCCGTCGCGCATTCCGCGGAACATGTACTGCGTTGGATAGTATTATGTGTGTATCAATCCGACGCACCGTCCGCCAGGCTGTCAGGCCCAAAGGAGATGACCGATATTCAGGGGTGGATGTCTGGAGCCCCTGTCCCCACGTGGAAAGTGAGCGATTTCGCGGGGGGGACGTCTGCACGGTGGTCTGTTCTCCGATGAATCAGCGCCTGCGCCTCTCCCACAGCACAGAACGAAAGGCGAAAGGGTTCGTGGCGGTCTAAGTTTCAGGGCTAGTCTCATCGCCTTATTGGCTACATCACGAAAGTTCACATGACTGACAGGGCTCCCAAGCTTGCCAAGCGTCCAAGTAACTCTTTCAGTTGTCAGGGTCCGAGGCATCCGTCGTTCTGGGCATGTACTCATATGGACAGAGTACATCGTCTTAGGTGGCTAGCTATTACCATGTTCGAAGCGATGATGGAGAGGGAGACTCGTAGGATAGATAGGACAGTCGTAGTAAGACGCACCTCGTTCCATGTGGTGACCTCAATGTTTGCCCATGTAGCGGTGAGGCACGCATTTTGTGTAATGAAACGGCGAAGCAGCCCGTCTCTCAAGAGCCGGCCGGCCATGTAGCACTACCTACGGGTAGTATCGCCAACTAAGAGAAGCCGTGCACAAATGGGAGAATAGAGGTATCGTGGCTGGTGGGCGCGCTCCAATGGGACGGTCTGGGAACTGCAGCTAGGCCGACCTGCATATCTGTAACACACCCGCATACCTTATCAGGGCCTCAGCCTCGTTACCTAGGTAGGTATTAGCCACCGGGACGTACTACCTACGGTAGCAGGGTAGGTATGTGCCTTTGTCAGCAGAACGACTCCTTGGCTTTCCGTGTCTGAGCGCACCTGCATCTGCATACTGGAGTGTCAATGCGATAGGGCTGCGATCCTTCACGTGGAGATGTTTACCGGGGCCGTCAAGGCCCTGGACGACAGCCAGGCCAGACCAGCCGGGTCGCGGTCGCAGGCTGTCAAATTATTTGTGTTGATTCGTTGACAGGCCGTGCGAGGATTCCTTCTCTCTGAAGGATTAGATCACGACACTCACAGGCGTTTGTCACGTACATTTGCATGCCGCTCTGGCCGGTTACGAATGGTATAGGAAATAAGCTGCTCACGGCTACGTACCCGTAGGCATATGTCGACACCGATCGACTGACAGGTCGTCAGATACGTCTTGCGATCCTTGGCCCACCGGCCTTCTCATAAGCCTCTATCCGAACAAACGCGCAGTCATGGAACCTTTGCGTACGACGAAAGGCGGCGCAGCACGTCATAGAACGACGACACATTAAATAGCGTCCGTTCATCACCCGGCTGTTACCAATACGTATCCTACCGTCAACTGGTTCGGAAGCCGTGTAAGCGGGAATGCTGAAACCATTCATTTGCCTCAACCAATGTTCTGATATTGATATATCTACTGTGCGTTAGGACCGCACAAGGGAAACGGCAATAGCGGTCCTATTGGCAACTTGCCTAAGTCTCATGATGGGGATAGACCAAAGTCGATGTTGTGATTGTGATCTGTGAAAGCTTAGTAGACCGACTAACTCACTATTTCTAGCGTTGAAGCTGGCGAAGCTAGCAAGGCTTCCAATGGCGTATGCGATACATCAATGATCTTCACGGCAGTAATACTGTCCAGTAGCACATCTGTGGAATTCTTAATTTGTTTTTATGAAAATTCTCCGGGAGATATGCACCAAGTTACATAGTACTGGAGTTGTATGTGACAGCGTGGTACATACATAGCTACCGACGATCGATCGTCTGCAGGGTCCTCCTCAGCCTCACCAAATTCATGATCTTGATACGTCTCTTCAGGAAAATGGGGAACGATTAACGGGCTACGAAAGTACACGCGCACTCGAGCGTATTTAGTGAAACGACCAGCTCAAGTCTGAAGACGACACGGTGGAGGCAAATGGAGCCACTGGTGAGGACCTCTGAGATCATCGAAGAATAGGAGACGAGGCCAAGGGCTCTGTAGAATTTTTCTAGAAGATCTGAACAAGCCCGAGGCGTTCCAAAAGCGGTCTGGCTTGGGACCAGACGAATGGCTGGGATTAAAAGCAGCTAGGCCAACCCCGGCTCCCAACAAGGCACGAACCCCTTTCTGCCCCTACCGTCACTTTGCTGAGGTTTGATGTGCTGCGTTTTCTATCCCTGCCCCTTGCAGATTCGCCTTCGTAACGACAGAAATTACAATATAGTCTCCACTTCTAGCCTGCTGTCAGAGTCCGCTACCCAGGGATCCAGGGTTCATCATCTCATGGAAAAGGTCGAAACCGAGGCAGCAAACACGGACTGCACGGGGCGCCGACCAGATAAAGATTTCTCAGCCTGTTTTTTTGTACCTGTCTTCACGGACCTCCAGCCTTGCTCACCCCATCTTCCCAGCGTCCTCGGCTGCCCGGACTGTCAAAAAGCCTCGTATTGCTTCAGCATAATGCAACTCTCATGCATCCTTGACAGGCTCCGTTAAAGGTATATCCAGCGGTACATGCGTATTTTTTGTCCGCCTGTTTAGGAGTAGTAAGTAAAGACAGCCAATGCTACCTCCGTGGTCAAAATGGAGTATCAAGTATTCCATTTTTACACGAGGGAACTATGTTGACACGGATAGCTTTTATACTATATACATAGTACGTACATATACGAAGTCTCGCAATATCAACGGGAGTATCGGTACTTGTACATTCCCAGATCGGCATACGTGTAAATGGGTAGGCCTCTAGCGCCGCAAATCCCGAAAGTGACGATATCGAACTATTAAGCATCGAGGTTCCACTGTGTTCGGAGAGGCCATCGGCATTAGATGGAGACTACATAGTATGTACGCGACCATCGAACATAGAGATTCTCGTATGGAAGGACTCATCAGCCCTGCGAGGTGCTTATTAGTAGCGAGGCCAGCGGTACCGAAGTACAGATCCGTAGGTAACTTGTCATCTCGAATTTGTAGCCGAAGGATTCTACTTTAATCGTTGTGCGCACAGAAAAATGCACAGCATCCTAGCCTAGCAGCCTACTAATAGGCCCACCGTCAGCAAGTTCCTTCAGCCTTGACATGAGCCCATAGGTCAATGTCTACGACCAATGTTGGGATAGACAGACAACACATTATGACTCATGAAGTCTCCGACGACCCAAGGATTCAGAGCGGGTATATGGGCCCAAACTGCGGCCAGACGCCAGAGGATGCGCTCTCTACCCATGCCGGCCCTGCCTCTGAGGGGCGTGAGAGACAAATGTATCCAATGTGCGCGCTATTCACCAAATGTATTCACAGCTGCCACTTCCTCTGTTGGGCGGAGTATTCACGAGTCTAGTACTGTGTGCGTAGGTGGTATGTAGAAGCAAGGCCGCCAAGCGGAGATTTGACTCCATATCACCCTGCGGGCCACGATCAAGGGTCGCAGTAATGACATCAAAATGGAGAAGTTGTCGACAGATTTCGCGAAGAGCTTACCTTACCATGTGGATTGTGGTAGCTGAGATGCTGGATAGCCTATAAACTCGTAGGGCCGAGACGTTGCCATGGTTGCTTTCAGCCCGACCTGAAAAGTGAACGTTGTATCTGATTAACCTGCAAGGCTGGTGTCCTTGTAACCTAGACTCTGTGTGATACAAGGTATACAATTATCCCCAGCTCTACTTGGCAGTAGGCAATAAAGCCTCGGTCTGGCCGGTGGCTGTTTGTTTTAAACCTGAGAAAAATCTTCCAAAGCTAATCTGGAAGCCCTAGTAGAAACGTGTAACTGCTCGAGGGAAACTAGGAATGGATTGTATGAATTTGGAATGTCTCGGTCCCTGAAAATCTTAAGAGTTGTCAGTTTAAACAGATTGAGACATTGGAAACGGCTTGCGCCGTGCCGTCGCGCGAGTCGATATGCATGCCATTGGCATGCAGCGGTGTTTTCTTATTCTTGCCAAAACCTCGTGGCACCCCCGACGGAGATCGGCTGTGGCTTCTGTCATATCTATCGTAACTCAGGTTAGATAGCAATTTGCTTCTTCATCCATTATTGCCTCGTAGCGTGTGGGCTGCGTCCGTACTGGGGTTAGGAGCGAAGCCAACTTCACTCGGGTTAGCGGTCACCAGCTGTGACCAAGCAGTTAGGGCTGGGGATACAGGGGTTTGGCCAGCTTTTGTCATATGTCGTTCAGGGTTTCAAGGGCCAGCTGACCTCTTCGTCGCATGCTATACCTCAATAAGGGCTGAGGGATGAATTAATGAAATTGAGGTTGACGTCCTTACCTGACTGATACTGCGCATTGGCGAGGTACGCGCTGCTTGACATCCGTGGCATGAGAACTACCTGGCACGTTCGGCGCGATACCTACTTGTCATCTTTCCCCCTCTTAGGGCAGCGTCAGTTCGGATCCGGGTTGAATCTACCATGTACCGCGTACCGATATTTTTTTTTCCCCTTCCTCTCGTTGTCTGTACCTGATTTAGGTGTCATGTTTCGTCGTTGCTTCTGGAACTGGAGGTCTTGGCCTAAGATAATTTCCCGGTGGGTCGTCGAAGGCAAGGCCGTTGGACGCCGAAGGGAGACGGGGCGAAAGCGCTGCTCACCGCAACGCAAACGCAATCATTCGATCGCTCAACCGTAATGAAAGGCCCACCCCTAGCCGAGAGCACTGGCTTCGATCGAGAAATCTTTTTTATGTACAGTACGTAGTAATATCCCGTGCGAAAACTCTGAGGGCTGAATCCTGGCGTCAGTGGAGCCACGACAGTCGACCTTATTAGGCACTGCGTGCTACCTTAGGCAGTGGACACTGGAAATGTTCTACGAGCCTTCTACGAAGCAGTGGAGCCCGTGAGCCCGTGTATCTTGCCAGCGAGATCCCAACCTCATTTCAGAGCCTGTCCGAGCTATGTTGTACTACAACGTAAAGCACAGAGCAGCAGAGCAAACGGACCTCACCAGACTAAAATAGAAATAAGGTGATGATGACATGGGAGAGGAAGAGTCCGAGCGATCCAGCCTCCTCCTTCGTAGGTAGGGCCTCGCAAGCACTGTCAACAGCGGACGTAGGCAGGCAGGCAAGCAGACAGGTAGGCAGGTAAATAGGTACCTAGGCAGGCAGGCAGGTAAGTAAGTACCTAGGCTGTTAGGGCACGACCACATGCTAGGGCTCTCTGTCTGTTGTCTGTGTATTGGGGCAGCTCCAATTTCGGGTGGTTATAGGGTAGGTAGGTTGTCTGCTACTCACCTTATGCGCGGCATGGCATGCATCGTACGGAGCTAGGTACATGTACATTGCGAAAAGGACAGGACACAGAACAGAACAGAACAGACAGACATCGAGACATGATGGCCGGACAGGGGTGTGGCACATGTTGAAGCTGGCAGGGGTCCCAGGGGCTTATGCTTGTTTCATTTTCTTCCATGGAGACACCAGATAAGTGGTGGCACCCTTCACAAGTTACAACATCCTGAACATGCATATCCAGACTGGACACCCCGGCCAAGGCCAAGCCAGCCCTTGCAAACCCCTGCATCCCTGCTCTCATTTGGCCTGCGTCACTGTGGCCCTGGCTGGTTTGGGGAATTATTTTTGTCACTCGCTCGTGAAGCCTGCGACAGGTACTCCCCACCCCCAGTCCACACGTTAATCTTACTGCGAGATTATGATGCAGTACTTCGCGCGCCATGTACTCCCTGGTCTAGCGGTGTACTTGGCCATGAGGAACCGTCGAGGTCACTAAGTCACAGCCTTGAATGTATCGCGCTCGTCCAGTTCGTCCATCCTAGCAAACGAGATGGCCATCACCGCCAGCTACCTTACATACATAAGGCAGTCTTCTCCCCTCCATCCGAGGGCTGTTGTTTATTTCACCTCATCAGACCAATTCAGCAAAGTCAAAGGCACATATACACTCACAATATAAACATCATACACACGCCTCCAAGCAAGCAACCGAAGGTTCATCTTATATACAACAAGCTCGCCGCCCCTTAACCTACCTACTACTCACTTGATCAAGCTTGCTTGCCTTATCAGCACCTTGCTATCCTAACTCACAACCCTAACCTACCACTCAATTCGACTTCGACTATAACCGGCTCTAGGCCTATCCACCACCAAACCGTCAAGCTGGCTTCCCCACGAGACTTCGATATGCCTGCTCAGCGCCCCTCCCAGCTGCCGCCTTGCCCGGGCCCGCCCCCGAGCCGTCCTCTGCCGCCTCTGCCGAAGAGCGGCTAAGCCGGCGCAACTCAATAACAATACTCGAGTCTCTTGAGGCTAGCGTACTTACCTAAGAGTCTGCCAGTCAGACCCTGAAACACCATGGAAGAGATCGCCGTCTTTCTCCAAGCAAGGGGGGAAATACCAATGTGACCAGAGAATAACGGTTGACGATCAGACGATGGTCGCCAGGAAGGAGTCACAGGATCCTATCTCTTCATTCTGTCCTTTCCAGCTTGCTCTCTATCCTTGCGCGGTGCGCGCAATTCATTTGGCCAATATGCAGGTGATCGCGGGAGGTCTTGCATTGCATCCCCGTATGCGCATACCTTGAAATCCGACTGCGTCGTCTGCCATTCCTACCCAAGCCCACGCGAAACAAACTCATTGGCCGGCGACCTGCAGCACCAACCACAACCCACCTCAGTGGCAGACCGCAGTTAACTGTGTGCCACCAAGGCTGTCAACATCAAACGAAACCCAATTTCGCACGACGTCTTGCCCTTTACTTGGACTACGAACCACCACTACCCACGCACAGTCGCTACCTTGAGCTGGCTCGGAGGAACGTCGATCCTACCCTCTTTTGAGGCAATGCGCTTCCGGCGCTTGCCCTGTACTATTACACGAATATCGGAACTTTTTAATACTGGTCGCCCAACGACGTTGTTACGCATTATGGAGAGGTTTATCATTGTTTCCCACGGGATATGGGGGGGTTTCCGGCGGCCACACATACACGGCAGGTCGCCTATCGTTTGCGCATGAAGGTGTTTGGAAGGAATTATGTCACATTTACTGTACTTTTAGAGATTAGCATTGTCACGGCGTCTTCTGCAAAGATATGGCCGCGCATTGCGCCGGATACCCCAGGGGAACGAAGGATGGAGAAACAGACGTAACGATCTGGAAACGGACACTAGGGAATCATCGAAATACTTGGGAATCTGCGAGGAGCAGTCGGCCCATAGGAATGTTACACGAGACACAATGTTTACTTTGCGCTACATTACACACAGCCTTCTATAGAGCTCTCAATAATCAGATCGACAATTGTCGAAGCTTTCCGCTGATTTTAATCTATTCGTCCCATATTGAGTCCCTTGTCTTGTGACACTCCAAACGCGCGCGCGCGCGCTCGCGGCCCTGGGCTGACTGCTGTTACTACCGCTGCTATATTAATGGGTCGGTATCGTTGTTGGTTAGGAGTATTCGCTCCCATATGCAAGTAATTTGTCTGGAAGACGCGAGGGGGGCGTCATGTCGGCGAAGGCTGGGCATCAATACGCGGCCGTCACACCCAGAGTAACGGATCCGACTGGGTCGAGATGTTTCCCGTGTTATTCCCCGCCAGGGATTGGGCTATCTACGAAACACAAATCCCTTACATCATGGGCAAAACACGTGAAAACGGCAGCAGTGGAAAGTTTAAACCATCTTCTGGAGACCGATGAGTCTTACGATTATGATCTAATGTGCAACACCCACTATTGGGTAGTACATCCACATGTAGGTCGAGCCTAATCTGCTATACTGATCACGGCGCGTACAGGATATGTGCTGGGCAAGCCGGGGGACAGTATGAGCTATATGCAGACACCGACGACGTGTTGGTATACCAATCGACAGAACCAACACGGTGGATCTTGGTGCTTTTGCGCAACTATCGCGTTAGCCGGCACGCTTTCATTAGCTTGATCGCGCGCAGCCGGGCGAGATCGACCCCTCGCCTGCCCGCAGAGACGGCCACGAGTCGCGATACCTCCGTCCAGCAGCACACCGTCGCATGAATTGGCAATTAGGTGGCCCCCGTCGCAAGCTTCGCGGCGCGCTGTTTGTTGACCATGATATAAGACATGGTTCTGATAGAGTTTATGCCCTACCCTGTCCGGGTCGCCGAGGAACTTTGCATCAGCTGATGAGGTACTACCTGGTACCGTACGTACGGGGGGCGCATAAGAGCGGCACGGCACACGACTGCAACAGAAATGAGAAAAAATAAGTCAAAATATACGGCGGGCCAGCAAGCCAATCAGCTGCCGCGCATGTCCGGCCAATATCGTAAAATGCGAAAGGCCCCAATTTGCCAATGTAATGATCCCTCCGCCAGCCTGCCATACCTTGCCTATCTCAGGCTAGGCAGGCCACCTGGGCAGCTAGGTACCTCAGCGGCTTAGGTACCTACATAGTAGGTAGGCAGGCTGGCAGGTAGGTATGCAGACACTGGTAGGTGTAGTAGGCATGTAACCTACCTAGCGCTATTTTAGAACGGGGCGCAGCGGAGTGGGGAGGGGACTGGAGTCTTCACATGGAAAGCCAATATACCTGCGAGACTGCCAGGTTTCTGATATTCAAGATTGGGAATGGCATTGCGAGGTTACGAAACGAGCTCGATGGTAGGCAAGTAGGGAGGAGACCGCGTGGGCCCCATTCCTACACGAATGTCGATTGCGGGGTTTATTCATCTTGAACCTCTGGAGAATCAATGCAGCAGCTATGCCTTCTCAAGCTTGCTAGCTTGCCCACTTGCCCAGCATCATCTGCCCGCTGCCCGCTGCCCAGCTCTCACTCGTCCAAGCTGTCGAGGTGTGGTGTACCTCCAAGGTAGGTAGTTAATCAAACCCACCTAGCCAGCGTAACAATATCGATCACGGGCTGACGTGGACCCGATCGAAAGCGCCCATCACGACCGTTCCTGGACATGCTATCGGTTACCAGGACTAGGTACTAGTCACGTAACGTACTCTGTAGTTGTAATAGAGAGCGACGATGCGCAGTCCACGCAACGCTACTGTCCGGGTTGTGGTTCGGGTTGTGGTGCGACGGTACGTTGTAGTCTTTTGGCTAATAGCGACTGTTTCGAAGCGTATTCGTTATAGCAGCCTACAGTATCGTCAATATAGGATACATATGCAGAGCTCCTGCTAATCAGAACCTGGTCACATCGAACCCTTTTTGCCACCTCCTGGATCAACAGGGGGAGGCAAACAGCAAACAGAGGGATGTCAATACAACTACCTACTCATCCATAGTGCCACATGGGACGTACCATATCGCACTAGTCTGGTATGGATGGGGCGTCGTTGCGCCGCGAATTGTCATATCTGCGTCGCCCGTGACGGAAAAATGATGCGAAAACTGCGGACGGAAGCGCATACCGAGGTGCGGGCTTGGCAGCTCGATTGGGATGGGCTCGTCGGGGCCTGCCGAACTGAATGAGTCGCAAGATAATTGACGTCAGGGCTTGGTATAATGGGTAATTAATAGTCGCTTATCACCACGTGGGGTTCGATTCTGAAACGACGCGACAGCCAAAGCCGGGGGTGATTTTCGACCCTTTCTCCATCCCCTTCTGCCCCTTACGGATCTACGAACTGCAAGTGCGGAACGATCAGCTGCAGCTCTATCTCGTTCAGAGTCCGGGATCTTCGAAATCACATTCCTGGGGGGAATTTTGTCCTGCCAGCCTGCTCAAGCACGAGCCCGTTTGCGAGAGACCTCAAGCGCTCCCGTCGTTTACTCGACCAGTCGACGACGCCAGAGCACTCCTCCTCGGACCCGCTCCATCCTTGCTCTCCCGCTCCACATCAGCAATCCGGCGAGGCTTGACCGGCCTAACCTTAAACCCGATCTTTACTTCGTGTACTAGTAGCTGTACACGGCTATCGCGGTCACGTAGTCACGGACTGCTACGGATGGCCCCTCGCGTAACTTTCCGCGTCTAACGGATGGTCGGCAGGATCGTGCAGATTTGTGATTGCTCAGAAGCTTGGAACGAAGCACCCTCTCATATCGCATAGTCTCACATAGAATACCTTTTGGGAATCTGCATCCAACGACTGTTGGGTATTTGTCCCCCATGGCATTGGAACTCCATGTTTGGGGCCCAGCGTTCGGGCTTGACTCGATCGACGCCGAGTGTTTAGCCGCTATCTCATGCTTCCGTCATGCAGTCCCACGCGGAGATTGGACCCTGATCGCCAGCAATGACGCTGCCGTCAGCCCGGGTTGTGAGCAATCACCTATCCTTCGATGAAATCCCCCTCCCGATCTTCATCCCTCGCCCGGTTCATCGATCTGGGTTTGGCTGGTAGCTAACCGGTCCGTGACAGATGTTCTGCCAGCCGTGAAACACAGAGGTATCTGGACTTCCGGATACACGAACATCGTATCGTACCTCACGAAGCATGTGATTCTTGAGATCGACAATGACCTCACACCGCTGCAGAGGGCGGATCATCTAGCGTGTGCTTCCTATCTCACCACCCGTGGCTCTGGGCTCCTTGCCATGTCGCTCTATGTATCCCCGAGTGCCTGGGCCGAGGTCACCCGACCTGCTTACTCAACCCTGCTCCCGTTCCCGCTAACCTGGACGACACCCCCTGCCATCCGCGCCGCCGCCATCCAGAGGGCTGAGCACCTTGGCGTCGGTCACCTGGCGGCTGACGTAGACGCGGAGGAGCCGTCATCATCCTCGGCCACGCCAGCTGAGACGACCTCGACGGGGTTTCTCCGGCTCCGAGAGCGCTTAGGTCCGAGCAAGGCTTTGCGGCCGGAGCACGCGGCCGCCATCCGGTTCCAGCACTTCGCGGAGGACTTCTATTCCGTCCTATACCAGCTCCGCGGGGGGAAGAAGTTCTTCCTGCGCGATGAAAAGTCGTCGTCCCTCGACTTCCTGGTATACGGGTACCTGTCATTGATGCGCGTGCAGACGCCGCACCCCATCCTACGCACCGTCCTAGAGAAGAGTTACAGCCCGTTGGTGAGATTCCTACAGGAAGTACGTGCGCGTACCCCGGAAGGGGATCTGCCCTGGCAACAGCCTGCGCCCAGGGGCGCGTTCGGGTTGCTCGGTGCCTTTGCTGAGGGGACCCTCGAGAGCGTGCCTAGCGTGGGGGTCAGCTGGCGCAGGTGGCGCAGAGGCAGCGCGGAGAAAAGCCTAGTAGGCGATGGCGAAGACGACGTGGTGAGGGATCCCACGCAGACGGCCGTCGCCATCGGCGGGGCGCTGGCCGGGCTCGCGTCCCTAGGCGCCGTGGCGCTGTTCAGGGCCCTGTCGCCGTTCGGCGCCGGCACGCACCGCTTCGAGCCGGCCCGGGAGGACGGGCCGGGGTTACGCCGGTTCGGCGAGCTGGGGGCCATGCTGGACGGCCTGCCCGTGTGGAAGGAGCCGCCGACGACGGCGGCGGGCTTCCCGCCCACCCGCGACACGCTCTACGAGAGGGGATACGTGGACGTCGCCGTCGATGTGAGGCCCGAGCCGGGGTCGCCGCCGAGGAGGGACATGCACGCGGTCGCGGAGGCCGACCTAGATAACTAACTAGGCAGTTTACCCCCCCTGTCACGGCGTCGCCGGCTTACTTTTTCCTACGGTTACAAGATAAACACGACAGACGTGTGGTGCATGTTAACGCGGAAAAGGGATTGCATGGTAAGCTGGGTTTTGGTCTGGCGTTTAGCATGAGATACCACACGAAATGATGCTTGTCCCCCTCTCATTTCCTAGTTAGATCATTTCCTGGAGAATTCTGCTGCATTCCTATGATTTGTCAAGGGAGTGTCCAGACTGGGTTGCCGGGTCTACACAGGCAACGTCCACGCCGGTTGGGAGCGCCCCTGCTCATGGTTCTACCTGTTCTCGCAGGCTCCAGCTTGGCATAGCCCTACGTATTAGCTCGGCACTCTCCGTGGCTACAGTGTTGGGATGATGTAACTTGGGGGCGACTGAGCGGAGGGCAGCGGACGTATTCCCATGTGGCCTGCTTCCACTGCATGTGCATAGGGCTGACAGGATATGCCGGCACGTCCATATAGAACTTTAAATGTATAAATAAATACCGATGCCTACGTGCCACTTCTCTCGCCAAGGACGCATATCTAGGCCCCTACCCTCCCAACAGTCCCTCTTGCTTTCCTTCCCCCTTTCGGGACGTCGCGTGCTTTGGGTCCGGGGCTTGGTCCAACCCTTTCTCCTGTTCATCTGGTCGTGCTCATGCGACGTTGGATGTGTTAGTCACTCATGGGCTTTCGCGGACACCAACGACCAGGCAGGCGCCCAGAGTAAAGGTCTCGGGCCCGGGAATATAGGGTGGTATCCAGCTATATTCGCGTACTCGAGCGCGCCATATCAGGAAGGGCGGGACAACAGCAACATGCTTACTTCTTTCGCGCTATCTAGGCACCTGGAACCTGTATAGTCGAAAGTCAGGGACCCAACGTTTGGCAGGTAGGTAGCCGTCTAGCTGCAAGGCTATGCTACAAGCAAGAGTCCCAGAGTTCCAGAGCCCGCAGGCCCTGTCACGGCTGCCTGCCCGTGCTTGCCTCACGTGGTGCCTAGCGAATGCCTACGCCCACGAGCGCACGTACCGGTACATATGCACATCAGCTCGGTCGGTGCCGTCTCGAGGTGGGGGTGGAGGAGAGGAGCAGAGGAGGTGACCGAGGTATCCGTCACCAACCTTGCCCCCGTTTCACGTGTCTGGTTAGGTAAGGTCAGGACCAGACATCCACCTACTATGTACATACGACCATTGTACCTACTTTCGTACGGGAGCTCGATATACCTAGGTATCCTTCTGTATGACAGCCCGTGGTCCGGAAATCTGATCAAGTGGAGGTCCACGGGAGGCAGCGGAGCAGGGGATGGGGTGAATGTGTCTGCCTGCAGATTAGCCCCTGAAATAACGGCGAAACCTCCGCTATCCAGGGAGGGGAGGGGGCGGAAAGCGTGCGCCATCGCGGGACCGAATGCCTTCGTCTCATGTGCGCCGCCCCGTTCTTTCTGTCAGATGCATAAGGCTGGCTACCTACCTGCGGGGCCCATTGAGTAAACCGGGTAGCCGAGTAGGTAGGTAGGTAGGTACATGTAGCATCATCTCCGCTGCCGCTGGCATGTTTTCCGTCTGTCTGATGATACTGGCTAAGCTGTGTTACCCGTTGTGACCTAGTAGATATGCGATGCAACATCGACCTGATCATCGTCATTAACTGAAGATCTCGCCTCTTTTCTGCTTCAGAGGACCCGTTTTGAGAGATAAATGGGAGGCTGGGGGGTATCGGGATGACCTGGTTATTACACGTGGGTTCGCGGCAAATGAAACACCAATCACTAATAATGCTTTGTAGTTTTAGAAAACTATTGGGTAATATGGTATGTGTGCCTTATTTGGAAGTTTTTTCTATTATGATATTTCATGATTTACGTCTGATTCTCTCATTACTCTCGGGTGAAGTCTATGCCGGTACTTCCCTCCCATGTAATCTCATACGTAACTTTGTTCTGAGACAAGCAACTCACAACCGCTGCTAAATCTGCCTGATCTCTTTGCCAACCATCTCGGGGCGCTCGACCTCCCACTCGTCCCGCAGCACCGCGAAGGCCAAATCACTGACCAGTAAGCTATGGCCTAGACTCCATACGAGCGTAATGGCGTAGAAGAAGTTCGCGTTGCCGCTGCCGGCGTAGATCCAGAGATAATAGAACGCAGGGCCTAAGAACGTGGAGTAAAGCACCGTGGACCCCGCCAAGAAGCTATATCGCATAAGCGGGAGCACGTGCCTGTACAGTGGCACGACGCCGAGGAATAGGCTCGTGTCCGCTATGCTCGGGTAGGGCTTGAAGATGGCGAATATGCCGAGAAGAAGGGCCATCACGACCAGTGGTTGAGAACGGATACGGATCGAGAGCCCGCCCACGTAGCACGACAGGTGGAGCCAGAAGACAGCAAGGAAGAATGAGCGGAAGCTGTCAAACATCTCGATAAAGAAGTACCACCAGAGTCCAACATTGGGCGTAAGATCCGTCAACGTAAGCTGGATTCCGTAGGTTGAGGGGAGGAAGTCCCAAGAGCCGATGAGGAGATAGGAGACGGCAAACAGGATCGACATGCAAAGTATCACTAGCGTAGTACTGAGGCCGGCGAACTGCAGTAGAGATGGTGTCCTATTCGGAGGATGTTGCCGGTCGTAGGCGAGTAATACGAGCGGCGGTAGAAGTAATATCGGGTACATGGACAAATATGAGGCGAAAGAGAGGGCGAGCATGGACGTAAAGGGGCTGCCGGCTATCGCCTTCGCTATCGCGTGGAGTATGGCGCATGTGGTGAAGACGTTTGTGGGTCGACCCAGACATGTCGAGATCGTGAACGGGTTAAAGAGAAAGCTGTTGGGATATCCGTCAGTCCAAATCTGTGTTACACAATCCGGGGTTGTCTTCATACATAGCGGCAACAACGTAGCCACTCCACCTTCTATCTTTGCGCCTCGAGGTGAAGAGCTTGGATGCGCTTGCTTCTCCCGACTCGGCGATCTTGTAGAGGGCATTGGCGCTCAGCAGGTCGACTATAATGTATAGGAGATACGTAAATATGGGATAGGCCGAAGGGTCCGGCAGGAGGGAGAAGAGCGGGAGGAGTAAGGGCGCCTGGTGGTAGACGCCGCCATCGTACGGGGAGACATTGTGGTTGTACAGAAACAAGCCTTCTTGCACTATGGTGGCGATTAGTATATCGAACAAGAAGCGCAAAACTGTGGGAGTTATTCTGCTCACGTCGCTTGAAACTCGTGACAGGCGTCGAGACCTCGACACGCGCAGTAAGTAGATCGGGAAGGCCAGGAAAGCAGGTGAATAGACAGAGTCGCAGCAGAGCAGCGGCAGCATAGAGACCAGGTGTCCCCTGAAGATTCATTTTACCGCGATTCATAACGTAGTTCCATCGTCGGCAGAAGGGTGCTGGCTCGTTGCTCGAGACTCGGCTTCAACGTCGTTCTTGTCCGTCGGTTAATATGGTGCAAGCGTTGGTAGCTGGTAGCTAGGTAGCTACGACATACAAGTGCTTCCTAGGACGGTATTCTCCAAATGGGCATGAGGAAGAAGCCACAATACCTGTCCACACTGCCACGGCCAATTGCCCAGGTGTGCATCAGGTACCCCTGCAAGGCATCGGGCGCTAGCATCGTATCTGGCTTAGCTCTAGACCCCTGAAGGGCGGTCAGACACGGCAATTCGCGCGCGAGTGGCAGAAAAAAAGTTGCGCCCCGCCAAAGCTTTTTTTTCCTATCAGCGTCCAGTATCAACCGTATCTTTTATCTGCCTGTCTGTGCGGTCGACTGCTTTTCAGCAGTTTTTTACAGCAGCGATACCCTTTCCTTGACTTCCGTCGTAAAGGTGCTATACAGTCGCGGCCATGGGCAGAATAAAGAAGAAGGGAGAGGCTGGAAATGCCAAGAACTACATCACGCGAACACAAGCTGTGAAGAAGCTGCAGATCAGTCTCCCGGACTTTCGAAAGCTATGCATATGGAAAGGGTAGGTGGCATGGCGCACTTCGCACTTCTATACAGAGCTGTCGCTGACTGCAAACCAGCATCTTCCCGAGAGAACCCAGAAACAAGAAGAAGGCCTACAAGAGCGTTACTGCCTCGACTACCTTCTACTATGCCAAGGATATCCAGTATCTCCTGCACGAGCCGTTGCTGCAGAAGTTCAGAGAGCAGAAGGTCTTGGAGAAGAAGATTTCCAGGGCACTTGGCCGGGGAGATGTTGGCGATGCAAGCCGGCTCGAGCGCAACGCTGCCAGGCCTGAAAAGACGGGAAAACCTCGATACACTCTCGATCATGTTATTCGAGAGCGCTATCCCACCTTTGTCGATGCCCTGCGCGACCTCGATGACTGCCTGTCTATGCTCTTCCTCTTCGCCAACCTCCCATCCACGTCGACGGTCCCCGCCAAGATGATCGCGCGTTGCGAGCGGCTGTGTCTCGAGTTTCAACACTACCTGATTGTCTCTCACAGCCTGCGCAAATCTTTCCTGTCCATCAAAGGTATCTACTATCAGGCGAATATACAGGGCGAGGACATCCTGTGGCTTGTTCCATACAAGTTCAACCAGAGGGTTGTCGGGGATGTGGACTTTAGGATCATGGGCACTTTCGTCGAGTTCTACATGACACTTTTGGGGTTTATCAACTTCAGGTTATATACATCCATCGGACTGAAGTATCCGCCCAAGTTCGACCAGACCAAAGACGACGAGGCTGGTGAGCTGGGCGCCCTCCAGCTCGAGGGAAACATTGCGACTGCCGTCTCAAGTGATGCGCCGGCGCAATTGACAAATGGCGACTCGACTTCTGGACCCGATCCGAAGACACAGGCCGAAGTGAACAAGCTCATTCGGCAGATGAAAGAGGCCGACGTCGATAAGGAGCAGCCTGAACCGGACGCAGACAAGGATGAAGCGACAGATGCGATTGACAAGTTTGAGCCGGCCGCGCCAGGAGGTGATGTTCTTCCCCAGCCTAGCTACTCAGGTAGCGAGCCCGGATCATTGTTCGCAAACTGCACGATTTTCTTGTCCCGAGAAACACCGAGACAACCTCTCGAGTTCATCCTTCGTGCGTTTGGATGCAAGCGTATAGGCTGGGATGCTGTGCTTGGGGAGGGTTCATACACGACCAACGAGCGTGATCCATCCATCACACATCAAATCGTTGATCGCCCCGTGGTCCAAGCAACCATGCAAGAAAACGGTGATGGCGAGGATAATCAGACCTCTCAAAAGCTCGCGCCAAACCAAAGGATGCCCGGCCGAGTCTACGTACAACCGCAATGGGTCTGGGATAGCGTAAACGACGAGGAGCTGAAACGCCCGGATCTCTATGCGCCCGGGGCCCAGCTTCCACCGCATCTGAGTCCGTTCGTCCAGAGCAACCAAGGCGCATACGACCCCACAATCCCCCTGGAGGAGCAGCAGCCCGAAGGCGAAGCATTAGGCGACAGTGACGAAGAAATGGAGGAGGACGAAGAGGAAGAGGACGAGGAAGAGGCGGATGAAGAAGCAGATGAAAGCCTCGCGGTTAAGAGAATACAAGGCGCGGCAGACGGTATGGACGTTGCTGCATCTGATGAAGAGGACGAAGAGGAAGGCGAGAATGACTCGTTCGGAGGCTTCTCCGGCGATGAGAAGGAAACTGACGGAGTAGATGCGGAAGATGCGGAAGAGAACGATGAGGATGGCGAACAGGATGCTGAGTTGCAGTACCAGGAGGAACTCATAGCCGAATTGACCGGCCAACCGGTGAAGCAGACAGCTTCGAATCCTCGGTCAAAGGCCAAGGCCGAGGCCAGAAAACAGCTTGCAAGACAAGCCAAGGAAGAGGCAGAAGAACTCGAGAGGGCAAAAGGTATGCTGAGCAAGAAGAAGCGAAAGCTTTTCGAGCAAATGCAATACAGCAACAACAAGAAGAGCGTCGAAGACCAAAAGCTCAGGGCCAAGAGGAGAAAGCTAGAGAAACAGAAGGCGAAAAGCAAGGCGTAATAGGTTAGAGTTATCTTAGGTAGATTTGCTGGGAATAATACCATACAAGTATTTTGAAAACTTGATATTTGCAATCGTAAGTTTCGGGTGTTGTTAGATAGTAGTTTACCAGTACTTCGTATGGGTTAAACTGGTGTGTTAGGTGGGTTGTGTTGCTCACTGCTATTGTACACCGATATGTTTGGGTGGCTCCAACCAGCGGAAAATTTAGTATCTTTCAACTAACAGCTTGAACCTTGCCCTCAACATATCGGCTAATTCCATTCCGACTGTCACCGCCGTGCCCGTCTGCATGTCCGCGTTATGACTTTATCAGAGAATGACGCAGACAGAGACCTATCTGGGTCCGAGGACTCTTATGAGGAGCGGCCTAACCGCTGGCACGGGCCGAAATCGACCTGGCAGCAGCTGAACAGCGAAGAGATCGATACCCTCACCGCACTCAACGAGATACGTGACAGAGACTTGTCCATTCATCTGTATAATGCGTTCTGTTTGAAACAGAGGCATAAGAGATCATTTAATGAATTGAACGAGCCAATTCCCGGCCGGGTAAATCATTCCAGCCACTACAGGAGAATTCGAGTGAGAGCGGAAAACTGACTTCGGCCACACAGGATGTCAACGCAGCCACCGGCCAGACTGTCCGGCAGGACGACTGGTTGCCGCAGCGATCATGGACTGCGTGGCCTATGCGTGCGGATAAAGTCCCGCCGGCCCAAGACTTCGCGGCGCCAACGGATGACGCGGATGAGAGGTTCACCTTTCAAAGAGCTACCAATGACTTGTCTAGCACAGCTTTAGAGGAAAGTATCTCTGCAGCTATTTTGAAAGTGGCCAAAGAGCGGTTCAAGGCCAGGCCACAGACTGAGACGGACTCTTCCGAAGCAGAGTCGACCGCCGGAGCGAGTAGCGACGGTTCTGATGCGGAGACAGTATCTGCGTCCAGTAGTAAAAGGTCTAAGTCGAGATCAAAGTCGAGATCTATCAAGCGTGACAGCGGAGATGAAAGTGATAAGATGGACGTTGATAAAAGCGAGCCTGGGGAAGATCCCTTCGAACCGCCTCGAAAGCGGCAACTCAGGCCCGCAGTCGCAACGGATGACGAGCTCTCCTACACACTCTTACGTCCCTCCGTCCGGCACATACTCACAAAGCTAGATACAACGCTCACGATACTTCATAATGCGCAGGAGGCAGCACTGAGATACCAGTCCGACTCCGCCGACTCCGAGGCGTCGGAATCCTCATACCACAGTCAACGATCGTCCAGGCAAGGCTCTGAGGGGCCGGCCCGAAAAAGGCGAGGCAGGCCTCCCCTATCCCGGGCCTCGTCGAAATCAGGGAACAGGGGGTCAACAGCGCCTCCGGAGGATCTCCCGCCACGGGAGGCAATGAAGAGGGCCGGTAGACCGAAGAAGACCTACCCCCGGCTCGACGGCGAGAGCGACCGCGCCTACGCCGTCCGCGTCGCCCGGCTGCGCAAGCAGCCCATCCCCGTCCAGTTCTTGGACGCCGACTCCGGCGCCGACGCCGAGCCGGAGCAGGACAGCTCGGACGCGGATGAGGACGAGGCCGAAGCGTCCCAGCACGGACGAGCCCGGACCCGGCGCAAAAGGATGAGAAGAACAGATGATGATGATGATGACGATGACGATGACGACAACGGCGCCTCAGCCGGCCCCTCCTCTCCCTCCTCCTTTTCCCCCACCACCAGAGGAGCAAAACGCGGCCGGAGGAGGAGGGGACGCTCCAGGCAGCAGCACCGCACCGGGCTACGGACCTGGCACGACGTCCTCGGCGCCGCCGCGCTCGCCGGGTTCCCGGCCCCGGCCCTCGACCGCGCCGCCCGGCGCTGCGCCGACCTCTTCGGGCAGGCCGCGGCGCTGCGGACGCTCGTCGAGGAGGTCGGCGGCGGCGGCGATTCTGCTGCTGCTGCTGCTTCTTCTTCTTCCGCTTCCGGGGCGGCGGCGGCGGCCGTCGTCGACGCTACCGCCGGAGCCGGAGCCGGAGAGGACGAGGAGGTCGATAGCGAGGACGAGATGTGCGGCGCCGTGCACGTCGACGGCTTCCTCAGGCCCATCCGGGTGCGCCCGGGCTGGAGGGCCGGCGACGCTAACACTGAAGAGCCGCGCCGGCGGGCCGGGAAGGGGGCGGCGCGGAAGGGGCGCGTGGCGAGGGGTAGGGGGAGGAGGGCGAGTGAGAGTCGCGAGAGGGACGTTGGGGACGCGGGGGTGGATGAGCGTGGGGAATTTGAGTATTGATTATGCTATGTCCAATATATAGGTAATTTCATATCGTGTCATTGCCCATGTTATCCCCTATTTCCCACATATACATGTATCAATTTACCATTTCGGAACCAGCAGTCTCACCCAAGCCCCCCGACGCGAAGCCATCACGACTCGGATTCCGACTTTTCCTTCGCAGCAAACTGCCTCTCCACCTCGTCGGCGAAGTCCCCGATCGTATCGAAGCGCCACGCGAACGCCGTCTGGTCCCTCAGCGCCTCGTAGTCGCCCCCGATGCCGCTCCCGCCCTTCCGGTCCCCGCCCCGCGAGATCCAGACGCTGGGCAGGCCCAGTTCCTTCGCGGGCACGTGGTCGGCCTCGAGGCTGCGCGCGACGTGCAGGAGCTCGCCGCGGTCGGGGTCGGCGCCGAGGTCGCGCCGCGCATGCGAGAAGAGATACTCGAAGTTGCGCCGGGCCGGCTTGTAGCTGCCGATGTCCTGGGCCGTGTAGGCGGCGTCGAAGCGGACGCCGGCCAGCGGGTTCGCCAGCGTGTTGGCGATGTTGGCGTTGTCGACGTTGCTCAGGATCGCGAGCCTGTAGCGCCGCGCCAGCTTCCGCAGGCCCGGCACCGCGTCCGCGAACGCCGCCCACGTCCCGGGAGAGTTGCCGAACGGCTCCGCCACGCTGTCGGCGAGCGGGAGCCCGAGCGACCCCGCGAGCGCCGTCAGGCTCTCGACGAGCACCTCGTTGTACGGCAGCGTCGGCTGCGCGCGCTCGCGCTCGTTCGTGAGGCCGTGCAGCTGCTGGAGCGCCGCTGTTGGCGGCTCCGTGTTCAGCGGGTGCGTGGCGGGCAGCTGCGAGGTCAGGATGCGGACGGTGCGGAGATAGCCGGATTCCCAGTCTATCAGCGTGCCGTAGCAGTCGAAGCTGGTGGTGATGGTCAGTCGGTTAAGTTCAGGATGTTTAACAGGGGTGGCTGCTCGGGCCCTCTCACCTCAGGGCCTTGAAGTGTGTTAGGTCGGGATACTGGGATGCCATTTCTGCTCGGCGTCAGCGTCAGACTCTGACTGGTAACTGTGCCAATGTTGATTTGGAGGATGTTTTGTTGTGGTTATGTGTTCGCTGTTTCGCGTGCTGAAGCTATTCCCAATGCCTTCAACTTTTATTATCAGTGCTTACTTTTGTGAATCTGGGTTGCAATGGATGGAGATTACGATAGTCCCAAGCATCTTTGCGTCACTCCTGCCTGCATGAATTGATTGTCCGGCATTACATCACAGGAACCCCTCACGGCATGTCTTCGTGTCCCGTGGAGGGACCCATGTGATATCTCCAAATCTTTAAACCATGCTACGTTCCTTGGTAAGTCCCAGCCGAGGCTGGCGAATTACATTTTTAAAGACATTTTCGACAATTGTTTTATTCGAATATATAGTGGAAGGGCTGAGGACGAGAGGACGTTTCGCTGTCGGGGTGAGATTTTCGTATCGAGTTGTGGGTGCTCTTCAACCGTACCTGGGCTCTGACTCCTTCAATATCCCCAGGAGGGAGTCCTTGAAGCTTTGAGACAAGGAAGTGTCAACACTCTTTATATCTAAGGCATATCTGAAATTTATGATCAAATCAATCAAGTCCTTTTGGTTGCAGAAGGGCTGCAGTTGAGCAAACTTGCGGGTGATTGAGGTGTCATTTTTGTGAGAAGAGCGTATACCCGGTATCAGAGGCATTGAATACAGAAGAGCGAAGCTTCAGTGTGTTTCTCCTTGCTAATATTCCCCTGATATTTGTATATTTAGGGTAAGTAAGTAGGTAATGTGATGTACCTAGCACCAGGTTGCATGATTCGGATTCAACGTGTTCCAAGACTGTATTGGATTTTCTCTCGGTGGTAGGTAATTGCAGCAGCGCTCGATAACTACATTTTTAAGTGCGCCTGGCTAGAAGCTTCATTTCTCCTGAGATATTTTTCTTAGCGGGATACCACATATTACTGGAGAAAAGAGGTTTTGCAAGAGTCTTCCTCCGGAAGGATGCATAGCAAGCGACGAGCCGCCCCGGCCTGCCGCAGCAACCTGCCAGTACCTATCTATCAGACCTCATCTCAACACGCATAATATCCTCCACCACGTTTTGATCGGTCTAAATACTTATCCATTATCGCATTCTCCCCTCCTCCATCTTCTCATTCACGTGGATAATGGAAGCGCCAGGCGATACTGGAGAAGTTGCGGCACCCGCCCAGCACGTCCCTCTAGTCCGCTACGGCGAAGATATATATCACATTCCGGGTGACAAATACGGAAAGAAGTTCCGCCACTCGGGCAACGTCTCGCATCTTGAGGACCGCAAACGAGCCTTGGTATGGCTATTCCATCGTGTCGCTAGTATCATTTATTAACATTACGAGGTATGAACATTTAGCAATTCCCGAAGTTTTCCGAGAATGACCTCAACATCCAAGACGAGAAGAAGACAAACGAGCTGGCAACCTTGATTACAGGGATCAAAGCCTCGTTCGTTGAGAACAAGATGGAGCAGTACACGAATGTAGTAGAACTATGTGATGATTCAACTGAGAGGACGGTCGAGTTCGAGCACGACTCGATGAGAGTCCGCGTTTCGCAGTTCAGGGACATACTCGTCAACCAACGTGAAACATATAACAATTCTCGCCGGGCTGGCGTCATCGAAGCTAAGTCAACAGCCAAGATGGATTCTGTCGAGGATAGGATGGGCAGGGATATCGAAAACTATCTCATGGCTAAGCGGATCTGCTCAGGGGATATTCCTCCAATAGCGAAGTATCGCCCTTCGAAGAAACGACCAGAAGGGGGAGAAAAGAAGAAAGAGTGGTATGAGAAACTACGCCAATCTGCCATACGCGCATTTTGGATGGACAATGATAAAGAAGAACGCGACAATTTACGATCCATCGCCAAAACACCAGAAGCCGCCCTTCAGCCTACGATTACGGAGATAGAGAATGAGGACTTCTTCTACCAGCACCTTAGAGACACTGCTGCTGCCAGTGACACAGCCATCCACAAGCGCATTGAGAAGGATATCTTCATCATCTTGGATTGCCATGGTGACCTCGTTCTCTGTTCCGTGTCACAGCTTTTCCAGCGCCTTTTGGCTCAGCGCTGATGGAGAAGGTAACTGCGGCGGCAAAGCAGTGGACTGGGATTGTGCCCCTCGCTCGCCCTAGTACTGCCCGGCATTCTATTGATGAGCTCATCCTCAGGTCCCACCCAGAACTGAATATAGAGTTGGCGACGACTCCACAGGAACTCGAAGAACGGCCGATGTGCGTGGTTCAGTACGTATACTACCTTCCATACTTATCATTACAGGCTTTCTCAGCCTGTGTTATCGCACTTTTGGAATTTCCCAAGGTTTAAATCCTCAGAAACGTAACCCGGGAATCTCGTTCATACATGTTGAGCCGGTTACTAATCTCTTGTTTTGTATAGCTACGGGACCTGGGCAATGCAAGGCCATCCAAACCCAAAAGATATCTATCTAACCCCAGATACGCTGCTTCAGAGAGGATCCTCTTTCCAAGTACGCCCTAATCAAGCCCCTCGAGTATTCTCGCACTTTAAGTTTGGCGTTCTCGGCATATCCTCTGAAGTAGCTCGGTTCCTCATGAGACATCTAGCTCCCGAAGAATACGAGAACTGCCTTGAGACTTTTAGAGGGTTACCCAAGGCCGAAAGAATGTCCGCATCCAACCCCAACTGGACAACCCTTTTCGTTTTCGGAATCAACACTTTCACACAGCGCCACCGTGACCAGCACGACATAAAGCACGGGCTTGCAAGCCTAATTCCTTTGGGCGAATATACAGGTTCGCAGCAAATGGTTCCCAAAGCACTTTTTAGCGGGAAGCAAAGGCTGACGCGATGAACAGGAGGCGACTTGTGCTTTCCCCAGCTGGGTTTCAAGCTAGACTACAAGCCAGGAGCATGTGTTATCTTCCGAGGTGCCGAGTTGGAACACTTGGAACACTTCGTGGAAGACTGGCATGGGTGTAGGATCTTTGTTCTTTGTACTAACCACCAGTCCGTTCGAAACTATGCCCATCGTCGGATGGGAAAGCTGGAGTCCCTTCCATCAGATCCTTGGCACCGCTCCAGAGCTGAGCATAATGAAAGTGCCAATGACCCTTCGGCATCTTCGGACGAAGATGACGATATTGACCTGGACCCGTGCGCGTTGGAAATGGACATAGAAGAGGAACCGCCGGAAGGATGGACTGACGCGGACATTCATGGGGCTGGGACTTGGGATCCCAGAAAGAACGTCCGTGGCTATATTTCATCTTCAACCAGCAACAGCCAATCTCAGGAGAGCGGATCCGATAGTATCGCTTATTCTGATCCTAAGCGGCAACGGGTGACTTAGGGGATGGCTCTGGAATTACTGATAGGTTGGCGTGCGTTTTAAAAAGTAAAGCATCTCAGGGGATCAATTCCAACTCGCACATCATTGCAAATCTGTCTAGCTTAGCTGACTGTACAACATTACTTTTTCTCTTACAACTAGACCCTAAAATATGCTTTTCCAATACCCGCGCGCCTCAAAGCCACGTCTTGGAAAAACGCAAAAACAACAAAGAGGGCGAATGAGGTTAGGTATACTGAAAGAGAATTACGAAAAATAAATAAAACTAAATAAAAAGCATTGAAGTACCTGTCAACTCTCGGTTCTCAGCCACTTACTGCCCGGGGAGAAACACTTTGTTAAGTAGACCGAGGTGCTTTTTTCCTTGTTGGCTTTTATTATGGCAAGGCCTTGTGAATGCCACTAATATTCCAAGCTCTTCCGGTGACCTGACTCACGATTTTTAAAGGCAAAGGCACAATAAACCTTAGTGTATGTGTTGCTGTGGGCTTCAAAGTATTTATTATGCCGTAATACCTGCACGCTCCGGTAGGATGGTGTAGTTCTAGCGCCACATAGATATTGCAACAAGCATACACAGTTCTCCTAAGTAGTATAGACAAGGAGAAAGAATACATTGGACCTCAATGAGGGAAGGTGAAACATTTTCCTACATGTCAACAGGCTCCATCGTTATGGCCAATAGGTACATATTTCTTAGCAATACAAGCGGGATATTTACCCCTTGTTGGCAAGTCCCCGTCTACGCAGCGACCTCAAATGTGGCCGCCATACATGATTCTCTGGGTATTTTGGTAGGTGGGCACTGATGCTAAAAAGTGTTCGTTTAGTGAACTCGAGTCAGTTAGGATCCCCAGGGAAGCACTGCTACCCTTCATGTGTTTGTTAAAAGAGAACCCTGCTTTTTTACTAGGCATACGAGATATCCCGTATAGAGAACGGTAAGAACAGTGGAAAGCAACGCCCGGGGTATGGCACGAATTCAAATGTGTCTTTCCGAGTATAAATTTGGCACAGCTGTAAGCCAAATTTCAGGGGCCAAAGGGGGCATGGACAAGGCAGCTGTCTCTTGTGTATGACTAGTTAGTTCAGCAACCCAGACCTGTATACCGCTGTATTTGAAGATGTAATGGAGAAGAATCTTTAATATACAAGATACTTATTACTATAGTTCCGCTCTTCCTCCCAAATTTGTTGCTTGACCTGTCTGACTGCTCGTTTGTCGATTCAAGTCGAAAGACGACGCTCGCCAACTCCATGGATCAGTACATGTTGATCTGCTAGGTAGCAGCCATTGTTTCCTTCCACATTACATTCTTCAGCTCGGAGGTCCTGACTTTTTCAATTTAATCTCAAGGTGATTTCTTTTTCGTCTCACACAACCTTATTACGAACATCCTTCTACAACATCGCCTGCCCCTGGGTCCTGCCAACATCTCAGATCCAGCGCCCCTCCATAGGCCTGTTCTTTCCCATCATACTTCACGCATCTCTCTCTGTCTCGCAAGAGGCTTGTTGTTATAACCCACGAAGAGCAGTCGGTAGTATGTATCAAAATCCTCAACCTCCACCAAGGGTTAATAGTTGCTAACAATGTTTCTTCTGTACAGAATCCTTCCGAGGTTTTGAGCTAGTTTCAGCTGACCCAATTGATCCCTGAGGCACGCACAGCAAAACTATCTCTATAATGGCCGGCAAACTCGTTAGTCTCTGCCGAATCTACGACATCCTCCCCATCGAAGGTCGTCCGGAACATATGGCCATATGCGGTGGCTTGCCAGTTGTGGTTGAACCAGATGTCTTCGAGGTGGGTGAGTTGGTTGTATTCTTTAGAATCAACTCCATGCTACCCTACCCCCGCGACGATGATGACCCCCGCTACGGACAACGACACATCCCGCGCTTCCTTTTCCCCATTCTTCCTCCCTGGTGGAATGAAGAGCCTGTTATTCATGTCAAGCCTACTATGATACGCGACACCACAGTAATCTCTCTTGGCCTTGTGCTAAAGCTTGGCGCTTTCCCTGAGATTGGGTATTACTGTTCAGGCGTTATGGAACAACTCGGCCAGGCCTCGGGCGAACAACAGATCCTGAACACATGCTTTGCTGACTTTTTAGGTGTCAAGAAATGGCGCCTTGGCGATGTCGACGCTTCCATGTCCTACGGAAAACCACCCGTGTTCCTCCCGAACCCCGAACTACATGACATCGAGCTATTCACGACGTATGATCCGAACGAGGCGGATTCCGTGTACCAGGAGTCGGAAAAGATGGACGGGACTCACGTGACCGTCTACTACATCCAGAAGAATTCTCGATGGCACCTAGCACTTCCAGAAGTACCAGAGCAATTCAGGATCAGGATGGAGACACGTACGGCCCGCATGGGCGTCTGCAGTCGCGATCATGACTTATTCCCGCTAGATCAAAGCCTGCACTGGAAATGGATGCAGTCTTTCCGGGTGGGACCGCTGCTCGAGAGACTTCATCCTCAGGGAAATTTGGCGATCCAAGGCGAGCTTGTCGGCAGCTCCATCGGCCAGAATCGTCACCGCTACGCTGGGGGGGTCCACAAGTTTTTTGTGTATGCTATCTGGGATATCGACCGCCAGGCATATTGGGACCCCAGAGCTGTCGAGGAGACAATACAGGGAGCCCGCTACATCGATCATGTCCCCGTGCTGGGCTACGGAACCATCCGGGACTTCGCACCGACCGCGGAACAACTCGTCAGCCGCGCCAGCAGCACCGGATTGGGAAGCGAGAGGCGGGAAGGCCTAGTCTACAAGAAGGTGGATGACGAATTCAGGTTCAAGACGACTGCTAGATACTAGTGGCTCGAGCGCGGCAAAAAGACTACCCGACCTACAGCCTCTAGAAACATCTAAGGGCGGGAAACACCCAAGGGCGGATGCGCTCGAGTGAATAGCCAGGCCAATCTGAGTTGGCGTAGGGATGTAAGGGTATAGGGAAATAAAGAAAAAGAAGACGAAAAAGAGAAAAAAAGGGAGAAGGGGAAAGGAGGAACAGGGGAGGAAAGGAAAAAGGTTGTTTTCTTTGTTAACCCACAACAACACACCTAAGGTGCCTGTTAAACAAAACTGTTTAAAAAAAAGTCTGTCTTAATAGTCTTTTGATACCTGGTATACTTGTCTAGGAAGTTCCAATGTAGCCCGGGCTCACGCCAAGTGCGCCCTACGCTTGTCCCATCATATATGGGCCGAATTGAGCTATTTCTCTCCCTTCCAGTTTCATGAGTGAGATTCTGATACTGGAATCTGCCTTAATATTCGTTTGTTTATGTTTTTTCCACAAATTTACACGAGTAACCTTGAGGATGAAAGTAGCTTATGTTATCGCTTAAGGTGAGATCGATGATAGTGAAGTCTTCCGGAACACCTGATATGTTAAAACATCCCGTGATTTAATAAATCCAGGCATATAATACCGACTCTAATGAATGATACGTAAATGTAACGCCGCAACCGGCTTTATGGTAATTCTACTTGTAGAGATCCCGAACGCTTTGTATAGGATACGCTATTATGTCGCAGTTTGCAATGTGCGGATGATCAGACACGTTCGGGCCTATTTTGGACATCGGCCAAGGTATCCATTCCATCACTGCCCACATCTTGCCTGTCACCGGACACATAGTATATTCACCGGCAACTAGGGCCGTAAATTCGTGCCTAGGCAGGATGGAGTAATACGGCCTACTGGTAAAGTTCTGGTCGTGGAGGTACATACCTAACCATACTTACCTAGGTAGGTAGTTTTGAGGTAACCGGGAGACTTCACAATGTCAATCCTAAAACATATTAAATAACTCGTGGAACGCTTTTTTTAGGCCTACTTCTTCATGTTTCTGCGAAGAGGAAACTACATTAATCACGATTCATGGGGTAATCGGTAGTATTAAATGTAATATATAAGGAAATGATTGTGCTCCATGATATGGGAAGAACCATGTTCATAGGGGAAAGGGGAACGAGTCGACGTAAGCCGTCGTTTTAGTTCACCCTCCACCACTGGGGATTGGTGGTTCCCATCCATGGATGGCGGGATGCCTGCCATTGTAGAGAAAAAAGCCCGCCGCCTCCGCGACAATCAGGTAGGTAATACCTAGGTATGTCTTCCTTTGGCGGAATTCAAGGCGAGACTCAAATGAAAGGTATGTTGCTGACTCCAAACGCCCGATCCTAGCCAAACACCCGCGGGCGGTAAACAAAAACATTAGAGGTGCATAGAGAACGTCCCAAAGTGCTGCCCACCCCATCAAAAACAAACAGGATATTTCCTGCGTCGCCAGGGATGGAATATGCAGAAACGGCATCGCAGAGCCGGGACAGCTGGCCGTTTATCGCCTCCTACGGGTCTCCCCGCCCCTCCTCCTCCTGCTGCTACTCTGCTCGCTCCTGCCTTGCTCCTTCTGGCTCCGATCCCTCTGACATAGCCAGCAATCATCCCGTTTCTCCTTGTCGTAGTGTTCTTCGATCCCGGAGCTGCATTCGGCAAAATCCAAATTGAAAAATTTGCATTCCGTACACAGCACATCTTTAATCCATGTTCTTTTGCCGTAGAATTCTTCGTGAGTGCGGCACCATTTTTGCCTCCACCATTGTTTGCACATAGCTTCTTTTTCCTTACTTGCTTAGGTGGTTTAAGTATATAAGCGTGCTTCGATGGAAAACCCGGTCGAGCGGGCTTGAGTTGTGATGTGTTCGTAGGGTTGTTCGTCGTCGTCGTCGTCGTCGTCGTCGTCGTTGTTGTTGTTGTTGTTGGTGGTGTTGACTGGAGGGGAATTGCATGCCTACCGCGCATGATACATAGATATATATAATTTTCTAGTTGGCCCTGGGTGACACGGTTCTATCAATGTATGACTGACATATGGATTCGTGATAGTACGAAGCCTTCTCAGCAGTGACGACTTGCTACAGGTAAGCTGGTGTAATTCAACAAAGATTGCGCGTTCCGTCTTTGTTAACAGGTCACTCCAGACCCAGCAACGTGGGAAAACATGGCTAGTCGTCGAAAAGAGCCGCAAATATCCTGTGATTGCTAGCATCTTTATCCTTCTCAGATGTAACGAGTACGTCCGCATTGCAGGTGATAGCTCCAACCGGTCCCTGACACTGTACCGTAGTCGCCGAAGTATCCACCAGTCCCGCGGTCTAGCTCGTAAAAAGGAGCAAGCGCTTGACGACAAGAATTTGGGGTCTATTGGTGTATCTTACAGATATGTAGCAAGCAACCATCTTGATCACCTGGACATGAAATGTAAGCCCTCTGAACCCGGAAGAGTTCTGTTATATCAAGGCCACCACAAACACCAGGAAGAAAGGCAGCAAAAACAGATATACATAGCTCTTAGCCCCCAACCCCTATGGCAGTGTTGGCCGAATGCCCAATAAGCCCGATCTCAGGGATATAATCACATTGGACTTTTGTTTCTTGTGTGGGCTGTTGGTAAAAGGGTGTGGGTTGGGCGCGTAGGTACGGAGTTGTAAGTCGCGTTGTCTGGATTCTCAGTTGCTGCCAGTGGCTAATGATAAGCTATATTTAGCCCGATCACTAACAGCGCTATTGTTGCTCACTTGTTGACACCTACTTTGTATTACTATGGATTCAGAGGGTTGGCAGTTCAAGTTCAGTGTCTGTGGCTGTGTATGACAGTTGTGTAACATTGCCGTCGTTTGCGGCTCTTTATGAATTCACGTGGGGGCGCGACTCTGCATTGAGAGGAACCTGTCGCTTGATACAGGGAGCTGGGTTCGATTCCCAACAGCGTCATTGGTATTCACCTGTCAGCAAATTCTTGGCATGGATAATTGAACTAGTATCATATAATCTCGTCTACTCTGAATAGCGGAACAGAGATGGGACGTTGGCTGAATACTTATATATATATACTGTTTTCTTTTTCGCCCTACCACGTACAAAGTCTAGAGCCAGCGGTAAAAGGTGAGTCAGTGTTAGTATGTGCGAGTATCTGCCAGTGTATTATCTGCGACAATAATATCTAGCCCTAGTCATAGACACTTGACCCATAGGATTGAAGCATTGTGAGTAGGGTTCCCGGGGGGGATGATGGAGCTGACATTTCCAAGTCAAGGATTTCCATACCAACCTTTCGTTTGCTACGGCCTCGGGGCTATTTCTCGACACCGTCGTGTAATAGTTGGTCATTGTCACGGCCCATCTAGGAACAAAGCAACATACTTCCGGAGAACCCGGTGGCACAGTTATTCGCACAATGGCTACATGATATCATCAAAGAGCTCCCACGGTGATGGCGCTTCCTACCCATGTGTCCGTGTATAGGATGATCTGCCATGTTTCTTACATTCTCCAGCTTGATGCATTCTTCGAAAAGTCATGGGTTGGAGAGACCATATATGAAACCGAGTTGGTCCGTTGATTTACTAGAATGATACGGGTAAGAACTCCTGGCTATCGGCGTTAGTCTAAGTCATACTCGCGATGGCGGCTTAGAGTATCTCTACAGCTGAATACAGTGCTTTAGAAACTCCTGAAAGATCTTTGTGCTATCGGACAACAGACATTGGCATTTTTGGCGGGCGACCTTGCGGAGCTGAAAGATTGTTCGCTAGGGATTTTTCCCTTGCCCACTTGACTTGAATGCACCGAGAGCCCCGTCTTGAGTGAACGCCGATACCGATACCGAGAGGGGCCCAACAGCATCGTACATGTAGTGGTGTTGGTCGTACGTGTACGATGGTGGGAAAGGGTAGGCAAAGGTTTAGTTCGGCCCCAACTTTTTGATGCTATATAATTGTTGAGAACGAGAGCCTACGTAAGTAGGCACAGAATGGCTGTGGACCTTTTCAATCTAGATAGGAGATGTGATACCGAGGTTGTGAAAGATTGACTTATGCAAGAAGCCTAGTAACCCGATTGATGGATACATGTAGGTAGTTACACAAGTAGGTACGGGGTACAGATCTGTAGGTAAGTATAAGTATGTACCTAAGTAGGTATGAGGCGGTTCCCATCCATATCATGGGTTCGTGAAATTACGAATGACGATTCGCTATTGGCTACGGATTACTACCTCATACCTAGCAGCCTAGGCCGTTAGGTACTGTGCTCCGTATGTAGCTACGAAGCACTAAATATGTACATAGGTAGATATAGATCCATCTAGCTTATGTACCTACTCCGTGCCTTAGGTAGGCTAGCGGCTTCGGTACTTCTATGCACTACCCATGTATGTAGATACCTACTTAGATAGATAGAGACCTTAGATAACCATAGATATGCTCCTAACCGTGCAGCAGCATGTAGCGGGACTACCAGCCTGCCGGTACGCACTGGTAGGTACGCAGTTTCAGGCATGTCAGCCTTCCTTCACATGCATTAAAACTGACTTGTGTCGGGGAACACCCCTGCGACTTGGCACGCGGCAAACCGCGACCGCTTCCCTTTTAGATGACCTCCAACACGCAATCTCGGAAGCAGTTGCCAACAGATCAAGTTCAGTACGGCCGCCGGCGCTGGCGAACACGGGGGACCTTCTGCATTGTAGCCCAGCCAGCAGCACATCCCACGCTTCAGCATTCCACTAATAGCATGCGAGATCTGCACCGCATTACTGTCATTGACATGGCAAGCTTTAATTAGTGTAGGTAGTGAATCGTTTATCTCCTGGCTACCTGTCCCTCCGAATCGATTCTAGACAGCACCGACCCACCCAGCAGTAGAACTTAACAAAGTCCGCAGAGCAATCCTCATATCATATCAGCAAGCCCGTCTCTGGCATGGTACGAGGGCCGTAAGCAAGGCCGAGGCCATGGGCGCGATGACGGGCAACGACGGCGACCCAAACCCCGACTCCACCCTTGCCCAACGTCACCCACCCCGAATGTCAACGGCGAGATCATCGTACAGCCGCGGTAGTTATGAGATGGGGGAATCTAGTGCTGTGGCAAGCATACCACATGCGATCCCCATCGGTACGACTGTGCTTGCCCAGCCTTCCCGCACCGACGCCGACGAATTGAACCCGAGTCCACGATCGCATGAGTATGGGAGCAAGGACCTCAATCACGATGTACAGAAGAGACGTCGGTCGCATAAGCCCCGACCGAGTGGAGGCTTCCTTCTTTCCAACAATGTTCTGGATGAGACACCCAAGCCGCGCTCGACGAGCCGGGACGATGGCCGGAGACGCTCTCGGATACCTGTCGAGAATCGTAAGGGGAAGGGCCATATGAGCATCCCAGGCAAGCCGAACGCGACGGGTGTGGCTCGTACAGGACTCGGAATCGATTCCCACAGCATGACGAAGGCCAGCAATGGGCAGTTTCTAGGGAAATTAGATTCAGACCCTCGTGAAGAAAGACGCGCCAGCCAGGGTGGACGACCCGTCTCCAAGATCCCATCTCCACGACCGGCTTCGACGCCCGTGGACGTCGACTCAACTCAGATTGTGAACATGGCTCTTAATCTCAGCGAATCCAGGCGGTTAGCGGCAAGGAGGCATATATCAAGCCCCAACCCTCCGCGCTTGGCCCCGGTTCCTGATAGTCCTGCTGGGGGTAGCCTTAAGCAACACCTGCAGCAACAGAGGAGGACGTCGCGCAACATCTCTCCCAGACCCGACAGAAGTCTGAACCCCAGAAGCGTGTCGAGTCCGCGGCTCGGGACCCCGCTGCAGGCCTCCTTCGATCACGAGGGTAGCTATACGTACCACTTTTCATCTTCGACTCTCAACCGGGCCCAGAAGGCGAAAGAATATCTTGAACTAATGGCGCAGTATAGAAGGCTGTTACAATTCATCCCACCCCTTAAACAGGATGCACGCTCTAGACCATCTACTTCGGGATCCCCGACATCTCCTACGTTCGCAAAGCCCCCCCAGCATCCTACCGGTCTATCTCAGCTCACGTTGGGTCGAACTTACAACCCTCTCCAATACATTCGAAATCGTAAGGTCCGAGCTCGGGAGCGTAGAACCATCGATGGGGAAGCACAAGGGTTTTCAGATATTTCCCGAGTAACAGACTGGGTCGACGAAACTGCGACTTTTGCAGCGACATCCGCCCTGGTGCCCAGTACGCCTCCGTTGCCGCCTTTTCTAGGAGCTTACGAAGATCTCAACGAAGATCTCCCGCCCTCTAGTATCCCAAGACCTGTTGCGGCCATAGGGAAGCCAAAAAGGCCGAGGATTGACTGGAGCATTGATCCGGCAGAGATGCTTGCAGACACGTACTGGCTGGAGCAGGGCGATAACAAATACCTCATCGAAGATCGCCATTACTCCAAGATTTTCCCATTCAAACCCGACACCTGTGCTCCTACGTCTTATCCGTCAATCGAACTCAGCAAGCCGGCCGCATCTGCTGGGACTGGGAAGGGCGACGAAGGGGAGGTCGCTTCTGGCTTGGAGCTTGAGAATCCGAAAACGGGTAGGATAGAGAGCGAGATATCCCCCACTCGTGCTCGCGATCGTGCACGTCAGAAGCTCCAGGACTTGAGAGGAATACATCATAAGCACGAACACGGACACCCGCACATCCACCATGATCTGCTCCGGTTCAAGAAAGGCTCTTTGTCGGATACTTCTGATAGTGAGAGCGATCGCAGGCGGCGCGAACGCAATGGCACCATCAGTGCTAGCGGCAGAGATCTGCTGGAAAAGCAGATGATGGAGATGCTAGCAAAAGAGGCTAGTGAGGATCAGAAAGGAAACATGGACGGCAGTAGGACGGGAAACCTAAAACAATTGCCGGCGAATGCTGCGGCGCGAGGAAGAAGTCCTCAGGCTTCGAAGCAAGAGCATGGCGGAACCGGGCCGGGTTCGGTCGAGAACCAGGACAAGGCCCATCGTGGCAGAACAGCGCAGCTTTCTCCTATAGGCTCTGGGCGCTCAAGCCTAGAGGTTCCTGGTAGCAACTATAGAGGATCAATGGACCTTGACACTTCTCGTCCGGGATCACCAGACTCAAGGCCATCTCGACGCCGGAGCACCCATGTCCCGACAATTGGTATGGACCTTTCACCCCCCCCCAGTCGACCCGAGTCTCCTGGTCGAAATCCCTTCTCTAGGGTCAAGAGCATGTTTCGTGATCGTAGTCGAGAACGAGCTGGCGGTCATCCAGCACCAGAGAAAGAGGACAAACTGGTTAGTCCTGCAGAGCAGTCAGAGCCAATGAAACTCCCGGTGCCCTCTGCAGAGCGACCTCGTTCCCTGGATATACCCAGGCCCAGGAGTCCTACCCCAAAGGCAATTACGAAGCCACCAAAAGCGAATCACAAGCCGCACCAAAGCATGGGAAGCATTAAACTCAGGGGCGAGGAACTCGGATTGCGCGGCATCTTCAAAGGCGGTGCAAAAATAGACGGCATGATACGGGGCGGCGTCTCAAAGGTCACCGATCTCATCTGGAAGAAGGATGCTGAGCTGGAGGATATTTCATCGGCTACATCGTCTAGTGACTCTTCGGAAGAGGAAAGAAAGGGGAGGCAAAGAGAGTCTGTCACCCCGTCCCGCAGCAACTCCAAGGTGGCACGCGAGATCCCTCGTGCAAAGAATTACCTAGACGTCATGCCGCCGTTCAAATCCACCTCGGAATCTCTCGATAAATCGAATCCTCGGAAGGCAGACACCCACAGCCTGGTCCATACCAAGTCTGCTTCTGGCAGATCGTCTCGGTTTGACCAGCTCAGACCCCCGCGAATCGACATCCGAAGAGCTTCCCGTCCGTCGTTGGATTTGGAACACATCCAGTCTCGGTCAACTCGAGATTCGGACATCTCTGATAGCGATTCGCACTCTCGCGACTCGTTCGTATACACCGACAAGGCGTCTAAGGACTTGAGTAATGCCCTCTCTGCTCCGCCTTCACAAACTTCGAAGCAGGAGCCCGATCGCAGTGTCCTCTCACGGCCGAAGGAGGCTCGTCACTGGTCGATCTCAAACCGCAGCCCGTCGCCCCAGCAGGCACAGATCTCCAAGCGCGAGGTAGCCCGCCTCCGCGCCCTCATCCTCTGCTCCGGCATCAAGGCCATGGAGATCTCGCGGCGCGCGCACGAGCCGCAGCCGCGGTCCGCGCTCGGCGACAAGCGCCACAGCGCGCCGCAGATGGAGGTGTACCCAGCGACGGCGCGCGCGCTCTCGGACGGCATCGCGCAGGCGGTGCAGCGGTTCGAGGGGTCGGCGGAGCGGTTCGCGGCCGGGACGGCGCCGGCGCTGCACGGGCGCGTCCAGGCGCTGCACGGGCGCGTGGCGTCGGAGCTCCTCGACATGACGCACCGCGCGGCCGACGAGGCCGACGAGGTCAACCGCGACCTCGTCGACTCGCAGCGCCTCAAGGTCAAGGCGGCGGTCGACGCCATGGACAAGATGCTGCGGCGCCGCCGTCGCCGCTTCCGCTGGGCCCGCCGCGCCGGCTGGCTCGCCGTCGAGTGGGTCCTCGTCGGCTTCATGTGGTACGTCTGGTTCATCGTCATGATCGCCCGCGTCTTCCTCGGCCTCGGCCGCGGCGTCGTCGGCGTCGTCAAGTGGCTCCTCTGGCTCTCGTAGGCGCGGAGAGAGAGCGAGGCAGGGGATTGATCGAGTGGCCAGGTGAGACGTGAAACTACAGGGGAGATGCCGGGAAGGCATCAAGGTGGAGACGATGAAGAGATGAAAGCTGATGGTGACTGCTGACCTCCCCAACCACATCCACCACCCCCATAATATAGGAGCTCCAAGGCAACTTTGCCGTTGCTGTCGAAAGAAATTAATAATCGAGGCGTGTAATATGAAAAAGGAGGAGGAGGAAGGACTTTGGATAGAAAGTTCGAAGGGAAAGAAAAAGATGATACCCCCCACCGCATTGTGTTTTCTTTTTTTTTCTCTCTCGTTTTTCTTTTTAGTTTGTATCATATCCCTTACTTCTCTACCATTAGGTGGGCTTATTCCCAAGGCTACTTGAGTACCTTTACTATCACCACCACCACCACTACTACTCCCATTATTGTCTGTTACTACTACTACTGTTACAACACTCTCCTTTTACTCTCTCACTCTCACTCACTCTCTCCATCTCTCTGTGTGTGTTTTTTTCTCTTCATCTCTTGTCCTTTACATTAGGTAGATCGGGAAGGAGTACACAGCTAAGGAGCATACACATGCATCCGCGTCGGAGGCCATAAAAATAAACACGGCAGTTTTTCTTGTTTGGGTTTTGACCGGTTGGTACCTAGGGTCCTGGGATTGAATTGGGGACTGGGCTGGAAATCGATAGATAGCATACATGCATGCGTGGATCGATTGAAACGAGGTATACCGTATGTATGAGGTACGCTTCTTTGCAACCGCAGCCGCTACATCGACTACCTACTACCACTACTACTATTACTACAGTAGATCTGCTGTTTTGTACAAGTACGCCGTGTAATTATAATCAGTCTTATTTTTATTCTCATGCTTCCTTTCGATCAACTTCGAGAAATCAACCCGGGTCTGAAAATGATAACGGTCAGGCACATTGCGTAGATTTATATGTATATTATACACAGATACAAGTGCATATTACTTCAGGCAAGACCGGGCCGTACGGAAAGAGGAATACTAATAATATACTATACGATATCGTAAGCTCTATCCTACCTAGGCTGTACACGCACCCATCTCTACCTATCTACTCATACACCCAACACAAGCACAGACACCAACACCAACCATAGTGACAACGGCAACAGAAACACCAGGCCTGCCTACATAGAGGCTGTTTTTCCCACTCTGAGTTTGTGTGTGTTTTCTCTCTGTGCGTGTATTCCTATAGTGATTCACGTTGAAGATTAACTGGGTGGTTATCGGTTTTCGACATAAGGAAAAGGAAATAGGTCTGTAAAGTAGTTTCCAGTCAAGTACAAAAGAACAAATATTTGGGGGTTTACTCGATCCTCTTCTTGCCCTCCTCGGCATTGAGATAGCGCGCGGTGCTCAGGCCGCGCTCGTGGTGCGCCACGAAGGGGCCAATCAGCTTGTCTTTCCTAACCTTGCTGATGGCCTCCTGGTAGCCCTCCGTGGCCCAGGGCCGGGGGTTTAGTTTCGGCCAGTTCACCTACGTTGTGGGTTTCGGCGTCAGCACGTTCGCTCTTACCAGAAACGAGGCAGGGGGGCAGGGCACAAGATGGGATGGGAATGCATAGGAAGAGAGAAAGGAAAGAGGAGAGGAGCGCGCGGAGAATGACTTACGTAGAGCATCCCGTTGTTGAAGATGAAGTTGAAACACCACGCGGCCACGACAAGCCAGAACAGAACAAAGATACGCATTATCCAGTTGCTCGAGTCGGGCAGGCGTCTCTTAAACATAGCTAGGAAGATTAACAATAGGCTACCCGCGAGAACGTAGGGAATGCTCTGGATGAGGATCGGTCTGCGATCCGCAAACACGAAAGCCGAGCCAATGTTGGCCGTATCGGGCTCGTACGCGCCTAGGAACAGGTCGAAAGCGTCCTGTCGCGGACCATCCCGGAAGTTATTGAGGTAATATCGGGTCATGGCCACCTTTCCGTCCTGGAACGTGCCCGCCTTCGTGCGCTTGCCTAGCCGGGTGAGGTCTGTCTTCATGGCCCCCGTGCCCGAGTAGGACTTGGATACCGTGTCGGCGTTATCAGCCCACAGATTCCGGAAGAGAAACTCGAAATCTGCGTCCACAGTGGCAAAGGTCTCGCCTCGTTGGAGCAACCCGAGGTCCGCAAACATACGATCCAGCGTCCATCGAGCCAGCATGCTCTGGACGACGTTGGTCCGATCGAGGGAGTCCATGCAATTCGTCCTCACCACGCTGGTCTGGAAATTCCTAGTCTCAAGTCCTCCATTGGCGGGCATATCAACGCCGCGGAAGTACTGTTGCGCGACCAGAGCCTCCTTGAGCCGGTCCACGAGCATCATGGCACGGTGCATCTGCATACCCTTCGTCTCGTGGTGGAAGTCGAAGTAGACGTAATGCAGGCGGTCATATTCCTGTTTTGAAGAGCTGGGTTCGATAATGTGGAACTTCTCGTTCGTGATTGCGTCTCCCTGAGACTTCTCCGATGGAGACGAGACGAGCATCTTGATCATCTGCTCGTAGGCCTCCTTCATTCGCTTTTCGCGACCGCTCTGGTTTACCAGATTTACCAGGTAATTGTCTCCGTAGATGCGAACTTGCTCGTCAAAATGTTTCTTCGCACCCGCCAGAGCCGTTTCGATGCCACGGACCTGAAGTTTGGGTGTGTATTTGAGCGAGTTGATCTCGGCCCAGTACACCGGTATGCTTCCTCGTGTCTGCACGTAGGACAAGACCTGCATCTCTCTTCCCTCTGAAGCCCCGAACTTCCCACTTTGCATGTCGTTGCTCCCAGCGAATCCACCCAGGCCGCCGCCCGTGTCATTCAATACGACGACCTGCTCCGTTTCATTATAATTCGAGGCGTGCCCCTCTTCATCGATGCCTCTGGTGAAATATCTGGTGCCGGCTCGGTATCTTGATTTTCGGGTGATTAGAACGATGGTTAGGGGGGTGCCCTTAAACTTAGTGGGTCGGATCTCGAGGGTTCCCCAGACAATAGGTAGGATATAGGGGTCGACGGCGGGTTGCTGTCCGGGCTGCGATCGGTTGCCCATCTTGCGAAAGTCGGTGAGGTCTGTAGAGACAAACTTGTTCCAGAAAAAGCGGTCGTCGGCACGCATCCACAGCGGACTAGAGTTGTCCATGGAAGCCTGTCTTTGGAAGCTGTTGGTAAGGTCAAGCGAGTATGAGAAGTGCATGGGTCCTGTCATGATATGCGTCTTTAGGAGCGACAGGTACTGGTCCTCGTCTGGGTCGTGGATCTGTCGCTCGCGCATAGGGAGGAAGTCGGTCGAGATCACCTTGTAGACCATGTGCCCCTTGAGGCGGCCCACGGGTTCGGCCTTCGTGATGATTATGGCATATTTGTCTGCGCCTCGTAAGTACTCGAGTATGCGAAAGGTAGCAGCAGTCGATACTTACCGAGGCCCAGCCTGATAACGCCCAGGATGCCAGCTATGCTGGAGACACGGGAGACGCGCTTGTTGGGGAAATACGTGGCATCACTTAGCCTCAGGTCGCCAGTGGGCCGGTCGATAACCAGAGCGGGAGCGTTGGGGGACGAGGGGGAGGTGAAGGTGTAAGAGTCGGTTGCGACGTGGACATTGATGTCCCTGAAGGGGAGGGTCATGGTGGGCAGGATCGGCTGTGACTACAGCATCGCAGACAAGCAGAGGGAGCAGGGGACGCAGAGGAAGCAGAGGAAGAAACGGAATGGTGGGATAGAGAGCGGCAGCAAGGCAACCTGGCCTTCGCGGGACTGTGTGTCTGTATTATACTTTGGGCTATCGTGTGCGAGCCAGAAGGGCCACGAATCGAATTTCAAGGGACCACAGACACAGACACAGACACAGACTCAGGTACGACTTTGAGGAGCGCCAAGCTTTGATATTGAGGACAAGCACGAACCAGGGGCGGACTAGAAGCTGAGATCATACTGCTACCAGATCCACATCCCTGCCGGGTCCCTTATCCGCCCTCATTACGCAGCACGTACCTTATCGCAAGTCCTTTCCCGCTTAGTACACGTAGCTAGTGCCGCAGCCCGCTTGCCCGCAGCTGTTAGGTACATACGCAGCCGGGGGAGTATCGTATCACGTGTCAGAGAAGACGAAGAAGACAAGCTCCTGTCTTTTTATTGTAGATATCATTTGTTAAGTCATCCATCCCACTTGACTCTCTCTCTCTCTCAGGTAGCAATAGGTTAATCCGTACGAAGTGAACATTGATGGGTGCTACATGACCTTTTCCCGCTCCCAAAAGATACGTACTTAAAACCGTCACCGCTTTTGGGTTACGTGCATTACAGTTTGCATAACTCTGTTGCAAACGGATAATCGCAACTACCATACCTGTTGTTTTTCACCCAGGCTCTTACACACTTGTCCCACCCACAGACTCTTCACCAACATGACTTCCAACATGACTCCCAACACGACTTTCAACTAGGTTACAGGGCTTCAACCAACACTGTTACCACGCTACATTTACGCCAGGAGAAGTTTACCACTACCGGTATATGTTTAGTCTGCTATCAGGGGGGCCGTTCCATAAGCCGGAAAGGGATTACACCTTGATTCAGCAAGTCGACCAAACCTTATATCCAAGAGACTCGGTAGTGATAATAATATATTTGCTCGCGAATGAACGAGAAGTTCACTTGGCCCCTTATGGACAGTGGTTTCATCTTTTGCATACGGCTTGGAGATAAAGTTGACTTGTTAAGGTGTTGTGTGATCATGTTCTATGGAGAAGATATTAATCAGCCTCCTCGAAGCAAGCGGCCCGCTTCTCAGATCCCTCACTTACATGTTTGTATACATATATTAAACTTGAATTTATAAAAAATTGAAACGAACTAATTAAATACAACTGAGGATTCAGCAGGTTTATTATTATCATCCTAACAATATCATTGTTGGCCCGGAATAGTTGGCTGGGTCTTCTCGGCACCAACTTAGTTCTCAAAACAAGGACCCTAAACCTAAGTCGACCATGGATAGTAGTTTCTTCCAAGTCGTATCAGACAGCTTGGTTATCAATCGCCAGTGAAGCAATCACAACCTCTCCTGGGCCATTGTAAAAGCATTTGTCATTTCCTTTCCACGAGTTGCACCCATTATCACTATCAAGCCGGGATACAATAAAATACATAACAATTCACGGTGTCTCTTGCAACACAACTTATCAGAATGCTAATATAATACTATTGTTAGAAGCTATAGCCACTCAAAAAGTAGAGATGCCGAAAAAGTAATGGGAGCTGGAGATCAACAGGGAGGAGGCTCTACGCATGGCCAGCTGACTTATGCATGTCTCAAGCTATGTGGGCACATTTTCTTTTTTATTCTTCACCAAAGTTATGACGGTGACGCAGATCTAACCACTTTGCATGTGAACAAAAGCGTGCTCACGGTAAAGCCATGGCATGAATGTATGTAGGACCTAGGCAGGTATGATTGCTCTTGGGTACATATTAGACAGTAACGTTAGAGAGCTTTGATGCATAATTCCTTATGCATATCTTGGTAAGAACAAGTGCGAGCACACGAGTTACCTCAGATCAGCGAGGACGCTAATCCCGATGTGTCTAGTACCGCAAGAAGAGGAAAACGTGTACCCGTGGACAATGCAGCCAGGTGCCATGCCTGCTGAGCTTGACGTGTTGCACCACAATGGCAGAGTGGCTCACTGGCTCGCTGGCTCACTGGCTCAGCCACTTGTCGAGCGCCATTTGACCATTCCATCCGACGACAAAGCTTCATTCATCATTTCACCCCATTCAGGTCACCTTTCCCCCAGCTGCCCAGGGAGAGAGACGCCGCTTTATTACCCACCCCGACTAATAATACCATTACTGACCTACCTGACTACCACCACCTACTGCTGCTACTACCCACAGACCCTTCTCTGCCTCGTATCTACGTACTGCAGACCAGCAATACTTCATTCCATTCCATACCTACCTACCGATAAGACACGCTGCATCCAATTCTAATCTACCCCCATATCTCCCCTCCTCGGTGAACTTTGTCGAGACTACCTACCTACCAATATCAGCCCGCATCTTCCGCTCCTCTCCGATAAAATCTACCCTACCACGTCTCCGGTCACGATGGCTTCCCGTGCAGGGCCCGCAGCCGCCCGCGGCATGAACACCCGGTTCGCGCAGTTCAAGTTGGTCCTGTTAGGTATGGACCGCATTGCTCCGTTGCACCTATCTGTCGTCGGCTTTGAGTGGCGTCGAGTGCTGACCTCAAAACAACAGGTGAATCTGCGGTCGGAAAGGTAGTTTGACAATCACGAGTCTGCATCTTCATCTTCTGCTTGCTGACTCGTGTATACTAGAGTTCAATAGTTCTCCGATTTGTTAAGGTGAGTAGCATAAATGCCTATGTTGAAGTAGTCCCAGGAGAGTGCTTATTTCCCTTCCAGGATCAATTCGACTCATATCGGGAATCCACCATCGGCGCGGCCTTCCTGACGCAAACCATTTCACTAGACGAAAACACCACCGTTAAGTTCGAGATCTGGGATACCGCCGGCCAGGAACGATACAAGTCTCTAGCTCCCATGTACTACCGGAATGCCAACTGCGCTGTTGTTGTCTACGACATCACGCAATCTGTATGCACCCCATTAAAATGAGGCAACCGCTGTGGCTTAGCTGACATCATCGGGGAATCAGGCATCTCTCGACAAGGCGAAGGCATGGGTAAAGGAACTACAACGACAAGCTAACGAGAATATCATCATCGCCCTGGCAGGAAACAAGTTGGATTTGGTGAACGAGCAGCCCGACAAGAGAGCCGTGTCGGCGGCTGACGCCCAGGCCTACGCAAACGAAGCAGGACTGCTGTTCTTCGAGACGTCGGCCAAGACGGCGGAGAATGTCCGGGATCTGTTTACGGCGATCGCTAAGAAGCTGCCGCTTGACCAGGTCGGACCTCGACACGCCAGACCAGGGCAGCGACCCGGAGGCGTAAGCCTAGCACCGGAGGGTGCGAACACGCAGGCGGGAGGGTCCTGCAGCTGCTAGAGGCGTTTTCTAGAGATGGACATATTGCTTCGGAGACTGGTGCGCTCGCGAGGCGGCTGGTCGTATGATTCTACTGTTACTATTACTGGGTTGCATGCCGAGTACTCTTCTGGTACTCGGACGGGCCTCATACCTTGCTCAAGAAGCAGCTTTACTGAGGCTACTGCAGGAGATCGATTAGAGGAGTTCTGAACAGTGTCACGCGTACCCCGACGCCTAGGGCCCAGGACTGGGTTGAGGAGAGGCACATGTTGAGAAGGAAACATTGCACATGAGGTCCAGGAGGTATGGGGGCAGGTAGCGAGCCTGTGTGTATATCTCTTTGGGGAGTCTCTTGGCCGGGGCGTATGCTTTTTAATATGTTGTTTTACTTTATCCTTTTTTTTTTTTTTCCCCTGTTCAAGTTTCTGATGTACAGACTCGGGCCGCGGATGCGCGTGGTCTTTGGGGGGTTAAACAAGTGCCCCAAGAAACTACAACATGGTTCCACCGAGACTGAACAGTGCCTGGTTGTAGAGTACGACGAGTAATGCAATAGACAAATATGTTTTCATCATATGCCTAGGTAGTACCGTAATACTCCAACATCTTGAAGATGGGGTGCTCGGCTCTCCATATTTGGTATCTTCAACGTCTTCTGCATGAGACAAATGCTACAAATGTTTCATAGTATTTCTTCTTCTGCTCACGGCGGCGAGCGATCCATAGGAACTGATAATTATACCAATAGTAGAGAGTCGACTTAATTCGTTTGCGGTGGATGGCGATTTCTAGGCGCTGAACATACACGACCTCATACACTGGAGTGGGCGTATGACCTAATTAGGCCCCACCCGGCCGGAATCTGGGCAGCCGGGGATTGTCGCCCATTCGGCCCAAGACAGCTCAAAAAGCTTCCGAGGTTTTTACTTGCCATAATACCTCGCATACGACACCACGAAAAATCACCACCACGCAACGCCTCTCGCTCTTTTGAAGGCCCACTCGATGCCCTCATGTTGCGGACTTCGTTGCGATCCGTCCGGGCCGTCAGGGCCGTAGGCAGCAGGCCCGTTGCTGCTGCTGTCCCCCGTCAATGGCAGCCCGCGATCGCAAGGTCGCCTGCTGTGGTATGCACCGTCCGACCGTAGTCCTGTCAGGACGCAGCTGACGTCAATTGGGGGAACAGAGAACTTATGCCGACGAGAGGAAACCTTTGACAAACGACCGCACGCCGTCGAAGCTACCTAATAACGATGTTAAGCCGCCGCCGCCGCCACCAGCGCCCGTCAAGAAGAAGGGCTTCTTCCGCCGACTACGTAATTATGTTCTGACCTTGATCATGTTGGGCGCCGTGACATTCGGCGGTGGCGTATGGTATTCGCGTGTCAATGACAACTTCCACGACTTCTTCACCGAGTACGTTCCTTTCGGCGAGCAGGCTGTGCTCCACTTTGAGGAACTCGACTTCCGGAAGAGATACCCGGGCAGCATACTCGGCGGGACCCGAAGCAGAGACACAGGCGCTCAGGTCAAGATCGCTCCCCAGAGCGGCGCCTCGTGGCGGGTGGCGGACAGCGGCGAGCCTGTAGGCAGGCAGTCGAGTGCCATCCGTGATATCAAGAGCGGCGGCGCCTCCAAGGAAGAGAAGGAGCAGGTACGGAAGGTTGTCGAACCGGCGAAGTCTGCCGACCCGCCGAAGACTGCCGACCCGCAACCTGCTCCCACTGCAGCATCGGATGCTACTGTTGCGCAAGCTCCAACGAAAGCAGCCAAGGAATCGAATAAGGAAAAGTCCGACTTCAAGGCGCCCGAGGTTGATGAGCCTTCCCGGTTTCCCCCCGCCTCCCCTCTTGATCCCTTAGCAGTCAATGATGCCGACGTGCCCGTGGTCCAGGATCTGGTGAAGATGGTGAACGATATCATCACGGTTGTGAATGCCGACAACGCCGATGACCGCTTCTCTTCCACCATTAGCAAGGCCAAGAACGAAGTCAACAAGGTCGGTTCCAAGATCCGTGAGCTCAAGGCCCAGATCGAACAGGATGCTGCCGCAGAAGTATCAAGCAAGCTCAAGGAGTTCGAAATGGCGGCGACTGAGCTGGTTGGGCGTGTTGAGAATGCGATGGATGCACAGGAACGACAGTGGAGGGCGGACTTCGAGGAGGAGATGAAGCGCATCCAGTCAGCTTACGATGCGCGGATCAAGACCGAGCTGGAGCGGGAAAGGCTGGTCAACGAGGAGAGACTCAACAACAAGCTATTAGAACAGGCCGTCGAACTAACACGGCAGTTCTCGCGAGACGTCAAGAGCCGCGTCGAGCAAGAGCGGGAGGGCAGGTTAGGCAAGCTGGACCAGCTGAGCTCGGCGGTCAAGGAGCTCGAGCACCTGACGACGGGGTGGAACGACGTCGTGGACATGAACCTCAAGACGCAGCAGCTCCACGTGGCGGTCGAGGCGGTGCGCGCGAGTCTCGAGGACGCGCAGCACCCGCGGCCCTTCGTGCGGGAGCTCGTGGCGCTGAAGGAGATCGCGTCGGAGGACCCCGTGGTGAGCGCGGCGATCGGCACGATCAACCCGTCGGCGTACCAGCGGGGGATCGCGACCCCCGGGCAGCTGATCGACCGGTTCCGCCGCGTCGCGGCCGAGGTGCGCAAGGCGTCGCTGCTGCCCGACGACGCGGGCGTGGCCAGCCACGCGTCGAGCTGGGCGCTCAGCCACGTGCTCTTCCGCAAGCGCCCCGGGGGGCCCTCCGCCACCGCCGGCGGGGACGACGTCGAGAGCGTCCTCGCGCGCGCCCAGACCCTGCTCGAGGAGGGCGACCTCGACGCCGCCGCCCGCGAGATGAACGGCCTGCGCGGCTGGGCCCGCACCCTCAGCCGCGACTGGCTCGGCGAGGTGCGCAAGGTACTGGAGGTGCAGCAGGCGCTTGAGGTGAGTAATACCCAGTTATCAACATCGTCTTTTTTTTCTTTTTTCTTTTTTCCCCACTTCTTCACACACGTCAAAGCGTGCTAGGTCTTTTACGTCGAGATGTGATGCTAACGAGAAACTGCTACAGGTCATCTCCACGGAAGCCCGGCTACAGAGCTTGAGGGTGGAATAAACCAAAAGATCTCATTCAATTTACTAGTCGGTTAGCTAGGGTGGCGAGGTTGCGCATCTGGTGAAGGAAGAAAAAAAAAGAGAGAGGAATGGCGACGGAGGGATATGGGGATGGCACACTTCTTGTTTTCCCCCTTTTCATCCCTCAGTGTACATTTGTTCCCCCTTCCTACTACCTACCTACCTACCTACCCACCGGCCTAGCCACCTAACTACCTAAAGCTGTCTGCAATAGAGAAAGGGAAGGAAAAACGGAATAGGGGTTGGTTGATCGGGGTGAGCCCTGTGTAAGAGTTAGAGCTACATGCAATAGACGATATGTGCTAAGTTCTGTGTTGCTTGCTCCGACCTCTTGGTGCTTAGTTGTCAAGTTGGTTGTTGTATAAAATAGGCCTGATGTCTTAGGTAGTTGAGAGATGGAGGGCGAAGGTCAGCTGTGGTACATGTGTAGTCTTGGTATTTCACCGATCTCGATTTTCAGCTCCTTTTATATGCAAGTGTTTATTATTCTAGTAACCTCATTTATATCAAGCAGGCCTCGTTGAGGAAGGGTGAATCTGACCCTTTACCTGTTGTGCACATGCTCTGTACCATAATAAATAGAACTAGCTGGTATCTTGTTGAAATGACCGCCCTTACTGATCCCAGTACGGTTTTTGCGACCTTGGGTTTTGAACACCGCCCTTAACACCAAACCATGCCAAATATCATATATATCATCGACTCTTCAAACGTGACACACTCATCGTATATCATAGCTCTGCATCCGGCTCTAATATCCTGAGCAGAGGACCTATGAGGTGAAAGCTACCGGTCGCCAATATCCCGACTTTCTCGCCATCCCCTTGTGCGATGGCCTTGACTTTCTCAACTGCCTCCCCAACGTTGTCAACGACAAACGTCCGCGTCTGCGGACACAGCTGGTGCATGGTGTCCGCCTCGCCCCGCTGAACGGTCAAGTCGCGTTCCGGCTCCTCGGGGGCCCTCCCCTGTAGGTCGTTGCGCGCGAAGATGGCATAGTCGAAGACGACATCCCGCGCCGTCCCCGGCGACGCCCTCGTGATGCTCTCGTACAGCCGGCTCAGCAAAGCCGCGGCGGCGCGATCCTGTTGGTTGAACAGCAAGACCGTCCGCGCGTTGCTGCTGCCCGGCGAGCCCCGCTTCTCGGCGAACCATTTCCCAACCTCCTCCAGGCTTTCCGCCGTGTGCGCGCCGTCGACGAACCATGTGAGGCCGTCGCCCCCGCGCCTCGTCTCGCAGCGCCCTCGCAGCCTGGCCTGTCGGAGGCCCTGGACGAAGCCGTCTGGCAGGTGCGTCAGGTCGACGGCTGAAGGCTGCTGCGTATCCAGCCGTCCCCCCAGCACCCGCAGGTGCTCGGCCGCGGCGCCGACCGCCAGCGCCTGGTTGTACTTCTGGAAGGCGCCCTCGAGGCCGCTCGCCTCGCCGCCCCACCGCTCGACCTCGCGGTCCTCCACCTCGACCAGCACGGCGCCCTTCTCGGCGGCGCGCCGCCGCAGCACGCGCATCGTCTCCTCGCCTTCCTCACCTCCCAGCCGGCGGGTGAAGCACTTGCGGCCCGGCTTGCACACGCCGGCCTTGTGCCACGCGATCTCGGGCACGGTCGCGCCGAGCATGCCGACGTGGTCGACGCCGAGCTGCGCGACGACGGCGGCGGTGACGGCGGCGGCGGGAAGCACGTTGGTGGAGTCGTGCTCGCCGCCGATGCCGCACTCGACGACGGCGGTGCGGACGCCCTCGCCGAGGAACGCGCGCAGGGCCACGAGGGTCAGGAGGCGGAAGTAGAACGGCTTGGTGGCGGGGCCCGCGAGCTCGGCCTCGGAGATTTCCTCCGGCCGCAGCCCCGCGGCCGCGGCCGCGGCCTCGGCCTCGGCGCGCGCCGACGCCGTCAGCGCGTCCCACACGGCGAAGAAGTACCGCGCGAACAGCTCCCTGCCGATGGGCACGCCGTCGAGCTGGATGCGCTCGCGCACCGAGACCAGGTGCGGCGACGTGTAGGTGCCGACGCGGCCGACGGCGGGCCGCAGGGCGGGCTGCGTCAGGATCGACGTCAGGTACGCGCTCACGGAGCCCTTGCCCTTGGTGCCGGCCACGTGGATGCAGCGCAGGGCGGCGAGGTCGTCCTGGGAGAGGCCCGCCCGCCGCAGCCAGGCGAGCATCTCCGGGATGGCGAGGGCGTTGAGGTCCTGGGTGGTCGTCGTGGGCTGCTGCTGCTGCTGCTGCGTGGATGGCGATGAGGAGGGGGAGGGGGAGGGGGAGGGAGGGGCCGGGGCGGGCGAGAAGAGCGAGTGGACGGCGCGGTTGGATTGGAGGGATGAGAGGTGGGCGAGCGCCGACTCGTAGGTGCGCGCCATGCTGGACGAGGAGCGCTGCGCGGTATCACGGCGTATAAGTGAAGGGGTGCTTTTTAGGCTTGGCAAGATTGTGAGTTCGTAGCTTATATGAGGTCTTGACTTGCGAAGAAAACGAATGGCCATGTATACTACGAGGTGTACCGTGCAATTTCATTGACTAATCGTTCATGTCGAAGAAATACCTAGCCGCTGCCCCTAAACCTTCTTGCTTTGCTTAGCTGAAGGGTTGCGATAAACTGAAGCCGTTGTCAGCCTTTTCATATGAGATGCAATGGGAAGGTTGCAAGGTATCAGATTGACGGTTATTCAATATGGGCATACCTATTGGCCTAATATATGCAATTTCTGATAACATATATCCTCTTTAAAGTGCTGTAAGTGTTGGTTACTTACATTATTGGTAACTGGGGTTAATCTAGTAATGAGGGTACATGAGGCTTACACACACCTTTGGGCTGTTGGGCCGTCGCCGTCGCCGCTGGAGAGGGGGAGGGTAAATCAGATGCGCTTGCACTGATTTTCGACGCATTGAAATGGGAATCTCGGGCATCAAACCTTTCCCAGCTTAGCTTTGGGGACAAAGCTACATCGCATCTTACTACGATGATGGAATAGGGCCTTATATTGTCCAGGTACTTTCCTCCACCGCTCTGGCCGTTTCGACTCCGGTGCTACTATTCGGCTCAGTTAACAGACGTACCTTTAGAAAGCTTCGAGCATGGGTAGTCCAAAGCCCCTCATCTTCCGATTCTCAATTGGAGAGAAATGGATGCAGGACGAGGACGAAAACCCAGGCAATCCACGCCTATTCCAGACGACCAAAAAGCTCGGCGAAATTGCTATCATCAAACGGGCATTCGATGCACAGGAGGCTCGCCGTCTAATATGGCACGGCGGGAGGCCTCATGCAATATTGATCACCGACCCTGGGATTGCAGATTTCGAGAACAGAGAACTGTCACGTGAAGTCATCGAGTACGCTCGGGAGGGCGGCACTGTTATTCTTAGCATGTGCTTCGCCAGCCACATTAGCTTCTACGACTTCGCAGAATACATGGAGCAATGGGGCTTGCCCTGGAGAGTTTACGGCCGGGGTTGCACCAATATAATCTGTGCCGTGAATACCTCGGCTTCAGGGCCTCCGGACAAACAGTGGCTATACGGTCTACCTGCCCTCTATGACCACACGTGCGTCTACCTCACCAAGGTTGCACCCGGCGACTGCTGGTACCTCCCTGTTACATCGCCAGAGGGAGAGCCAGGAGGCGACAGCGATGAGGATTAGATGGACAATCCCCCTTACATACTCTCTCAAGCCGATACACCTATAGCCTTCACTCGGATCGGAAGGGGGTTCTTGGGCTATACCGGCGATGTTAATCAGCGAGCCGCCACCGACGCAGCGATACTGGCAATGTTAAGACTGAACTATCCGGTGGAATGGTGCAGCTGTGAGGCTGAAAAGTTTGTTTGACCCTGATTAATCATGTCTAAATGTTCGATGTCATTTCCGAGAAAAGAATGTTAAGTCCTGGCGGCATTATCTGTTTCACCAAGTTGTACTACGAAATCTAAATATAGTGTTGTTGCTGTTGACTTCAAGGTCCTACTCGTGTTAACAATATTAAGAGACTTCTTAGCTTCCTGCCAGTTATATCCGTCAATACGCCAGAAAAGCCAAGTAGGAATAAGGCTGAGGATAGGGGAAGCCATGTGTTGTTGTCGATACATATGGTACTTGGAGAAAGGAGTAGTGTCCTATCGTTAGTATATACTCACTTATAGAGATTCATAGAGCATTAATCCATGAAAAGTTACGTGTACATACGTAGCAAAGGTAGTAGCAACGGACCAGAAAAATGGAATCAGCACATATATATATCAATGAAGATCTCAATGACGAGCAGCGCGGGTTGAGCCGGGCAATGGGCCAGACCACCCAACCTAACCTAGGTAATCTAATCCGGGTATATCAATCCTCGTTGAAGTCATTCATCCATCCGTCCATTTTTTTTCCCGTTCGTGAATTTTTTTCACCGTTGCCGGTTCACAGCGCATCCGCGCCCTCTAGTATCCCCAAAGCGCCGCCGACCAGGTGCAGGCTGCCCGTGATGAGCGCCTGCAGCGTCTGTCCCTCCCCCTCCCCGTCCAAGGAGCCGCCGAGGGCGCGGACGTGGTTGATGGCGTCCTCGATGGTCGGCACGACGGCGACGCGAGCGGCCGGGTCCAGCCGGGCCCACTCCTCGGCGAAGGCGCGCTGGGCCGTGAGGGCCCGGATGGCCTCGGGGTCGTGCTGGTGGTTGACGAAGTCGCGCTTGTAGCCCGTGGCGGCGTACGTGACGTTGGTGCAGAAGACGACGTGGTCGAAGGCGGCGCCCTGGCCCTGGTCCCGGAGCGCCGCCATCATCCCCGCGAGGAAGTCGACGGCCTCGTCGCGCCCCTGCTGGTTGAAGATCAGGGCCTTGGGGCCGCCGCCGTGCGGCTTGCGCGCGCACTCGCCCGCGAACCACCGCGTCGCCATCTTGAGGCTGTCGACCGTGTGCGCGCCGTCCACGTGCCAGATGATGGGGCCCTCCGCCTTGACCTCGCACCGCCCCCTCCATACGACCTGTTCGAGGCCGTCGACGAACTCCAGGCTTAGCGCAGACGGGTCTGGCGAGAAGTTGGGTTCGAGTTTCTGCAGCGCTGTTTCTGCTAGTGCTATTCCCAGACTGGCGTTTTTCTTCTGGAACAGCGCGTCTGGCCGAATATTCACCCCATCCAGTCTCGGGTCGACACCCAAGACCTTGAGCGCCACTCCCTTTTCTTCGGCTCTCTTTCGGAGCACCTCGGCAGCCTCGGGGACCTGGGCGATGGTGAAAGCAGCGCTACCCGTCTTCATGATGCCCGCCTTATGCCATGCGATCTTGTCCACCGTTTTCCCTAGCGCAAAGACATGGTCGATGCCCAGCGTACTAATGCCGGATGCCACCGGGTGCTCCACGATATTCGTCGCATCGAACTCGCCGCCAATTCCCGTTTCGTACACGGCAACATCTACGCCCTCCTGCAGATAGACGTGGTAACTCATGAGAGTCAGATAGCGAGCATAGATAGGCCTCGTAGCCATAGGTATGCCAAGCCGCTGGTCTACCACAGTCTGACCTTCGCTCTCCTCTGCCCTCCCGAGCTTATCCCATACTTCGAAGAAATAACGGGCGAATACTTCCTCGCTTATGGGATCGCCGTTGATCCTGATCCGTTCTCTTACCGCGATCAAATGCGGACTGGTGAACAGCCCAATCTTGCGGGGGACACCGTGTGCCTTCTGGTAGTGGGAAAGTATGGATGCTGCGAATGCGCATGTGCTACCCTTCCCCTTGGTGCCCGCCACATGTAAGACGTTTAATCGGTCGAGGTCGGACGGAGTGTAACCGATGCGCCGCAGGTAGACCTGCATCTCGGCAATGGAGGCGGCATCGGGCCGTATACCAGCTTTGCGGCGAGCCTCTATGATGGCATATGGGGTCTGAAGAGAATTGAGCGCATCGATGGCGTCCTGGGATGTCATCTAGTCAGCCTTGCAGTTGATTCTAGGAGCTCGGAAAATGAGAAGAGCTCCATACACCGTAGGACCTGCCCGCTTGCGTTGCCATTGTGCGCCAGAATGCGGAGTGAAGGTCTTTTATTGTGTGCAGAGGGGAAGCATGGATGCCGAAGCGTCGGAACACATGATGCATTCCCGAAGACCTGAAGACTTCGTGAAGCTCTGCGCTCCCACAATGCTAAAGAGAGTCAGTGGCTGTAATGCTGTATCGCTATATCCGGTGGTACAAGGACGATAGGAAAAAGAGGGTCAACAGCGATATCGCTGCCAGCTCCTCTAACCCATTGCCCATCCCATCTCCAATTTGCCCCTCCTTCTCCAACATTGAAATGGTAGCAGCACAGAAACGATGATAGGCCTCACACAAAGTCTACCACCTTATGAGTGCATAGACATCTATGAGATGTCTTGATATATACCACAAGATGCATGCACGTATCGATAGTTATGTCTCGGGGAGGTAACGCGGGGTAGACGGCTTACTCCCATTGACCTTCTCCAATATCGTTCATTGACAAGGTGGAGCGCTTAGAGAATACCTAATTCCTTGCACCCCTTATCCGGAACCATCACCTTCAGTGGAAGCTCCATCACAATTACAATCATGATTTCGTTAAAATTTGACATGATTTAATGTTGGGTTAGGTTAGCCTTGGTATACTCTAATTAGTTTGGCTGAGGTTTGACAATATTCGGCCTGGTGGTTCACATCTTTGAGGACCAACTCGCAGGGGCTTGTGCATAAACTGTCTACCAACATTGGCAAATCATATATCTCGACAAAGTTCCCGTGTCGGAGCAAGGTCGGACACGATGCTGTGGCTGAGGCCGTAATTGATGGGGACATTGCATTGCCTCGATATTTTATCATACCTGCTGTTTTGTGATAGTATTCATAACGTGCTCCCAAGCCCAAGGGGCTCTTGGCGCCCTATTCGACTGAACATTGAAATTACCAACAGCACGGAACATGTACCACTTTCTTTTGGCGTTTTCAGCTGTCGTATCTCTCGCCAGGTTGACGGTTCCAAATCTCTTGTTCACTGGCTTCAGCTCTGATAGCATGACTTTGCTCATGCGCGGCTTGGCAATAAAGCTCATGGTGGCAATATCAAGCTCCGTCTGAGGCGGGAGGTTCTTCAAGTATCGTCGCAGCATCTCTTTCGACTGCCTTGCAAATGGGGGCAAGCGAAGATGGATGAAAGATACGAATGGAGATGTAATGTAGGCCACGAAGAACATTGGCACCACAGCCGAGAGTGTGGCTGCTATGTGTTAATAACAGAGGACAACCAGCCACTGGATAGATGGCCACTACGGCGGTCTCGAGCCCCGCCGCGGCAGCCAAGTTCGACTTACTTCTTAGTACGGTCGGCGACGAACCCTCACGATCAAAGTATGTCGGGGTCACAACGAAACCGAAGAAAACACATATAAACAAGGTGGAAAGCTTCAGACAAGCTAAGAAAATCACTCGGCCTGTCCCAGCATGATAAACACATAGTCTTTCCGGGTAGGCTGTTTCGCGTTAGTCGGGCCTCTTTTCAATACTGGGTATGACCAACCAAATTTTTTGGGTGGTGCTTGTGGTGCGGCTTGAGTCTTTGCCTTGGTTGAAGTTGTCTTGAATCTCAGATTGGAAAGCCGGAGACTTTGACCCGGGGAGAAATGCGATGCTGCAGTCCGGGCACGGGTAAGGCCACGTATCTGAAGACTCGATTGAGACCTTCTGAGAATACCGAGTAATAACATAACAATGGGATATTTGGCGCAACCTTTCCAGCTTGAGAGTCCAGAGATGAATAGTTGGTTATATGTAGGTAAGCTGAGAGGTTCATTGAAATTGACTGTGAAGCTAGTAGGTACGAGAGACGCGCCCACCAAAGACAACGTGAATTGTTATCGCTTTCAGCTGTTGGCAGGTGGCTTCGGAGAGGCAATAGCCAAGTACCCATGACGCAGCCCCTCCTCCACTCAGGCATATCGAGTCACCATTATAAAGAGGTCCAGTATAGATCATCAGAGTTGTTCTCTTCATGGCAATGGACAACTCGCCCACGGCACTGCTTGGCGCTTTTTGTGCGACCGCCAGATCTTCTATCAACCACCAACATATTTTCTTTGTGAGCATCATCCCCCTCAAGACATTCTAAGGGGAGATATGATATGTTCCTCTCAAAGTTGCCATGATCCGAATAGCGCGGGAAACGATTTCCGTAGCATTGTTTGACCTAATAGCTAAAGCAGAACAGTGTAGGGAAGGATGCTAAGAGTTCCAAAGGAGACGGGGGCGTGAAATGTCCTTATGGAGGCTTGCTTCCTCAAGCCACCCTCGTCGGGTGCTTCAATTCCACTCTTCTAATGATGGCAAAGTGGTTTATGACATTGTCTATGAAACTCGGTCAACAACCAATCAGATTGAGGCGCTTGGCTAGCTCAATCGGTAGAGCGTGAGACTCTTAATCTCAAGGTTGCGGGTTCGACCCCCGCGTCGAGCTTGATTCTCGATGCCTCGCTGTATACAGCGAGCTCAACCTTCTCTTTTTGTCTTTATGCTAGCTATATTTATATTTTTTCGCTACCTATACACTGCAAGATAGGTACTATGTGTTGGAGGCCAGTCGGGCGCCATACTCGCGTGATTTATCCTTAAAGAACGAGCCTAAGTTCCGCCGCTACATCAAGTGTAGCAATTTCTTGTCACTTTTGGAGGCTATTGTATACGTGATGCTGCTGAGAGGACGGTTGTGGATGACTTACTCCTCAAGTTTGAAATATCAGTGGCTTTAAAGTGGCTTGTCATTGCTTGCGGTCGATTTGGGGAGGGCATCGTGAAGGGAGAGCACAGTTGAACCCTAGGAAGGTTTGTGAAAGTCCTGGCATTCTACAAGTTCAGCACGGTACTTCTTTCGGGAATATTAGTTTAAAATTCTGCTGGGTTGTGTTGGGATGACATGCATGGGGGAGCCAGCCACGAGGACGTTCAGGAGTACGAATACCCTTATAATCAAGCTGGTACGATTGACAGTTGATGAAGCTGTAGTCTCAATTGTCTTCAGAGCATACATTTCGGAACCTAAACACCATGTGGGATCTTTACCCATGTCCAGTCCTTCAGTCGAGTGGATATTTATGTAAAATATTCTAGATAGGTAACTATCAGATAGTATTCACCATCTTTAAATTTGCCTGATACAAGTAGTCTGTCTGTTAAAGAAACGACAAACTATCAGATTTGAATCAATACAAGTCCAATACGAGAAGGTGCAGTCAGGCTAGGTACTTTGGTTTGGCCTGTGAGAAATGTAGTGATATTTCTATGTCACGTTATCATCGACGAGTAAAAAGCTTCAGCCAAGAGTTCGTGCCCCTAAATATCCAATGATTTATTTCCAGCGATTCAGGCGCAACATTTGCTGGTTGGCCAGAGGCTATGAGGAATACGTGTAGTCTGCATACCGTGTATTGTTTAACCTCGCATCATGTGAAGGTATATTAATGTCGTCGCCCATATCCCCTAGAGGATAAGTTCTCCTGTTTCAAGTTCTAGGGCTGCTTGTAACCTTTTTGCTTTGGTCACTGGCCCTCGGCCGTTACGACTGCTTTCAGAACAGGTCTGACCTTGAGCCTATACCATCAGTTATCGTTTTCCCGCTCTTCAGCTACGTCGTCGGTCAATCTATTCCAGTCATAGTCATACTCTACTATATTAGACATCTTCAACTTCCAGATAGCCCAAAAATCACCATGAGGCACCAGCGGAACTCTCCTCAAGGCAAAGTTTACTACTTTGCGTCTAAACAGACCTGGAACCCCGAACTGCAGACGTCGCTCAACATTCCCGAGATTGTTCTTCGACACATGGTAATAGTCGTGGGGAAATGTTATGATAAGAGAGGCTGGGTGAAAGTGGCTACAGTTCGTATTACCTATACCACTATCAAACGATCATTGCTCATTCAAAGCGCACAATCTAGATCACAAAGACGATCGATGGCGATGTCAATCCAGACTTATATATACCCATAAAACCATCGCCCAAAGACCGTCGGACCAACATGCAGTTGCATTTTAGCCACGACCCATATGGAGACTTGGGCTTGCTATGGTGCTCATACCTACGGGTAGATAAGGTGTGGGAAGTGCCGAGGGAAATTCTGTTGGAGCAATTGAGCCACCAGAGACATCTCGAGCTTAAGGAGAAAAGTTATAATGGACTGAAACACTTCTTGTCGACAAGGGGATTGGTTACTTATCAACCTTGACTTCTGAAGATAGCCGAGAATGCAGGTTCCATGCATGTACAAGCATGGCCTTATTTAACATTGTACACGATTGACTAGTCATATGGCGGACTAGTAGCGGAGTTCATCAGTCCTATTTCACTATAACCTTAAAGAGGCAGACTGTATTCTCTTTCTCTCTTCTAACCGATGATGGATAAAGAGAGCGCATCGGGTAGGCTAGCAAACATGTCAACGGGTAACTATTCCTCTCAAAGATACCTAGATTAAGAGGATATATAATAGAAACATGAATAAAAGGATATAAGTCATGTCTTACTCTACTCTAGTTTCTACAGTTACTGTATAGAGGATGAGCAGATTGCTTGGCATATATGCCAACTCCAATAACTTCTCGTTGCCATTATCGTTACCGAGAAGGAACCAATCCCGTAGAAAACGATAATCTACACTGTCACTATTGATACTAACGTTATGGATCATTGTAGACAAGTGCGGGCTATCTGTTGATGACACATCCCAGGAAAGCAGAACACCGAAAAAAGGCCGTCGGAAGAGTTACACCTAGGTCTAAGGATACTTAGTTGATACAGAAGTGAGAATACGCTGCCAGGTTACCCATGACGACTGTTTGCTCAATAGGCTGAGAGGGACAAATTGTTTTTTATACATGAACTGAGAATGGAGGAATGGCCAGTGGCCCGGTATAGCGATCTTTTGGTCTTGATATTCGTTAAGCCCTACCCTAGTATAATACCAGTCTTGGGTGACCTGGCTTAGTTAGGTATGATCTAACGTATTGTCACGCGATATGGTAGTGAGGCCTCAAAATGTCCATGGTAGTGCATTCGTTTGGGAATAGGGGACAGGGTGTAGTTGAACAATTCTCCAGTTAAACGGCTGGGCTGCATAACATTCCATTGTCCAACTTAATCTCTATATCTGTACCACGGTGATTCCTGAAGTTAGGAGAGACAGTCCCTTAACCGATGTTCTTGTTCAGCCACTCGACCCATTGCTCTTTCGTCCAAGACGAGCTGATATCGCCCGCAACCACCCCGTCGAAGACCACAGACGGGCTGACGTGGATGCCGACCAACCTGCCCATCTTGATGAAGACCTTCAAGTCGTTCGTGACCTGGTTTCCGCCATTCGCATGGCCGCCCTCGGGCGTCTTCTCGGGGATGGCGAGCAGCTCGTACACCTTGGCCTCGTCGACGCCGACGCTGCCGGCGGCCAGCTTCGCCAGGCGGCGGTAGGTCTGGTTGCGGGGCTCGTTGACGACGCTGACGTCGAAGTAGGCGTCCTGGTCCCTGAACAGCGCGTCGCTGAAGGCCCAGAACTTGTCGGGCGCGAGCCGCAGCACCGCCGCCGCGGCCTCGTGCACCAGCGTCGACGACGGGTGCCACGGCTGCACCTGCTGCCGGAAGATGATCTGCAGCCGCGACGCCCACTTCGGGTTCTCCCGGATCAGCGGCGCGACCGTGTGGTAGACGGTCGCGAACTGCTTGGCCGAGAACGGGCACACGTAGTCGAGGTAGAGCTCGAGCGTGTGGACCGCCGGCGGCAGGTCGGCGCCGGCGGAGGCCGGCTGCGAGAAGAGCAGCTTCTGGCCTGCGAATTTTGGTGCGAGCGCCATTATTGGTCGTGTGGTAGAGAAATGATGCTTCAAATGACCTGATTTACTATTCGTTTGAAGGAGATGGAGACGAATTGGTCTGGTACGGATGTTGGGTTTAGGTCTACAGATAAAGGGAGAGAAACTCGGAGAAAGGCGCATCGGAGACCGATTCTAATAGAGCTGCGGTGCTACGAGTGTAAAGCTTGAAAGAAAACCAATGCCGGAGCCTAGATTTCTTTCAAGGTGGAATGTCAAATAAGTTAATAGTGACGCCATCTACACCATGTCGGTGATCTACCACTTGCAGCTCTAGCGGGGTAACTCCAAGCCATCATTGGTGAGATACACACATAACATGTAAGTAGAAGATATCGAGACAAACTGATGCGCTTACCTTATGTACCTAAGGCACGGAGTTAAGATATATAGGTAGACATGCTGTAGCATGGATATGGATTCCTCCTCCAATATCTTAAGCGCTTCGCGTGTATGCTAAGCCCGAAGCTAGAATTTGTTCAACGTCTCAACCAACCCCTTGCGGATGCTTCACCAGAACCGCTGAAAGCAAAGATCTGTATTTGTAATCAGCTACTACACTGTGTTCTTGGCTATGATCCCTCCTGCAAACTCGCCGAAAGTGATGTGTTGATCTAGGTCAACCTCATCATCGAGATTGGGCTGCGTGAACACCGCTAGCGTATTACGAGCAACGCCCCTGGCATACGCTCCTCTAACCGAGTGTTCCACAGCCTTAAACTTGCCTCGTGTGATTCTCTCAAGCGCCTCGCCGGTCTGGAAGGCGATACAATCTCTGGGAATTTTCACCTGGACTGGTACCCCCTTTCTATCTTTGATCCAAAGTCCAGCCTGCGGATCTGGCGACGAGGGCAGCTCCTCCAGAGGCGGCAATGAGTCCGGAACCTTTTCTCCAAAACCTCGTACCTTTGCGTCTGTCTTCAGCTCGTCAACGAACATAGCCGAGGTGAGACCAGTCAGGCAGCCGTGGTCCTTATGCACTGCGCACCAGTTGTCCTCCTCCATCCCTTTTGCCATCAATTCCTCAGGCATCGGATAGTAATGGAGTAGTCGGGCCTTGGTCGTATACGATGACTTGACCACGCTCTCTAAATAGGAAGACGGATATGCTGGGATTTCCTTCTCAGCGAACCTGTCACAGGCCCGAGCGACTAAGACGGCTGTGTCAATTATGAGCCTACACATCTGCTCCATGGTCGGCTTGAAACCTGGCAGCATCTCGTTGGGAGGCCACGAGTTTGGCGCAAGGTACTCTGGGAACTCTTTCAGGGGAAACCTTTCTGTCGGTCTCGCAGACTCCAAAGATGGGTCCACGTAGAATGCGCAATTGGCGTAGAACGAGCCCTTGAACTCGTCGGCTCCCCCGTCCTTCAACTTTTCCCTGCCCTTAGACCATCCTACCAAGTACTTGGCTGCTTCGTTCGTGAACTTATCTGATATACTGTCAGCTGTCATTATCGTCTAATGTTTAGCACCTCAGTTCATATATACTCACCGAAGTCGGCCTCAGCTAGATTGCCCATGTAGGACGCATAGGAAAGGAGTTGATGTCTCAGGCTTGCAAACTCGGCGGGAACATCCTTGACTACCAGGATGCCTAATGATTCTGGACCGAACGCTTCTTGCAATGTCTCGAAAGAGATGCTCCCTTGCATAGTCAGTAAGCACAGAGCAGAATTATTATTGGTTATACCTGCATTGTACCTACCGCTCTTAAGATCGGCTAGCGATACTACGACCGGCTGCGCTGTCGCCATGGCTGAATCCGTAACGTTCAGCTCCACGACAAACTGGAATTTGTCTAGGTACTAGGGGAGAAATAAGGGCATGGGAATAAAACAAAAAGCATACGTTTTGTGCTGGTTCTGTAATCTCTCAATTGGTTGGACTTTTATGGTCTTATTCTGAGGAAAACGTCGGCATTTTAACCACTGACCCTGCAACCCAAGACCGGCGCACTCCGCGCTACTGTAGGAGATTCCCGTATATGCCCTATCTAGGCTGCCTTTTTACATCCTCGTGCAATCCTGAAGGGCACGTTTCTACCCTTCTAAGTTCCGCGAATCGAATTGTTGATGTGACCTTGGACTTCAACATCCGGAAGTTGACATTATTAGGAAGAGGACTTTCTGGAGAAGTTAGATAGCGTGAAGGTTTGAGTTTTAGGTAGAGGGGCGATAATTGGTAGCGGGTATCTACCCCGTAATAATATGAGTGCAGGGCCCTGTCCGCCAGTCTGCCTGTACATGTGCGTAAAGCGGGTTCATTCCATCCAAGCTCAATCAATTACATACCCGCCCTGCCTCGCACTTCTTTCAACGCGCCACGCTTTGACGGTTCTGAAACGACATCAATATGGTCAAACCACTTACTTTCAAAGGCGATAAGAAGGCAAAGAAGAGAAAGCGCGCCGACGCGAACTTGTCGACCGAGGATGCAGGCCCTAGCGACGTGGTTCCCATGAAGGAGGAGGATGCCGACAATGACGACAGCTGGGTATCTGCCGAGGCGGTTGGGGATGTCACTGGACCAGTAATGATCGTGCTCCCAACAGAACCTGCGACTTGTCTAGCTTGCGATGCGAACGGCAAAGTGTTTGCGGACACTATCGAGAACATTATAGACGGGAATCCTTTGAGCGCCGAGCCTCACGACGTCCGACAAGTCTGGGTTGCAAACAAGATATATGGATCGGAGAATTTGAGGTTCAAGGGCCGTTATGGGAAGTACGTGCTCCATTGAACAACAATACACTATAAGAAGGAATGCCCTACTGACCTGCTTCTAGATACCTCAGTTGCGACAAGTATGGCATTCTCACAGCGACATCCGAAGCCGTGTCGCCCCTAGAAACCTGGACAGCGATTCCTTCGGCCGATACGCCGGGTACTTTCCAGATCCAAACCCTCCGAGAAACCTTCTTGACGGTAAAGGAATCCACGAAGCCAAATGGAGCACCTGAAGTTCGTGGAGATGCTACAGATATCAAGTTTGATACTACAGTGAGGATCCGGATGCAAGCACGTTTTAAGCCTCGGTTTAGGGCGACCAAAGAAGAGAAGGCGAAGGAGAAGATTAGCCGAAAAGAGCTCGAGGAGGCTGTGGGAAGACGTCTCGACGAGAACGAGGTCAGGACACTGAAAAGAGCTAGACGGGAAGGCGACTACCACGAGCAGCTATTAGACCTCAAGTCCAAGAGCAAGCACGACAAATACGGCTGAGCGAAATGGAACAGAATATTCAGGGGTCTGGTAATCATGCATTGGCTCTCCATGCTTTAATAAACCCGTCCTCGCCGGCACTGAAAACCATCTGCGCCTCGTCGTAGAAGCAAAAGCTCCGAACGATCTCTCCGGAATGAGCTCCTGGCAAACCTACACTATTGGCTCGGTCCATGGCCCAAGCCTCGCCCTTTGTTAGATGGACCATCTCGAACGCTTGTTGACTAGGGCACGTCAGTCAGTAAGGGAAAGATCTTGGTTTTCAGGATCGACTTACTCCTGAGCACCAGCACCAATTACGGCTCCGGCACCGTTTGCCTTTACCGAGACGTTGGCAATGTATTGGCAGCCAAGAGCATTTCTCATGTCCCCGAAGTCTATCGTTGCAGATCCATTTGCATGGCCTTCAGCCATGTCATAAAGAGCTAGCTTCTCGTCGTGAGAGAGCGCAAAGACTTCCGTCTCGTTCAAAAACGCTGCATGGTGGATTGAGGCATCGTGATTAAAGGTTTGGATCACGACTTCGTCTTCATCGGCAATTCTGGTATCGCAGATATTGACGAGCCCATCCGTGGACCCGGATAGTAAGATATTGGGATCGGTGGGATGGAAGTTCAGCTATAGACCATTAGCATGTGGTGTGCATTATGAGCGTATACAATCGTACCTCTGTCACATCATCGCTGTGGACCTCCTTATAGTGAAGTTTGGGAGTGGGCGTTGAGCGTACGTCCCTGAGAATAGCGTATGAGTCAAGTAGAATGAAGGATTTACGGTATCGCTCACCATATCAAGATGGATGCTTGATGATATTGCTCATGCAGTTCTGTGCCGGCCACGACAGAGAACCCTGTGCTCGAGCATGCTAAGGACAACACGGGAACTTGATTATCTATATTACTGCTCAGTATCACACTCTTACAGGAGATACGCCATAGAATCCCGGCAGTATACCGCACAAACGAACCTGTGAGCCTGGCTACCTCGGCCCGCCTCGCATCCTGTCGCGTATCCCACAAGGACACGCTCCCATCGCTCCCGGCCGTGCATACGATGGTGTTCCCCGAGTCAAAGGCCTCGGCACAGGTAAGGTTGCCATGGTTCGTGACATAGTTGCTGAGCGGCCCTGTGCGCAGGCTAGTGGGGTTAAAGAATGAGAGCTTCTGGTCTGAGGATATCGTCGCGGGCCCCGAAGCGAGAGGGATGATATCTAGGACGTAAACTTCTTCCCGCGTGGGGATTCTGTACCCTTCTATGCAGGTGAGGGGATACATCGCTGCCTGCCTCCCTAACCCTAGGTAGAATATCCAACGGGTGGTATCCTTTCGCAGGTAATGTGTCAGTGGCTACAGCTGGTGCCCGTATGTAGGTATGGGTGCGTGTTTGTATAGATTATGTAATATGAAGTTTCTGTGTTCGGAACCTAGAGTTGAGGAAGATGGGGAACCTCACACAGTACCTAAGGTACCTACCTACCTAGGTAGTAAGCAGAGGTATCCGCACTTCTATGCCATCAAACCCAAAAGTTCCTTGAACACGACGAACCTTTCCGTGTTCTTTGCGCCGGCAGTGTTCACTATTCGGTTTGCCCGAATTTCATCTCAACCTTCATCTGCACCTACAGATCTCTAATCCAATGGGTAAATGTTCGAAATTCTCCCCGTTAAAAGGGTGGGACACAGCAGCCCCACATTGGAGAACGAGCCCGCCAATCGCATGCAAGCGGCTGTTCCTTTCAGGTTGACGTCGCGTTTGCAGGGCTGGCAACTCCGATCTGGACAGCTAAGCTCTTACTTGCCTGTGGGCATACAACCATACAAACCACCAACAGCGCTCTTCTTCCCACATTCACCTTGACCTTCACTGGAGATCATGACATCGTTACAGCTTCCGATATCTGGCTCGTAGCAGATTATACCATTATGAGGCGTTGGCTCGTCTTCGCGCACCGTACGTTCTTTTACTACATATCCGCATCCTTGAGCGCCAGTCGTGACCTATGGAGGCTAACCTACGATACGAGTAGTGCTTTTGCAGGTTGTCGCCTTTGCACATGCTACCGAGCAGAAAGTTGTGGGAATCGATGTCGACGAGAAGGCTACCACCAAGCCCGAACCGGCGGCCGAAACCGACGTTGTCCAAGGTGCACAGCATGGCTGGGATCCTTACCAAAACGGTAAGCTAGCATGCCTATGCGGCTTGCTCTGCGGCTTGCTCTGGGGAAGTCATGTCTGACACGAAATAAAATAGGGTGGGAGCTCGTTAGCGAGGCAATGGCTGAACTGCGAAAGGTCAGGACACCGTCTTACCGAAAGACCAAGAAGCAGGTCGGCCTCTTCGGGACGCTTTTCCTGTATGCCATGAAGGCAATGCCGAGTCTGCGAATGAGTGCTCCTCAACAGGAGCATACGCCGCCCACAATCAGCGGCCCGCTTCTCGAGGGTGTCAAGCTGCTCCAGCAATCTGCCGACCAGAACAACACGGACGCGATATATATATTAGCGCAACTCAACTTCTTCGGGAACTACTCGCACCCGAGAAACTTCAAGACTGCCTTCGACCACTACTACAGGCTGGCCTCCTTTCATGGAAATAGTTCTGCGCAATATATGGTGGGGTTGATGTATGCGACAGGACTAGGCGATGCGGTGGAGCGGAATCAAGCGAAGGCTCTCTTATATCATACCTTTGCCGCAAACCAGGGGCATACAAGATCAGAAATGACCGTTGCTGCCCGCCACCTAAGCGGCATTGGGGTACCCAAGAGCTGCGAGACAGCCTGCAAATACTATAAGAGAGTCGCCGATAAAGCCATGGAATGGTTCCGATCTGGACCCCCAGGGGGCATGGCTATTGTCTCAGAAGCTCATCGGCTTTCAGATGAGGTAGGCGGCGTCTATGGTGAAGGGGCTAGTGTAATAAGTTCGGGCATCAATGCCCTGAAGGCGAGTCCGAATTCCGATGCATACGCGGCGATCGACGATGTTATCGAATACCTCGACCTCATGTCTCAAAAAGGTGATTTCAAGGCCTCCTATAATCTAGGAAGGCTTTACTATGAGGGGCAGCGAGGCCTTGAGAGAAATGTCGATCATGCACGACGATACTTCCTCACGGTCACCACGAAATACTGGCGCCTAAAGGATGGCCGCACCGTCGATCAGCCGAAACCGCAGTTGGAGAAGTACGCGAGCAAGGCTGCTGGTTATATTGGTCGGATGTGGTTACGTGGGGAGGGTGTCAAGCAGGACTTCAAGAATGCTCAGAGATGGTTTGAACGTGGAATTAAGCATGGCGATGCGCAGTCTCAGTGGGGCCTGGGAATCATGAACCTACACGGGTACGGCGTCCCAAAGAATGTACCGAGGGCTACCGAACTGTTCAAGGCGTCAGCAGACCAGGACTTCAGTCTTTCTCATGTTGCGCTCGGAGCTCTCCACCTCGACCAGGGCCAGCCAGATGATTTGAAGATTGCCAACTCGTACTTCGAGGCGGCTGTTCGGTACGCCAACATCGAGGCGCAATACTACCTAGCCGAGATGATCCACCACGGAGTTGGAAGAGACAAGACCTGTGGCATGGCTATGGCATACTACAAGAACGTCGCCGAAAAGGCTGAGCCTCTAGTTTCTTCGTGGGCGGAGGCGAATCAGGCTTACGAAGATGGCGACTATGAACTGGCATTCCTCGACTACGTCATGGCCGCTGAGCAGGGGTATGAAAAGGCACAGAACAACGTTGCTTTTATACTGGACCCCACGCACTCACGGTTCCCGCTACTGTCATGGCTCAAGCGTCAGGCTCCTAAACCTAGTCTCCTTCAGAACACGGCTCTTGCGTTGATATACTGGACGAGATCGGCCATGCAATCGAACATTGATTCGCTGGTGAAAATGGGCGATTATTATCTCTATGGTATTGGAACCGAAGTGGCCCTGGAAAAGGCAGCCCAGTGCTATACGGGGGCATCAGAGTATTTCCAAAGTGCCCAGGCTCTCTACAACCTTGGCTGGATGCACGAGAACGGTGTTGGCCTGACCCAGGACTTCCATCTGGCCAAGAGATACTACGACCAAGCGCTAGAAACCAACGAAGAAGCCTATCTTCCTGTAACGTTAAGCCTACTGACGCTACGCCTTCGCAGCGCTTGGAACACCTTTACCCATGGCAGAATAAATTCGATCCAGGACGAACCTTGTGAGTTCACGCTGACGACGTTGTTTCCTCCGAGTCCCTGCTGACACATTCAATAGCACCGAGGAAAGACTGGTCGCTTAGCGAGTGGATCGCTAACTTCCTCCAGGAAGACAACTACTATTACGACGATTACCAGGAGTATTACGATGACACGATTACTGGGAGTGACGGCCAGCCTATAGGCGATGGCCTGGATGATGACGTGGATGGTGTGCTCGAAAGTCTTATCATTTTAGGATTGGTGGGCGCGATCCTCTTCCTCATGTACTACCGCGCGCAGCGCCAGCAGGCGCATCGAGAGGCCGAGGAGAATGCCGCGAGACGACAGCAGCAACGGCAACAGAGAGCCGGAGCCCAACAACCGGCGCCCGGGGCTCAGCCACAACCTCAAAGAGGACTCTTTCCCCAGCCAGGTGACCCTAACCTTGCGCCGTGGGGTGCGGGAGGGGCAGGACATTAGATGGCCTTGTAAGCGTATGTGGATAGTATACGTAGTGGCTTTGGGAAGAAATGCTGTTGTCTATCACGTTCCATCTCAAGAAATATAAAGTATACATAATAGAGCACCCAGAGTGAAGTCAACCGAGTGCCGAAACGTCGATAATTGACTACATGGGGCAGAGAATTGATCAAGACATTATGCTTGTTAGAATACGAGATGGCCCGTCCGGTTGTCTAGGGGCTCGTTCGCTCAGCCCTACGGGTGCTTAGGCAAGTCTTCTCGCAAGTCTCCTGTCCCAAAATCGAGATACGTCATTGTAAATGGTGAAACCAGAGAATAAGATGAAAGTAAAACGAACGCTAGGTGTCATGGAGTATCACAAAAACAGGAACCGATATCGATTGTCTTGCTCACAAGATTAAGATTCGCCTATGTCACTTCTCATCCCGTGATTCCATCTCATCGTCCAGCAAGCTTTGCGTGCTAGGTACGTCGGCAGGTCGGGTCGCTGTCTTATTAAAAGAAAGAAAAAGGGGATACCATCTCCCCGCCTACCCCTGTTGCACCTTCCAGACATTACGTTACGCGTACGCTCTGGCCCGTCTGGCCCGTGAGGCCTCAGCCACCAACCGAAATGAGCGTCGTCCCGGCGACATGAAACACCAGGACTGTAACATATCTGCCGCAGATGCTGCGACTAACGCCACAGCAAATTGGGTGTCTGAATCGTACTGCCCTCCGAACAAATGAAGAAAAAACTGGCAAACTGCTTCATCTTGTCCTGTCACAGTAGTCCATACCGTGGTTGAGCCCATTCATCCCATCATTGAAATATCGATCCCCCCCACGGCAGCTCTCGATCCAAAAAGCTTGGCATTCTCTTTCTTTACTTTCTTGACCGACCTCTTTCTTTTTACGACGACTTCGTATTGAGGTCCCGTCCGGCTTGTTACCTACCTGGGTTAGACACCTCATTTACCTACCTATTCTAATTCTTATTAGCTTGCGCGGGCTGCAGCACTTTCATTATACTCAACCCGCCCAATTGCCTACCAATTCAACCTTCCTTTTCTTCTCCGTCTACCTCCTGTCGTTGAGTTCGTTTCTCTCTCGCGAGAGCAAAGAGCAAGGCAAGCAAGATGTTTAGCAAAACGCGGATCCCCCCCTACACCCCTGGAGGCCAGGTGGGAAAGCGCCAGTATGTCGAGCAGGACGATGGTCGCCTAGTCTGGTTCTGGTATACCAAGGTGCGTGTTACTGCTGGCTGGATTATGACGTCCAGTGCTAACTCCTATCCAGGAAGGCGTCATCATCAAGTGGTCTCTTTTCTTCGGCTTCGTCATACTCATCTCGCTCTACTTCGTCCTCGGCCGCCTGCACGCCAAGCGCCGTATCCGGAAGGGCATGAAGCCGATGGGATACCACGCCGTATGCCAAACCTCGCTCTGGCAAATGTTACAAGTGCGTACATGTGTGCTGACAACTTCATCGCAGTTCCTGCTCTCCCGCCAGGAAAGGGGCGTCGTGGATCCCCAGTACGCCTGGCCCCAGGCCAACTACAGCAACTACTCGCAGGGCGGCTACTACGGCATGCAGAACCCGCCTCCGCCGGTCTACGACGCGAACAGGCCGCCTATGTACGAAAGCGGCCCTCCGTCGATGGGAGGCGTCAAGGTCGACCCTGCGCAGACTGCTCCGCCACCAGGCGACGACTACGCGCCGCCGCCTGGACCGCCACCTGCTGCTGCGATGAGACAATGAACGGCAGACCGCGGGGTTTAAGGCTGGGATTTACTTTCGGAACACAGTAGAGGACATGCTGTATAGGGCTAAGGTTAGACTCACGGGGTTATAATGATGAAGCGTGAAAACAACTCGCAATGAAGCACGGAGCATAATGAATAGTGTACTATCAGGAATAGAACAGTCCATTGCAAGCTGCCTACTTAATCTCTCGTATACCAAAAGTGTGTGTTCCCATGTTGAACAAGAAACTCCAGTCGCGCCATGGTAGTAAGAGTATAAGATGCCGGTTAAGCCTAACCAACCCAAGCGCCTGGGTATCTATACTGGTAAAGAAAAATAAACCTGAAACTCCGGGTACGTTATAACCAATCGTATTCTCGTCAGTCGATATCCATCGCGTCCTGGTCATCATCTTGATCAACGGCCTGGTCCACCCCCACCCGGTCGTGGTTGGTGAAACCGTTGAACGGCGGCGGCGGCGGCGGCGCATCGAAAGCAGCGGGGGCAGTGGACGTCGTTGGCAGCGAAGCCGTAGGAGAATCCGACATGGCGGCACCGGCGCCCTGCCCCTGCCCCTGCCCCTGCCCCTGCCCTTGCCCTTGCCCGAGCTCCTCCTTCTGCTTCTGACGGTGACGCGCGCGGGCCTCGATGATGGCCTTGCGCACGCTGTCCTGCTCCTGGGGCACGGTCAGCGACGTCGGCTCGCTGTACAGCACCATCTGCATGCCGGCGAGCTCGCCGTCGCGGTTGGGCAGGACGGCGGGCGGGATGCGGGTCTGGCGCAGGTGCTTCTCGATATCCGGCAGGAAGACGAGGCGCCCGCCCCCCTCGCCGTCGGACTCGGCCCCGCTGCCACCGTCCGACAGCTCGTCGTCCAGGTTGTAGATGTACACCTTGTGCTTCGTGTCGTCCAGCTGCATGCTGTCGTCCTCGGGGATCCGCCGCAGGGGCGCCGAGGCGGCGGTCGTGGGCCGCAGCTGCGGGCTCTCGACGGGCACGTAGAGCTTGTGGCCGTTCTGTTCTATTCGGTTGCGCGCGGGGGGCTTGTCAGCACGCCTGGTTATGTACCTACTACGATGCGATTCCCTTGGATTCCAAGGATAGTTGACCTAACCTTAGGAAGAGGGAAGGGGAAGAAGGGGAGTAGAGGTACCTACCTAGATTGAGGAGACTCAGCCGCTTGGAGAGCCTTTCGTTATCCTGCGAATCCGCTTTTCTCTTGCGCATCTTGCGCGGTATTCCGCTATCGTCGGCGGCATATGCGAGCTTTCGCTGGTGCTGCGGTATGCCAAAGTTGGCGCCGTTGAAGGGGATACCCGAGTTGTTGGGAGCGGCGGGGGTGAATGCACCCGCTGCTGGATCTAGGTAGCCCGCGGGCCCCTCGTGCAGCGATGATGATGGCCCGGGGAAAGCGAATGCCGGGGAGGAGCTTGGTCCAACTCCAACATCCATTCTGGAAGCCTTTCTTAGGTAGCCAATCGCTCTCCAGTTTTTCCTTCGCCTGCCGATAGCGCCCTCTTGCAGACTACCTCCCAAGGTCCAGTCAATTGCACAACGAAACAGCGGAATTCGATGCAACTCCCGGGTCCTGTGGTTATCCCATCAATCGAACTCTGTTGTTATTGTTGTTTTTATACGATGATCCTGGTGTTGCGGGTCTGATTGTACGCAGCAGAATGTCAAAGTAGCGACTGTGGTTGAGTACGATTGAGCTGACTGAAAAGGTGAGGTTAGCCCGGATGAAATTCCAATGCGGCGGCAGCTCGCCGTTTATAGGCGGCGCATCATTGAGTCAATCTTGTAGAACTTTCTACACCACCGCAAGCACCACCTCGGCCTTTATCCCAGCCACAACCACAACCACAACCACAACCGCAACCGCAAGCACCACCGCCGCAACTACAGCTGGTTGGCATATTCTTCGCCCGAAACTATCCTCCCCACCTGCATTGCGAAAATTTAGACGTTCCCGTCGCCTGGGCTTTTCTTTTTCGCGCAGCGCATTCTCTTCATCCCACCCGAGAGCCCCCAGCAGCACCCTTGCCACCATGGACCAGCCCAAGTGGACGGGCGTAGGGGTCCGCAAGACTTTCCTTGAATATTTCGAGCAGAGAGGCCACAACATCGGTATGCAACCGCTCGCGACACAACGCTCCGTGCAGGTCTTATTCGTGTTCATATCGATATTTCGATATCGCCTTGCATATTCCGCCCTTCAAAAATGCTAATTTCCGCCGTCTTTGCCAGTGCCCTCATCGTCGGTCGTCCCACACAATGACCCCACCTTACTCTTCACCAATGCGGGCATGAACCAGTTCAAGCCCATATTCCTGGGCACGATCGCTAGCACCGATGACTTATCCAAGGTGAAGCGCGCTGTCGATACTCAGAAGGTATAACGCTCATCCAGGCGATGTCCCGCGGGCTTTCCGATGGCTGACTCACTCGACAGTGTATACGCGCGGGTGGAAAACACAACGTACGACACCAGTCACCACAAGTAGCATGTTTACGGGCTTACCGAAATTGCACAGGACCTTGACGATGTCGGCAAAGACAGTTACCATCACGTAGGCGCATGCTCTCTCGCGCCGTCTTGTCCCGAGCGAAGCTGATCCGAGTCGCAGACCTTCTTCGAGATGTTGGGCAACTGGTCCTTCGGCGATTACTTCAAGAAAGAGGCCATTGAGTGGTCTTGGGAGCTTCTTACAAGGGTATATGGGCTGGATCCTGCGCGACTGTACGTCACCTACTTCGAAGGCAACCCTGCCATGAACCTTGAGCCCGATTTGGAGGCCAAGGAACTATGGCTGAAGGTGGGTGTGGCCGAAGATCACATCTTGCCGGGCAACATGAAGGACAACTTCTGGGAAATGGGTGACCAAGGTCCTTGCGGTCCTTGCAGCGAGATTCACTATGATAAGATTGGCGGCGGCCGAAATGCCGCGCAACTGGTTAACGCGGACGATCCCCTTGTTGTCGAAGTCTGGAATATTGTCTTTATGCAATATGACCGTCAAAAGGACAGGTCTCTCAAATCGTTACCGGCGAAGCATATTGACACGGGAATGGGCTTCGAGCGATTAGTCTCTGCCCTCCAGGACAAGTCGTCGAACTACGCAACCGACATCTTCACCCCACTTTTCGCGAAGATCCAAGAAGTCACAGGGGCGCGGCCGTACACCGACAAATATGGCAAGGACGATGTCGACGGTATTGATACTGCATATCGTGTGGTTGCCGACCATATTCGATTACTGACGTTCGCCATCTCTGACGGCGCTGCCCCTAACAACGAGGGGAGGGGTTATGTAGTTCGCCGTGTACTAAGAAGAGGATCGCGCTACGCAAGGAAGTACTTCAATGCTGAGATTGGCTCGTTCTTCTCGAAGATTCTGCCCGCGCTAGTGGAACAGATGGGCGAGCAATTCCCGGGCATTGTAAAGAAAGAACAAGATGTTAAGGAGATCCTGGACGAGGAGGAAGAGGCTTTCGCCCGAACCCTAGATCGTGGCGAGAGGCAATTCGAAAAGTACGCCGCCCAAGCTGTCAACAACGGGACAAATAAGCTTTCTGGAGCGGATGTCTGGAGATTATACGACACGTTTGGTTTCCCAGAGGACTTGACTAAGCTGATGGCCGAAGAGCGCGGTCTTGCAACCGACGAGGATGAGATTGCCGTTGCCAGGGAGAAGGCTCGTGAGGCTAGCAAAGCGGTTAAGGAGGCGGTGCAAACCTTTGCGAAACTAAACGTACACCAGATCGCCGAATTAAAGGACAAATTGCAGGTCCCCGTTCCGGATGATGAACCCAAGTTTTACAAGGGTGACACGACGGGAAAGGTCCAGCTCATCTACACCGGCACCGAGTTCGCCAAGTCGACTAAAGATTTACCGCCGGAGACGCCCTTTGGCTTATTACTCGACAGGACAAACTTCTATGCCGAGCAAGGTGGGCAAGTCGCCGACACGGGCAGGATTGTCATCGATGATGTTGCCGAATTCGAAGTTCAAGACGTGCAACAGTTTGGAGGGTACATAATCCATAACGGATATCTGAAATATGGCGAACTCAAAGCCGGCGATCAAGTCATCTGTGAATACGACGAGCTTAGGAGACAACCTATCCGCAACAACCATACGGGAACACATATTCTCAACCACTCTCTAAGGGAAGTATTAGGCGACGACATCAACCAAAAGGGTTCTCTAGTCGACCAGGATAAATTACGGTTTGACTTTTCACATAAGGCTGCGGTCACTCTTCCTGAACTGAAAAAGATTGAACATCTCTCGAACGAGTACATTCGACAAAACTGCAAGATCTACTCGAAGGATGTTGAGCTCGACCTGGCCAAGAAGATCAACGGAGTTCGTGCCGTCTTTGGTGAAACATATCCGAACCCTGTACGGGTGGTCTCGGTTGGTATCGATGTTGATATGTTGCTCGAATCGCCGGAGAATCCCGAATGGCGAAAAGTCAGCGTCGAGTTCTGTGGTGGCACACATGTCGACCAGACCGGCATAATCAAGGACTTGGTCATCGTCGAGGAAAGCGGCATCGCCAAGGGCATCCGTCGTGTTGTCGCCTATACGGGAGACGCCGCACATCGCGTGCAGCGCGAGGCCCAAGAATTCAGCAAGCGCATCGACGGCATCGATGCTATGCCCTTCAGCCCCGAGAAGGAGGCTGAGGTCAAGCAGGCTACGGCAGACCTCAACAGCCTGGTCGTCTCTACCCTCACCAAAGAGGAACTGAAGACGCGGTTCGCGAGGACTGTCAAGTCTGTGGTCGATGAACAGAAGAAACGTCAAAAGGCCGAGAGCAAGACCGCGCTCGATACCGTTACAGGTCATTTCGCAAAGGACGAGAACAAGGAAGCGAAGCACTTCGTTGGACATTTGCCCATCTCTGCCAACGCCAAGGCCATCGCTGATGTCGTGAACCACTTCAAGAGCAAAGACAAGGAGAAGACGGTGTACCTCTTTGGCGGTAGCCATACAGAAGGTGCCGTGGTACATGGTGTCTACGTTGGAACAGTGAGTTGAACATCTGGGTCTACCACGACACGAATACGTTACTAATAATCATGATAGGAATTCGCATCTCAGGGTGTCACCGCCGAGAAGTGGGCTGCAGTGGTCACCGAGGTCGTCGGCGGCAAGTCCGGCGGCAAGGAACCTACCCGACAAGGCCAGGGCACGAACGCCGAGAAGATCGACGAGGCCGTCGCGGTAGCGGAGAAGTGGCTCGCGGAGAAGCTCAAGATATAAGAATCCGCCTTCACGGTACTAGCGCCTGAAAATCTAAGCAACGAAGAAACGAAGGTTCTGGATGACGAGTGTGGTTGCCGGAACATGTTGTATGCATATATTCCTAAATAAAATCAAAGTCTTGCTGCTATAGAAGGAGTTTCGATAGTCGAGGAGCTGCGGTAGTCGCATCAATACGATATGAGTTGAGAAAACGGGAACTTGACTATTCATAAACCATGTGTCTTGAGACTAAGAAGAGTGTGTGATATGTAAGCATGCGTAGTTTCGTAGACAGTTACGTATATAAACCAGTTGACACATGTTTGTTTATTCACAAATAAACTCTCAACCCGCCTGTCAGGTCCTTGACTTACAGCAATTTTCATTTCAAGTATACAATAACCTTCCCTAGGATTAAGCTACAATTTTGAGTTATATCTCACATCAGAACTCAAATGTTTATTCGGGATGCTAGAGATTTCTTAATGAGACAACGGCTGACATATAACTACTACGTAGTAGTTAACCCTAGAGCCGACGACTTGGGCTAAAGGTATGAATCTACAATGTGAGCTGTCTCTATACGCCATAAGCATCCTCGTCCCAAAGTCTTCATCTATGAAGTAAAAATAACCAGCCGGCTATGCTAACCCAGACACGCCCGTAAAACCCCACTGAAAAGATACGAATGACGATGGCCGAAACGCCCGCTCCAAAGCAACGCAATGCAGCTATTCATGTGTGTGTGTGTGTGTATGTATCCGTTTCTTTGGAGAAACGATCCCCCCCGGGTGCTCAGCTCATAACGCCGGCTCCGAAACCGACCCACACCCCAAATCCACCAACAGCAGCAGCAGCAGCAGCAGCACCGGCACCGCCGTTGCCTCCTCCTCCTCCTCCTCCTCCTCCCCTCGTCTTGCCCGCGCAGGCCAGACACCGCCGCGGCGCGCCCGGGCTCGCGATCGAGCAGTGCGCGCACACGTGCTTGCCGCACGCCGCGCAGTGATTCGGGGCCGCGCGGCCGAGGCCGTCCACGTCCATCATCACCAGGTCGTCTACGCCGCCCGAGAGGCTGTGCCCGCAGTCTTCGCAGTCGGTGGGAGCGTCCATGGGCGGCGGCGGCGGAGGCAGTTGTGGTGTGAAGATATTACGGTTGTCCGTGGCGGCTGGGCTGCTGCGCGCGGGGAGGGCCCAGAAGTTGTGCAGGGAGGGCTGCGAGTGCGTTGGGAGGTGGTGGGAGGAGGAGGACTGGGAGGACTGGGATTGTTGGGGTTGGGGTCGGGGTTGAAGGTGCGTCGTTTGAGGGTCGTCGTCGTGGTGCTTCTGCGCCGCGTATAGCATATTCAGGGTCCGCTCTGCGACAGTCCTTTGTATGAGAAAGTTTGGCCATGATAATAAAGTAAAAAAAAGGTAGTATGAAGTAGGTAGGTAGGTAGGTAGGTAGGTAGGACTACTCACGATGAATTTCATCCTCGGACGGCCGGCCGTCGCGGAACCGCTTCATGGTGCGGCTGGGCAGGTGGGCGGGCGTCACGCTCCGGGCCATGGGACGGACGGGCGACGCGCTGCCGCCGTTCGCCAGCGACGAGAAGGCGAATTGGCCGGGTCGGGGCGGCGAGTTCAAGGTGCTGGACGAGGAGATGGAGAACTCGGACTCGGAACGCTTGCGTTTGAGTTGCATTACGGAAGACGGTGGGCGTGGGGTGGGTTGAGTCGGGGGAAGTAAGTTGGAGAAAGTACCTAACGTAAGAGATCTATCTATCAGTCAATCAATGGTAAGAGAACCTAGTGTATTGATGGGTCGGTAAGTTGTGGTGATGATTCCTCAGGTTGTAATTGAATAGGCCAAGATAAGAATGGTGGACTGGTTGACAGATTGGAGGATGCCTGAGGGCAGAATATTTCAATGCAAGGTGGATAACGCGAATTGGCGCGTGCTGCACCAAAGTGAGGTTATGTTCAGCTCAGGTGCGCGTGCAAGTCGCGTAAATTGTCTTGGCGCGACCTATCGTGCCATGCCGTTCAACCTTCAATCAGCCGTTCAACATTATTCCAGCAATCAATCTGTCACCAACCATCACCAAAACGAGAAATCACACATGGGATGCTGCCACAGGCGGGCCGCAAAGTTAAGTCAAGTTTTCGAGTCATAGTAATGGTATTAAGGTATATCTTGTATAAATGCTTCCCTTGCGAATACAAAACTAGGTACATCTCGTACATGATGGCGCCCTAGGATGTAACCCATCACAGGTTCCACCGCGTAGGGGCCAGTCTAATGTGTCGTCACCGTCATTATAGCGTATTTTGGACTGGCTATCTGATCCAAGCTTCGTAAGGTGATCTTCCTACACGTCCCCGTCCCAGTTGAGGATGGTGAAGACACCACGAAGGTGCCTCAGGTCTTAATTAAAGGCTAAATTCGACGCATCCCCATCTTACAGGAGAGCGGCACCGGCCAGAACGGCGGCGGCGGCGACTCCCATGCTCATGAGAGAACCCGACATCTCGACCTTGCCGGGGGCAGCGTTGCCGCTGTCCTCGGGCTCGGAGGAAGACGAGGTGGCCGAGGCCACGGCGCCCGAGGCGGCGGACTCAGCAGACTCGGCGCTCTGGAGGGCGGAAGAGGCGGAGGCCTTGACGCTGCCGGTGGCCGTGGAAGCGAGGCTCTCGAGGCTCTCGACAGCGGCGCTGGCGGACGACAGGGCACCGGCAGCGGAGGAGACGGCGACGCTGCCAGCGGAAGAGACCGCGCCACTAGCGCTGCCGGCGGCCGACGAGGCTACGCCGGCAGCTGACGAGACAGCAGTGGAAGCGGCACCCTGAGCAGAGGTGGCAACAGAGCTGGCAGCGCCCTCGGCGGAGCTGGCGGCGGAGCCACCGGCACTGGCGGCCGACGACGCAGCGCCCTCAGCCGAGGTAGCGATAGACTGAACGTCCTGGCGGCGGAAGACAGGAGTGGGGGTAGGGGTGTTGATGTCGGCCAGGGCCACGGAGGCGGCGAGGAGGGTGGTAGCAATGAAACGCATGTTGATAGATGGGGAGGGGATTGACGGTTGTCGGTTTTCTTGACGAGTTTATCAACAATTTTATCGAGGAATGATTGACTTTGTCGAGCGTTTCTGCGGACGGCTGGAGAACGACTGTTTTGTTTCTGTAGGCGTTGAGGGATGGAGAGCAAGCAAGTGTGAGTCGAGTCAGCTGAAGACTTCTACTTTTATACACATCTCGGACACAGGCAGGCGGCCGTGTTTGGCGATCAGAGCCGCATCATCATCGACGTAAATTGCCACCTAAAGTCAATGGCTATGCCGTCCCATACCCACATGGGACCCAGATTTCGACCAGTCTGCGCCCCTCTCAGCCGCTGCATAACGTAATTTATTCGGGCTAGCTGCCAAGGCTGGCTTGCGTGCCCTGCATTCCGTCCTGTTCGCCCTTCCCTTTTTCCCTCAACACTGAGTGAGGTCTCCGCCGTGGGAAGCGGGTCTGCTGAAAAGGGGCGGCCTTGTCGATCCCTCAAGCTGGGGCTGCTGGGGCTACGCTACCTACTGGGGCGCGGAGAGAGAGGGCCAGCCTGCCAGGGAGGCACCGAGAGCAGCAGGTTTTGTTTACCTACTACTACCTACTATGTACTACCGACTGCGTACATAGATGAAAGTCTGGTACGAGACCCAGAGGAGCGCGCTGGATAAGCCGATAAGCTGGTACGGTACATAAGCTGGTATGTACAGGAGGCTGCAGGCAGGCAGGGTTAGGTGCCGCCCGATCCGCATCGACTGACTGGTACCAGACCAACCCGCAGGCCGCGCAGCCAGCGCAGCCAGAGTGGATAATGCCACGGCCCAGAGACGTTATGCAATTTCCCGAAACAACCAGGCAACGAAGGCCTCCCGGTTCCCAAGCCGATGACGATAGAGACCTGGTTCGCCAGTGAGCCAGTGAGCCAGTGTGAAAGCCACAGGGCGCGGACGATCGACTAACCGCGGGTGCCGAGACCGCCGACGGGCTGAACTTCGCGCTAGCCCGGTGCCCATACGGGTTGTACACACGCGGTAGTACTGCCATATCCTGCCATATCCAGGTTTCAGTGGCACATCCCCCCCCCCCCCCGCGGTGTCCCCAATATAAATCGAGATCTACATCGTACAGCAAGCTGATGTGCAAGTCATTGCTTGGTCGGGAAAACCAGGCTTGGCCAACGTCCGTCGTCCAGGGCCACCGATGCGAAGCTCGCATCGCCCTCGCATCGCCCCCGGTCTCGCATAGTCGTAGACTTTCGTTGCTGGGGTAATTCTGTCCCGACAATTCTATTCTGCGTATGCGGTCTTCGCAGGGCTTTATCCGCACAAACCATGCGCTGCCCTGTTTACATACCTACCTACCTACTCATTGGTCGACGAGGTCTGATACGCAGATCGGATGGCAGAATGGTTAGTCGTTGAGTTATCTAGGTTGGCGGTCTGACGAAGGCAGGACTTGGCTAGCGAAAACTATTGCTCGATGAAGAGCAGGTATGTGCGTTCCTACCATCCTACCTAGGTATGTACATGTAGGTACAGCACGTTACGAGTAGGTAGGCGGATAGGCTACCTCTCTGTGTCAGGGACTTTTCGACATCCGTTCCCATTCCGCGGTCGAGACGGTACTGCCATTTCCTGTTCCCTGCCGACGTTGCTAACGCGACCTTGTATGCACTCGGTGAAGTTGGGTGTTCCTGGCGTACCTAGTCAGTTGCAAGTCGGTTAGTCTCTATGTACCTAGTTGTTACGAGTAGACAAGGCCGGGGGAATGACGCCATTCTCTCGAGGGATCGTGCTATGTTCAATTCAAGATTCGACATGTGCTTGTCCCGTCGCACAATTTTGCTTCGCCGGCCGCTGACGAAACTTCTGGGCATTTGCATCTACGAGAATGCGCTGAATGGCTGGCCGGCTGGTCGGCTGCCCAAGTGGCAGTGGCTTGTCGTAAAAAGGATCACGGGTTTGGCCTCAGCCTTAACTCCGACGAGCCAATAGCAGTAGCGGTAAGTCATCGTGGTAACCAATGACATTAGAGGCTCGACTGTCAAGGGCAAAGTGCCGCTCTACGCATATTGAAGGCATGAATGTGCAAGATCTGTGCATACTAGGTACTGTGTAGACAGCCGGAGAAGCAGGGCAGTTAGGTCCACTGTCAGGGCCTTTACCGCCATACACAGTACCTACATAGTACACACTGACCTGACGCGCAAGGCTACCCAGGTATATTGCCCGCCTCCCGATTAATTCGCACCCAACATACCAGTCAACATACCTACTGTAGTAGTATGAAAGGGGAGAGGGAAGCTGAGACCAAATAACCATGGCCAGCCTCACGTTTCATGAGAAGTCAATGCTCGTATGTATGTGCCACCTATGATTCCCCAGTACGTACCCGCCACACGACCTTGCCCGTTGTGTTCTCAGTCTCCGGTGGCTGGCAGGGCTGGGACGGAGGATCGTCGTTTTGATACCTGAGGCGCAGAGTTGATGACAGTCGTTGGTCACTTAATATAGAATGCTGAAATGCATCGTTCTTGTACGAGACGATTACGGTCGCTGTTCATCATTGGTCTCGTCTTGGGCAGTGGTAGGACAAGCTTCCGATCCTTCACCACTTCTCGCTACTACAGGTTGGGCTATCACATGCTGCCCAAAAAAGGAAGGCTTTCCTAAGCCGACAAGATGAGGTTTCATAACTATTGGTGCGGCCGTTGCCTGCATGGTATTTTCGGCCGCATTAAGCTCTTCACATGATAGGCTGGGGAAGGATGGGATGTCGATCAGAAACTCCATTGCTTCGCAATGTCTTGATCCACCTGAACCGCATTGGACCTGGATCTCGTGCTCGCCACGCTACTGCCACGAACTCTTCCGCAAAACTGACAGACAAGTTTGCCTCCAGCATGTTAGAGGTCAATACCCACGCGCAGGACCATCCAGAAGTGAATCGGAATGCAATCGCTCTCGATTATTCCGAAGCTGTCTACCTACAATGCTGGCCTCCCAGGATGCTGGCCTCCCAGGATATTAGGGCACAAGAAACCAGGAGTCATACGGCACAGAGACGTCTGTGGCGGTTGCCAAATCCAGACTATGGTAATTGTGGAGGAGAACCTTTTTGTTCTTCCTATACATAGTTACACCGGTCATCGTCGGTGTCATCGTACGTGTCATTGTTGGCGTGTTGAGTAGAAAGGGATGAATGCAGCTCAACGTCCGCTAGAACAAGGGATGCAACAACCCCGAACCGCGTTCCTTGCCAACACGAAGCTAGCTTCGGCTGATTCCACAGACGACCACGAAACCGAGAACTATCTTGTGTTCTACCAACTGAAGAAGAAGGTGATTTCCATGCCAGCCTGGAACCCGTCCCATGCGAAGTCGGTAATGTCGTCCGTCGTAGATATGGTACTAATGGGGTCAGCTTGAATGACTTCATGAGCGGCCCTGCCGAGTTCGATGTCTGAGTGTATGGCTTGATCAACCACTAATCCCTTAATACCATTAGAGTCGAAATATCCACCTATACTGGATGGCATCGAACAGGTTAATCAAATCGCTATTCAAAACAAATATGCCAACAGACGGGACGTTCTGTGTTGAAGGCCGGCTAGGCACGGCCGCCACGCCGAGTTTATTACGAATCTCAAGTCTTCCCTAGCTTCTTAGAGAAACCAACGTGATAGTTATCCCGTCTGGACGTATTCCTTCTGGTAGGCTGAAGGCCCCGTGCTAGGGGAAGCCGAGCTGAGCTTGCCAACGAGCGATGTCCGGAAAAGTCTTTGCTACGAGCGGCGCGTAGACAAGCTCGTCGAAGGGTACACCCATCGCGCTGGCCTACACGGTCTCTGTGGTCAATGAGACCAGGAGCCTGAACCTGTTCTACGCACCAATATGGACAGTCTTGTGTTAGTCAACTTCGACGGGGAGTAACCTGCCACGGGATATCAGCGTAGATACCTATCGTGGTCTTCACAAGGGGCTGGAACGGCATGGATTCAGAAACTCGCAACCCCCTAGCGTACTAGATTTTGCCCGTCGGCCTCGAGTTGAAGAACGGCGTCCAGTTGGCATATTACCGGGGTAGCGGATGGCAAAAGATGGATGGTAAGATCCGGTCCTTGGTGGACTACGCGTCACTAGGGTCAACGACTATGAATAGAAGCCGGAGGTTATACTGCCTCGTAAAGGGGGGCTGAGGGGAATGCCAAGATCCTGGAGTGGGAACAGAAATGAGATCCCTTGGGAGGCGCAAATACGTACGCTTCTTACGACCGGGTCGGTACCATGGCACGAGTACATGATCAAGGGAGATACCATCTGATGTTACCATTTCATTAATAATTAGAGTCCGGGCGAGGGCGGGGGCGATATGCGTAAGGTTATGGACTTTTATCGAGAAATCCAAATCAAAGGGGCTAGACAACGCTACAGGAACTTCACAATACTCTTGACACGGACGCCTTTGCTTCATGCAATCGCACTTGCACGCCGGTCCCCGACCGATTCTCAATGGCGTGGTGCAGACGTATCCTGCCGTCGCCCTCTTCCATGTTCTCGATGCGGTCGTACTTCTGGCAGAAGCGGGCAATCACATAGCTCACTTCCTGACGGCCGAATTGCTCTAACAACCAGGCCACACAGCGTTAGCACGATTCCCCCGAAGTAAAGCTAACCGGCTATGAGAGGAAGAAAGAAATAATGCGACTTACGACCTAGACACTTCCTGGCGCCCGCGCCAAAGGGGATAAACTCCCAGCCGGGGCGGTGCGTCTCCCACCTCTCGGGCCGGAACTCCTCGACGTCCTCGCCCCAGATGTCGGCGCGGTGCTGCATCGCCCACAGCGGGACCAGCACCTGCGTGCCGCGGGGCACGAAGACGGGCGCCGCGCCGTCCGCGCCGCCGCCCCGCGGCAGTACCGTGTCGCGGAGCGCCACGCGCTCGTTCATCGGGATCACCGTCGCCACGCGCAGCGCCTCGTTGATGACCCACTGCAGGTAGGGCACCTGCGCGAGCGCGCGGAAGTCGAGGTCCGCCGCCGCCGCGGTTTTAGGTTTGGTTTTAGTTTCGGCTTCGGGCCTGTCAATGATGCCGTCGCCGTCGTCGCCGTCGCCAAAGCGCGCGAGGATCTCGGCCCGCAGCCGCGCGTACGCCGCCGGGTGCCGCGCCAGGAAGTAAACCACCCAGCCCAGCAGGCAGCCCGTCGTGTCGCGCCCCGCGATCAGCACGTGCAGGAGCTCGTTGCGCAGCTCGCGCGCGTCCCGCGTCTCCTTGGCGAGCTCGTTGAGGAGGTTGTACCGGCTCGCCGCTTCCTTCTCAGCGGAATGATGATCGCCGTTCGTGCTGGCGCTGACGCCTGACGACGACGACGACTTCTCGTCCCGCTGCGCGAGCCGCGCCGCCACGAAGCCGTCGGCGAGGGCGTGGATCGCGGCACAGTGCGTCTTGAACACGCGGCTGTTCATCAGCCAGTAGAACTTGGCGAGCGCTCCGCGCTTGTCGATCCAGACCTTGGCGGCGTTGAAGTGCTCCTCGATGTCGCCGTCGCCGTCGCCATGCTTCCGCCGCCGCAGCAGCGAGTGGGTCGACTGCCCGAAGACGAACTCGGTGGCCGTGTCGAGCGTGAAGCGGAAGAACAGCGGCGCGAGGTCGACCCCGGGCGTCCACCCCGTGGCGGCGTCGGCGGGGCCCACCTGCCGGAGCAGGTTCCGCAGGTGGTGCTCCTCGAGCGCCGGGTCGCTGAGCATGTCGCGGGCGAACTGCGGGCGCAGGAGCGCGCGGCTGTGCCGCCAGGCCTCGCCGCGGCTCGTGAACACGCCCCGCCCCAGCAGCGGCATCCAGCTGCGCTGGCGCGTGTGGCTGATGTCGAAGTCGGGCCCGGAGAAGAGCGCGCGCGCGTTGGCCGGGTCGCGCGTCACGAGCACCTCGTAGTCGACGATGGGCACGCGCAGGGTATCGCAGCGGCTGCCGCCCGCCCCCGCCCCCGCCCCCGCCCCTGCCATGCCGTCCATCTTCGCGGCCACGTACTGCGGCCCGCGGTCCTCCTTGGTCGCGCGCATCGACTCCCGCAGCACCGAGTTGCCCAGCAGGTTCGTGCTGCGCAGCGTCGGCGGCGGCTGGCAGCCCAGCGACGCCGCCTTCGCGCTGTTGCGCCGCTTCCGGGCCTGGGACTTGACGACGGCCCAGGCCAGGAGGAGGACGAGGAGAGCGAGCCCGCTGCTCACGTATCTTGGCATCTTGGCTACACTGCTGCTACTAGGTGCTGCTTGCCACGCGAGTAACAGGATGTGACGAGAGCCGGATGGTGGGGGGTGTTCTCTAGACTCTGGACACGCGCTAAACGGCAGTATCCGTGGATAATTGGAGAAGAGATAGATCGGAGACCTGGCACAGTACTGCTAATGTGTACGCGACCACGTGTAGAGAGACTTGGAGGTCCATATAACAACTATCGAGAGGACATCGTCAATATTCTCATGCAAGTCATCCGCCGTAAGCCGCAGATTATTAGGCAGTCATTAGCAATCACTCGTCACTGGTCACTCGTAACGACGAGCTAGGAGGTAGCTCGGACGCTTTATCCTATGTATGTGACTCGGATATTTTCGAAGGGGGCGTTCGATGGATCGGCCCAGGCATCGAGAACATTCGCCATGTCGACGGCCGCCTCTTTCCGGAAACTCAGCTGCCGTTCTGCCCCTTCATATCTCGATCGTCATAGACATTAAATCGACGAATTTTTATTGGAGTGGTCCCCTCGCGATGGCGACGAGACTGGCGCTCAATGTCTGAGCGCCTATCTTCTAGCATGAGGTTCAGCTTGGAATTGCTGCGCCGGAGCTCGAGGTTTCTGGTAACGACGCCGACGCTTAGGCAGGCCAGGACAGGGATGGATGTTCTTGCTTACTACCTACATAAGCGCGTTGTATGTACTGTAGACAGCCAAACAGCCTTGATAGCATAGGTATAACGTACATAGTACTGCCTCGCTGCTTTGAGAAAGTCGTGATGGCGCGTGTTTATAGTCGTACAGACTAGATGGGGGTCGCCCACGCCTAGCGCCGTCAAGATACTTGGAATAGCTGGAATAGCAATCGCCCTATTCGCCCTAACAGCCACTGATGCGTGAACCAATATCGTGGCCTCCACTGCCAAATATAATAGGCAGGACAATGCCGATCGGTTATCTGAAACTCCCGGTTGTCTAGTTGTATTCAGCGTGTTCATTGTGTTCAGTACTATAGCCTATGTTCAGTGTGTTACTTTAGGTTCTTCGTCTCCAGCTACCCCAACGGTCCCAGGTAGTTCGGCCGTCGGCACATCTTTCCAGCCTTCGTTCACGCAAATCCACGCTTATACGCTGTGTGTGTGTGACACCAGGCCATACCCAAGCCCCGAAGATGCATGCATCACTCTTCCTCTTCTCTTTGGCTAGCATCGCCTACACCTTGCCCACTTTTCTCGCCCAGAGACGCACGCTTATCAACATAAGCCCCGATCTCGACGTCGCCATCAACGGGGACAACGAGAACCCGTGTACTGGCATTGGTGTCTCAGTATGCGACCCCATCAACGTCGGTGGGGTGCAGAAATCGAACAACGGAGGCAAAGATGACTCCGCTCAGCCCGGGGAGAAAGCGAAGGAGCCTGCCAGTAGCACCCCCTCTGCTTCCAGCAAAAACGTGTTGATCAATATCAGCCCGGAGGTCACGCCCGTCATCAATCTCGACAACAAGAACAACTGCCTGGGCATCGGCGTTAGCGTCTGTGACCCTATCAACGTAAACGGGACCCAGAACTCTAACAACGGCAACGGCAACAGCAACGGCAACAGTGGTCCTCAGACCAACCAGAACGCCGGGACTAATGCCAACAAGTCGGGGGACGGGGGTTTGATCAATCTCAGTCCTACCATCTCCCCTACTACCAACCTGGACAACAGCAACAGCTGTCAGGGCATAGGGATCTCTGCTTGTGATCCGATCAACGTGAATGGAACCCAGAATTCGAACAATCATTGATCGAAACTGGAAGTCAGAGGGCTCGGAAAGGCAATGAGCTCGCGTATTGGGCTTTGTTATATTTCACAACAATCTATCTAAATACTTGTTGCTATCGCTTTCATATACATGTATTACTATCCTACTAAGTTTGCAATGGCTTAATATCTCGTTAGCTAGGTACTATAGTACTTTGGAAGCATAGTGTTTCGCGTATTGACGGCACAGCTAGCAGTAGGATCGATGTGTTATATCCACCAATAATTGTGCTCTAATAAGAACTAGATTTCTGACCTAGTGTAGACTCCACTGTAGGTGCAGATTACTGTTTGGATATTACCAATACGGGAAGTATATGACCTTAGTTGATAGTCTCAACAGTTACCTATATTAAAAAGTTATACCGACGTCAAGAGCTCGGCACGGGGAAAGCGTTATTCATGAGCCTACAAGTGACCATTTTCGACTCTGTTCCGTTATATTCCAACCTCTACTAGTATTGTATCATGAAAACTCGGAATCCAGGGTAGTGTAGCTAGGGTTTTCAGCTCAAGCAAAGCGACAGAAACTTCAGTCACGATTCCGTATTTCCAACTATACATTTGTCGTGATATAGAATTGACAACGATCATTACGTAGCTTGATAATACTAGTAAATACATATGATATATGTATAATTAAACTTCGCAATACCCAAACACCACACCACACGCATGCGAAGCCTTTTCCATCCAACCGGCCCGAACCGAAAATATCAGTGGATTATGTTCTTCCTCTGCGAAGAGGAAGAATTTGTGAACAGGGTAACACGGATTATATACATCATCCCTTGCCCGCCTAAATAGCAGTCACCTTGACGGTGACTCCCTCCTTGGGCCGCAGCACCAGGCGCCACATCTTCCACTCCTCGGGGTCGGGCGCGGCGGAGTCGCGCTTGAACTCGTACATGCTGAGCAGCGAGCACAGCAGGACCTTCATCTCGGTCTCGGCGAACTTCCTGCCGATGCAGCCGCGCGGGCCCTGCAGGAAGGTCATGAACGCGTTGGCCGTGAAGGTCGCCGGAAGCTCGTCCCACCGGTCCGGGTCGAACCGGTCGGCCGTGGGGCCCCAGTAGCTCGGCAGGCGGTTGATGGCGTTGGCCAGCACGTAGATGACGGTGCCGCCGGGCACGCGGTAGGGCCCCAGGCGGTCGTCGGCGAGCGACTGGCGCACCGTCATGGGGATCGGCGGGATGTAGCGCAGCGACTCGCGGCACACGTTGTCGAGGTAAGGGAGGCGGTCCGGGTCCGCCGCGGCGACGTGCGCCGGGTCGAAGCGCGTCTCGCGGTCGAACAGGAAGGGCAGGTGGTCCTTGATCTCCTCGCGCAGGCGCGACTGGATCTCCGGGTGCGTCGACAGCAGGTGGATGGTCCAGGCGACGCCCGTGGCCGTGGTGTCGTGGCCCGCGCCGAGGAAGGTCATGATCTGGTCGCGCATGGTCTCGAACGAGAGGCCCAGCTCGCCGCGGGCCTTCATCTTCTGGTTGTCGCGCGCGATGAGCGCGAGGATGTCCTTCTTCTTGCCGCCGCCGCCGCCGCCGCCCGCGCTGTTGCCCTCGGCCTCCTCCTGCTTCTCCGTGATGATCTCGGTCGCCTTGTCGAGGATGATGGACCGGGACGTCTCCATGTCCCGGTTCATCCGCGCCGGGATGTGCTTGGAGGCCGGTATGAAGGCCTGGATGCCGTGCAGCGCGCGCGAGGCCAGGTCGAAGGCGAAGACGAGCCGGTAGGCCTCGCGGATGGGCGCCTCGGGGTGGTCGAGGGAGTTGATGTCGTACCCGAAGCCGGCGCTGCCGATGATGTCGAGCGTGGTTCTGTTGAGCCACTCCAGGACCTCGAAGGACTTCGTGCTGACTTTCTCGGCCGCCATCTCCTCTCTCCAGCATTTGGCAAGCTTCAGGGACTTTTCCCAGAAGATGGGTTCGAGCGCACGGATAGACTGGATGGAGAAGCCCGGGGCAAGTGCCTTGCGCTGGTGCACATGCTCCTGGCCTTCAGCGAGGAGAACGCCTTCGCCCAGGATACGAACCATCCATAGCTTGGCTCGCACGGGTTTGGGGTAGTTGTACGGGTTCTTGACGGTCATCTGCTTGAGAGCCTCGTCGTCGGCGACGGAGAGACGCTCTGTGCCAAAGGGGAAGAAGTACCGGATGATGAGGCCGTGTTCCTGGTGCCATTTTCGCTGGGGCACACCACACTCTTGCGTGATGATATCAAAGAACTGCCCCCAGAGAGGGAAGCCAGGGACCGTGGGTACATGTCTCAACTCAGACACATAGAAGGGAAATATCCAGCTGAGCCAGACCACAACGTATAGGGGAAATACCGCAGCGACCGATAGCGCGACCGTAGATAGTATTGGTAGTTCGGCATGGCGTGCCCACATAAAGGAGGCGGCCACGGTGGCCGCCAACACAGGCATGGCAGTGACCTTTGACATCGTGGCAAGGAAACCAGCACAACAGAAGTAGAGATGGGAATAATGGGACGACGACCTCCCGGGGACTGGAATGTAAGAGAAGAGGTATATGAGGCTGAGCTCTCAGCTCGAGGACGACTTTCTGGAAACCCTGGTAAGGTGGATTACTCAGACCAATAACCGACCATTATATAGATGGACGAATAGAAAAGACGAATAGAGCATGTGATGATGACATATCATAGATACATAGATTCCAAGAACCAACAATGTCTCGGCGGGGTCCACCAGGTCCTCAGAGGCATGTTCATATCAGGCTCACGAGCATCAAGGACAGACGGACCGCAAGCGCGCGCGCGAACCCGTTAGGCCGGGATGATGCGGGAATTCGATCGAACCAGCCCGTGGTCTCGGGAACGTGGCTCTCTAATGCGGGTGACGTCGATCCCCGTAGATACAGACTCATATGGTTAGGTTCCTGTCGAGTTTCGAAAAATCGGCGACCAACAAACACAACCCACGCCAGGCCTCAGCAGTAAGCTTAACCTACTCGTAGGCTAAGCGAGAGACAACAGCACTATTCAAGCTTTCATGTAGGCTGGTGGGTAAAGGCCGAAAAAACCCGGTTGACGGCACTAGTTAGTTAGTTACTGCTGCAATACATACCTAGGTCCTGGAGCTTCCAGCTACTCCACCCAGCCGAGAGGAATTTATTCCGTTCTGGGATCGCGTAGGCATCGCGAGGCATCGCGAGACAGCCATATGTAACTAGGTAGGTACGGTAGGTATGTGTCGGCCTCCACTGACGTCAAGTATTTTGGCTGTAAGTGAACTTGGGTACTGCCTACCATTCTCATTGGCTATGTTTTGTCTATATCTCGTCCCTGTATAGGCAATACGGCGTCTTTGGTGGAAATTATGAGAGATAGGTAGTCGGAAAGGGGCCCAGGTGCCAGCAGCCACTTTCTCTTAGTCTATGGCGACGGCATCCCAAAGCCTGTCATGTGTTAGTCGTGTTAGCAGAGCTGAAGCCATTCGAAGCTGATTAAGCACCCACCCCTCTGAGGCTTATCTACTGTGTAGTCAAAACCACCAATTGTAGTCAGTGGCGCCATACATAGAGACATCTATGTGTGGAGAGACATCCCTGTATGCGTAGCCGTACAGGGTACTGTACTCGTACCTAGGTAGTTTTCAACCATGATTACAGAAGGAGTACGACCAATGAACTACACGCATCTTCCCCCATCAGCCCCATCAGCCCCATCAGCCCACTATTGTTAGGGCTTGGTCGGGTGTCTGTGGAATGCCGTCATCCATGCCCTGTACATAGTACACAATCACAATGCCCTACAGACGGCACGGGCTGAGTGCTGCGGTTCCTTTTCAACGTCTCGGCTCTTCGGTATGTACCAAAAAGGCGCTTGTCTTTTTTTTTTTTTTTCTTCCCCCTCTCCTTTTCTTTCCCACGATCCCGTCGTTCCCAAGTGGGGGTGCCGTCGGACGGATTTGGTAAGCCTCATCAGCCGAAGCCAGATATCCGGGCGATCCATCTGACTTCAGCAAATTTCGTTGATCTCCTTGACAGAGTTCGGTCGTCAACTCCTGCGGACTAGCAGCCTAGCCGGTGCGGCATGACATCGACGGCACAAGCTCGATTTAAACTTCTTGCTTAGTTTTGTTTACTTATAACTCCAGCAGCTCCGACCGCGTGTTTTTGTCAAGACCAACATCCATCGTCAGGACATCATCATCCCGGTGTTGCGTCGTGCTGCGTTGTCTGAGCGCCACTTCTCGCCTCCTTTTTCTGGTTGCTTTTTGCTCCTTTTTGTTTTGTTTTGTTTTTTGGAACTCGTCCCGTTTCTGTTTTGCAACATGTCTTTTGATACCTTCCATTTATACGATGCCTCGCGGAGCGTGATCAAGTTGGCGCCATGGCGGGCCTTCGACAAGGCCTGGACGACAGTCATGGGGTATCATGCCAACCAGTTCCGGTTCAAGGAGGGCATAACTCCTATGTCGACGTTGACCGAGACGGTGGCCATGATCGTCTTCTATCTTGTCGTTGTCTTCGGCGGCCGCGAGTTCATGCGCAACCGCGAGCCGCTGAAACTGAACGGCCTGTTCAAGGCCCATAACCTCTTCCTGACGCTGCTCAGCGGTGGCCTCCTCGTCCTCTTCGCCGAGCAGCTTCTTCCCACTCTGTGGAGGCACGGCATCTACGAGAACATTTGCGGTGCGCCCGGCTGGACGGACGAGCTGGTCACTCTCTACTATGTGAGCATATGAGAGTGGGCACCCTGTCGCTGTGGACCGCGTCACGCTAACGCAGGCAGCTCAATTACATTACCAAGTACATCGAGCTGATCGACACGGTGTTCCTCATGGTCAAGAAGAAGCCTCTCACCTTCCTGCACACCTACCACCACCCGGCGACGGCGCTGCTGTGCTACACGCAGCTCATCGGCCACACGTCGGTGTCCTGGGTCCCGATCACGCTGAACCTGACGGTGCACGTCGTGATGTACTGGTATTACTTCCAGAGCGCGCGGGGGGTCAAGGTCTGGTGGAAAGAGTGGATTACCCGCATGCAGATCGCCCAATTCGTGCTTGATCTAGGTAAGGACTGGTCCCCGCCCGGCCGCCCGGCCAACGCAACGCAACTCTTCCCGGGAGGGACGGATAGGCTAACGTAAGCGTTACTCGACGGCAGGATTTGTCTACTTTGCGTCGTGGGACTACTTTGCCAGCACACACGCCCCTTACCTGCCCCACATTGGCCGGTGCGCGGGCGAGCCGTTCGCGGCCGTGTGCGGGTGCGTCATCCTGAGCTCCTACCTGGTGCTCTTCATCATGTTCTACATCGCGACCTACCGGAAGAGCGCGTCCCGGAGGGCCGCCGGCAAGAAGGCTGAGGGCCCGGCAGTCTCGTCGATGAGGCAGAGCGCGGCGAAGGTGGCCGACAGCTGCAGCGGGGTCGAACACCACGCCAACCCGTCCCGAGTTACGAGGAGGTGATTTCAAAGGTGCCAACGGTGCAGCTTGCTGCGTAGCTGGCAGGTGCCTAGATACCCTAGATTGGTACTCGCGTTGGCTGTGGAGACCATCATGTGCCTAAGTAATGATGACCTTCGGGTAGGAGTGGATGGACACGAGATGAGGAGGCTTGTATGTACATCCATATAAGCTTGCCTACCTAAACGAACGCAGGGAAATGTATAGGCATAGGGGTGTGTTTTGTTTCAATTCCCCTTCCTCTTCCCCTTCTTCCTCTCTGTCAGATTAACGCCCCAGCACATACATACTGTAGTCTAATTTCTTTCGACGAGATGTGTTATGATAAGGATACGGATGCCTGAATAATAATGAATTAATTCCGAATCGGGACTCGCCTGGCTTATTTTTTTTACCGCTAACCCACAGTAGGCGGTAGTTCGTGTAAAAGCAGTCGTTCGTGCAAAATGGTACAAGTGCTACGTAGGACATTTCGTATGTAGTGCGATCGTTCACGGACGTGAATCTGGAGAAAAGCGTGGCGGCCAAGCAGGTGCATGTACAACCCTCTATTCCAACCGTGTGTGCAGTACGAGCAGCTGTATCTATGACCACCCCGCCGCCCCCGGTGCTACGTAGTAGTATGGATGCCGCCAAGGTAACATCTCCAGGCCCCGTTAGGTGCCCTGAGAGCATCCCGACGAATGATCTTCTTGGCTGCATCTCATTCGTCAACTCCTGCCCCAGCCGGCCAGAAAGAGCAGTGCAGGGTACAGGGGCTCTGGCAGGTTTATCAAATTTCTGCACTCTGATGAATGAAGTCTGATGGCGATCGTTCTGATTCCCATACCTCCGTCGTCTTTCTGATTTCTTCCTTTATATTTTTTGTTTCCCCTTCTATTCTTCCTCTTCTTTTTTTTTTCCGTTTTGTGGGCGTGGTCTCTTCCACCATCCCCCTCTTCTCCGTTAGGCACGTAAGATTACCTCCGGTATGTCGAGATTTATCAGTAACATGTGAAATAGGCGATAGATAGTCCCTACCGCCTCATTGCCTCCAGATATAGCTTTCAAACAAACACCACATTCCATATACGCCTTTGATAGCGAATATCCTGTTTTTGGGACCGGAGAAGACCCTTCCCGGGCCACCTACTTTCTTGACGTCTACTACCTGACCGTAAGCGTCATGGCAACAGCCACTACTGTTGGCCGTGACACACTCGATCGTTACGTGACCAGGAAAAAAGACCGTCGGGTGTAACAGAACCTGTCAGCCCCGTAGTCGATAGTGTCACTATACCACAACAAGTGTTCTAGCCTTCATGTCTAAGGATGTCCGGCAGGTATGTCTCAGGAACGCCTTGGAAAGGTTCTCAGACTACCTCCTAAGGTAACCGAATCTACTGCTAGTACTATACAGCTGTTGTGGCCCCTCACGCTAGGTTACCGGTTACCGGTTACTGTCCACGCAGTGCCTTATCTTATTAGCTACCTGCAACCTGCATATGTACGTGTCATGCTGATGTAAGTCTAATTCCAGGCCTTTCGCACTTGGTAAAGGGGGGATAGTATAACGGAAGAGCCACGAAGTCGATTGGACAGCCTACTATACCTAATACCTAGGCGTGCTTACTAGTACTGAGACTTCCATCCAGATTGCGTGCTTTAGAGTATCAATAGTGACAGCGCCAGGGCGCCTAACACTCATCAAAGATCTCGCAAAGCTCCAATACCAGATCTCTAAACGATCAGCCCGATATGCAGCGTCACAGCTTTATCCGTCGCTCCACCAAGGCGTAGAGTCATCCCTAAGCTTGAAAGGATCAGCGACTTTTTTTTTTTTCACATCAGTTGGTTCGTCGACCCGGCTTGTCTGCATGAATCGCATCAAGCCGCTGGCCGGCATAGTTCCGTTACCTCGGACTCGACCCTGTCTATCACTTCCCGGTCCAAGTTTTCAATCGAAGGTAAGGCTTCGGTCCATCCCAGAAAGGCAAGTGGGCTTCAGGGCTGAAAGGTCTAGCTAGGTGGTGGCAGGCCAAGGTAGTTGTATTCTGCTCTGTCACGTTAGTTAGCGTGTCGATACACCCGTGCCATGTGGTGCTCGGAATTATGTTGTGAGACACGTCTAGATCGGGATTTTGGCTTACCATAAGCTCTGGTGCTATGACCTCACAGCTCTGTGTGGTCCTCGCCGATTCTGTCTCGAGGAGTTCCTATGATTGTTAAGCATTTAGGTGTGGAATAGTTGTGAAGTGTTTTCGTTTCTTATACAACGTTTCGATAAGAACTGATCCGGCGTACATCAGCATCTCTTCCTAGGCAAGAGAGAGCCTGAACTAGACGAATATCCAGATATCGGTTTTTCTTTTGAGACCTGATATTCTTTACACAACGGGCCTGCAAGATGTCGACAACATACATCTTAGGCTCTGTCAACGATAGCCGTCTGCCGGTTTACGATGTCGCCCCTGACGGACAGCATCTCGGGCCTCAACCACCAAAGCTCTCGATTGCGAGTGTCATCTACCCTCACTTAACATGGTCGACCCTATGGTTCTCTTTGCTATGCGTCTTCCTCGCTCTAAACACCAAGAACCTGCCCTTCATGTGGCACGTAAGTCTCTCCCCTCCTTAACCCCCCCCTCCCCCGAAACACCTACCTCACGGCAAAGAGACTAAAGGGACGAAAACCTCCTTCCCAGATGCGCATCCTGAACGCGTTCCGCTTCATACTCCGCACGCAGCGGCCGGCCGTGCCGCCGGGCCCCGCGCACATCTTCCAGGCGCTAGTGACGAGCTCGACGGCGCAGCCGATGGAGATCGACTTCAACCTACACAAGTCGAACTCGTCGTACTTCGCCGACGTGGACATCGCGCGCACGCACCTCGTGTGCACGCTGTTCGCGCGCGGGATCGAGCGCATGCGGGGGGGCACCGCCGCCTACGCGGGCGGCTCCGGGAAGCCCCTCTTCGGCCTCGCCCTCGGCGCCGTCTCGTGCGCCTTCCGCCGCGAGATCAGGCCCGGCCAGAGCTACGACATGTGGTCCCGCGTCCTCGCCTGGGACGAGAAGTGGGTCTACGTCGTCACCCACTTCGCCCGCCGCGGCGCCGTCGAGCCGGCGGCCTGGTCGCTCTACCCCGAGCAGCAGCAGCAGCAGCAAAGCCGGCGACGGGATGGCGGCAGCAGTGCCATCGCGGACGAGGAGGAGCTGATGCGGCGCGCGAGCGTGGACAGTCGGGGTTCTTCCTCGTCTTCTTCATCGGCGTCGGAGGGCGACGACAAGCCTGACAAGCATATCTTTGCCACGGCGCTGAGCAAGTGCGTGTTCAAGTCGGGCCGCAAGACCGTGGCCCCGGAGCTCATGCTACAGATGTCGGGGCTCCTGCCCACGGCCGAAGACGGCGAGGAGGGGGAGAAAGTAGACGCGGCCGTTCTGGAGGCGGTAGAGGCGCGGAGGCAAAGGGGGCTCCGGGCGGCGCAGATGCTGGCGGCGCAGAACCAGCAGAACCTCGAGGCGGAATTCGCCGGGAGCGACTGCGAGGCCCTGGGGAGGCATACGGACGGCGCCGGTGTCGTCGGCGTGGTGAACACGCTGATGCAGCTGGCACATTTGAAGAAGTCACAAGTATTATGATTTGTCGTTTCCACCGGCCTGGAAATGTACAACTAATCTTTATTTTCTTTGGATACATACCACAGCATGGCGTTCGTACCAACATTAACTACGCGGTAGTGGAACTAAGGGGCTAATATTGCTATATTCCTACATTCAGCGAAGCAGTGGAGCAACAGTGCTCACTCGAGTGTATATAAATGTAGATACATATCATATCACATCTCAAACCAGGCAAGTAATACCAGGAAGTTTTGCGAGATAACAAATTTTCATAATCGGTTCCACCTGACTCCATGGTAATTGCAGCATCTTTCAGCCACGGGAAACTCCTTCATTGTGGCAAAATGTACTTTTAGGTGTAACAAGATCTCCATACAGGCTATCCCTGGGTTCTCGTATAGAATTTCCGTTCTACAATTACGCGTTCCTGGACGGTGCTGGTTTTTAGCAACTTGGTACTTGAAAAGTTTGCAGATAATACACTAACTTAGATCGCAGACTCTCGTTTATACCCGTACCAAGTATAAGGGGATAACATCATTATCGCCGACTAACAGATCTACAATGCAGATTAAGTTACGCGATGGGCCGCACAAGAGCCGCAGATACCCTCGCCTCACCGTTTGACTTACTCGTAGCCGTGCTCATCACAATAAGACCAGCATCATCACTTCTGGTCTACTACTAGGCAAGGAAGGATGGCCACGAATTAAGTCGGGTAGCCAAGCTGCCAACGTATACTTACCTAGGCTACTTAGTCACTGGGCCGCCAGTTAACATGTTAAAGTATTTGACATCCACCAGTAACGTACAGAATGTGTCTATGTGCGTACATGTACTTGCGTACCTTAGGAAGGTAGTAGGTAGTGCATAGTTGTGATGTCGTCTAGTTAGGGTCGCATTAGCTCAAGCCTTACGCAGCTGGGTAGCAGCCATCCCATGCACGTAATCAAAACACACGAGGGATTGGACGGCTTCTTCGCTACTGAGTACCAGGTAACATGTGCCTGGCCTACCACTAGCGCAGTTCCTGAGGGAAGTACTCGATACTTCTCGACCCGATAACAGGAAAACGCCAAGGACGTCCGATCCAAGCCGTCCGTTCCGGCCCCTCCGGTGGCTACTTTGGTGGCTTTAGCTCCACACACCTCCAGAGCCGCGCCGCGCAGCAAGCCGCAAGCACGTCTTCGTCCCCGTCCCCACGACCAGGCGGGCGGCTCGAAGAGAGTTGTGGAGGCGAGATGGCATTCCAGGGACCCACCGGCCGTCGAGATAAACGACGACCGGACCGCTGACCTGCACTTTGCCTGCCTTTCCTGAGACATCTGGACATGTGCCCATTCCCGAAAGACTCCTCAGCTGTATCCACCCATTCAGTAGGTAGTCTCGTTCGCAAAACTTGCAACGCCAATGTATAGTAGAGAGTAATGATCATGACCAGCGCCACTACATCTTACTTGCTCCCCTCTATCTCATGCTGTACTACCTCTCAATTTCCCCATGTGATTGGAGGTAGTGGAGCTCAGGTCTCATTCAGTAATCGCCGACCTAGGAGAAATATCGTCGGCCGTTCTCCTTTTCCTCCAGTAGTCTCCGTTATGGAGGCCTGTGGGCGTTTTGCTATACCGGAAGCCCAGGTCGCCGGGCCCTCCTCAGATCTTCTGCAAGGTAAGCATTCGGACTAGATCGATATCGGGCCTACAGTACCCACTGTGACAAAGTCAACTTGATGAGTGGGTATACGTCTTCCCGGGTCCAGAAAGGAGGTTTTGAGCTTGTATCGACTTGAACCGCGGAATTAGCTGCGTACCACAGTTCGTCGAGTGACGTCAACTGAATGCTGACGCGCTCCAACGACACTGGCGAAATCTCTTGTCTGTGGAAGTCTGCTTACCGGGTCTATGAGAGCTTTCAGTTCTATGTGTGATAGTATCCGTCTTTGAACCTAACCATCAAGTTGGGAACGACGGCGAGATGGGGGACGACGACAATCGTACCTCAATAGAGGATGATAAGTCGGAGTATCTGTCTGCTTCGTCTCACGACGGGGGGTCTACTCCATCATTGACGGATTGGGAGGAGGGTCCCGAATCGAAGGTCTTCTCAAACACGAAGGGTCTTGTTGACGATGCCCAAGCGTCGCATTTCAGAAACGAGTCTACAACCTCAAGCGAAACCCTCACAAACGGGGCAGCTGAGATAGATGGCCAGCACCAGACCCGTCCCTCCAACGTTTCCGAGTCCGACCGTCACTCCATGCTGGCAGATCTTCTGGTAGCATCCGCTCCTCACCTTCGACACCTCGCATCTGTTCGGTCGAACGAGTCACGGCTCAGTGGGTCAGCTACTTCCCGGAAGCCTCTGGTAACGCCCATATCGGAACAGCGACACCCAGGAAAACCAGATGTACAGATCAGCAGGTCTACGCGACCAGTCGAGCCGGATATCAAGGAGGCGGGAGACGAAGATAGTCAGCAACAGCCCGCAACGGCCGACGATGAAGACGCGACAGGAGAGGTATTCCTGAAGGGGATCCCGTTGATATTACTCATTATTGGCCTTTCCTTGGTGGTTTTCCTAATATCGATAGACCGAACCATCATAACGACGGTAGGTACGTGGGAACACACGAGCCATGTGTACGCTGCTAACGTGCGGGTAGGCTATCCCTTTCATTACCAGCGAATTCAAGTCAACGGCAGACATCGGCTGGTATGGATCTGCATATCTTCTTACGGCCTGCGCTTTTCAACCCGTCTTCGGGCGGGTATTCACGCTCTTTAACGTAAAATGGTCATATCTCCTTTCCATGTTCATCTTTGAAGTTGGATCCATCATTAGTGGCTGGGCACCGTCGTCAGCATGTCTTATCATCGGCCGTGCTGTTGCCGGCTTCGGCAGCGCAGGCATCCTAACCGGGAGTTTTGTTATCGTGGCCACAGCCGTCCCTCTGACGGTCAGGCCGATATATACTGCGGTAGTTGGTCTAATGTGAGTCAATACAGGTCTCTCTTGTTAGACGATTACACTGACTGACTCTGTAGGTTTGGCGTTGGCGCGACTGTTGGGCCCCTCATAGGTGGTGTGTTTACGGAACTAGTGGTATGTCATGCTTTCCTAACGCGGAGGTCAAGTTGCTAACCTTCGTGCATAGAGCTGGCGCTGGTGCTTCTGGATAAATCTGCCAGTCGGTGCTGTAACAATCATCGTCATGGTTCTTGTGTTTCATCCTCGTCCACGCACAAGGCCCAAGCAGACTGTGGTAAGGAGACTGATCGACCTCGACCTTGTAGGTAATATCATTCTGCTTGGTGCAGCCGTCATGCTGTTCCTAGCCCTGGAATACACAGTCACTGGTGTCGCCTGGGGTAGCGCCAAGATCATCGGCCTCCTCGCCGGCGCTGGCACCACGGCACTCGTGTTGGTAGCGTGGCTATGGTGGAAGCAAGGCGCTGGCCTAATCCCGCCCGCCATCGTCAAGCAAAGGACAGTGGCGGCATCCTGCCTGATGGCGTTCTTCACCTACGGGGCTTTGCTGATTCACACTTACTTTCTTCCCATCTGGTTCCAGGCCATCCTGGATTTCAGCGCCATCCAGTCCGGTGTTGCGATGATCCCGTACTTTGTGGCCAATGCGCTGTTCTCTGTTTTTACCGGCGTCTTTGTGTCTGTCGTCGGTTACTTCGCGCCTCCTGCAATCATAGGGAGCGCCATTGGCACGGTCGGTTGCGGAATTCTTTCTTTGTTCCGCCCTGGAATGAGCACAGCGATGTGGGTCGGCTTTGAGATTCTCGCATCCGCTGGGTTTGGCATGTCCATTCAACAAGGTTTCACAGCCGTACAGACTGTCCTCTCCAAGGATGAGCTTCCAATCGGCACTGCGGCGGTGGTGGCATGTCAGTCGCTTGGCGGGGCGGTGTTTATATCTGTCGGAAACAGCGTATTCCAGAACCGGCTTCAGGCTCTCATTAGAGAGACAGACATTCCCGGAGTTGATGTCAGAGCTATCGTTGCAGCTGGAGCGGTCGCTTTCCGGAAAATGGTGCCAGTGGAGGAGCTGCCGGCACTACTTGAGCAGTACAACTCTGCTTTACATACTGTTCTCATTGTCGCAATCCCATTGGGCGGACTAGCATTCTTTTCATGCTGTCTCATGGAATGGAAGTCCGTCATACCACAGGCCAAACCAACAGAGGCAGAGAAGGCATAATTTAGAGTAGAGACGAGACCCCTAGGCAACTTAGCAGCTTAGGACGTGGGTAACGCCTAATAAACTTAGTGGTAATAGCAAAGCACGTTAAGTCAAATCCTTTCACATAATAAGTTGCAAGTGAAAGGGATTCACTGCATGTACTTGTGCTTGCCATGGATTTGAATGGATGTTAAGAGAGTGAACGAAGACGGCGGACATAGAGCCCGCCCACGTACCTATCTAGGTGTGAGGTCATGTACATGTAGGTGAACATCCTTGCGTATCTATTCGGGTACAGAGCTGCAAACAAATGCTCCCACATGACCTACCTACCTGTTTGTACCGGCCAACATTCACTACCTACCTACCGGTATATTTCAAACAAAAGGGCCCAACAATCGATCATGTGTTGGAGACCGTCAACAAACTATTATAGATATACGTAAATTTTCTGGAAGCTTTCATTTGCATTTCCCTTTTCATATCTAATTCCCTTTAAGCGTTAGACGATAGTGAAACTCATGAGCAAACTCCAATATTAATTACTCAGTACCTACTGGAACCTGCACGATTTGATACCTACCTAGGTACGGATGGATGTTGGACGGTGACGGGTAAACTCCGGTAAATAGCGGAGGAGTCTCTGCGCAGGTGCAACCAAGGTTCTGCTGTCGCGGCCTGAGAGTGAATCGCGGCCAGCACCAGTCATTACCTCAACTTTCCCACCGCATCCTTTGTCGGCGTCTTCCCAGTCGGCCTACCTAAGCCATTCAATACAATACCTGCCCTCGGTCGATCTTCCTTCGCCAACAGCCTCAGCGAGTTATTCCTTGATTCGGAAACCCATCTCCTTCCCGGCCTCTGCCCATCGTCGAAGTTCCCCACCCTTCGTTTAACGCCGACCAGACTTCGTTATCTTCATCGACCGAGTTTCATCGCCGCGATTCACTGAACCTTCTGTGTTGACGCCGTTCGCATCGCTCCCATTCCACCCAGCACAAGGCTGAACTAGATTTCGGTTGGAAACCCCCAACGGCATCTTCACTCTGTCGGCGACTGCATCTCATCAATTAATCGCCCACCATGGACCAAAGAGAGCTTGAAGCCCAGATCAAGTCCCTTCACAAGGCTCACCAGTCAAATCAGCCACCCGCCAATCTGATAACCCTACTAGACAGCCTCAAGAAGGCCGCGCCCACCGAAGAAATGCTTCGCGTAAGTGATCCCTTCATCAAACATAGCTCGCCTTGCTCACGGTGCGCTGGCGCTGGCGCATCTGTGATATTGTGTGCCCAGGCTCCAGGACTGGGCATCGGAGAGATCATGTAACATCCTGTCCTTCCTACCATCATACATGACTCACATACCCCTCACCTCTCCTTCAGATTGCTAACTGCTGTACACCAGACTACTAAGGCTGGCCTTATTGTCGGTAAACTCCGTGGAAACCCGAACAAGGAAATTGCGAAAGCTGCCGCCGAGGTGGTTCAGAAGTGGAAGAAGGGTATCGAGGCCGAGAAGAAGGCCAAAGGCCAACAATCCGCCGCCAAGGCCCACGGCTCTGCGTCTCCTGCTGCGAAGCCTGCTTCGCCCGCCCCGAAGCCTCTCGTGGGGACCAAGAAGGCATTCGAGGGCAACCCGGAGCTGCGCACATGGAAGAGCGATAAGATTGACATCAACAACACCGGCTCGCAGGTCCGAAACAACTGCATCGGTCTGATCTACAATGGCCTTGCATACCGCTCTAGGGAAGCTGAGGATAACATCGTCACGCGAGCTGTTGAGGTCGAGCAGGCAGCCTTCAAGGCGTACAAGGGTGAAACCAAAGAGTACAAGGACAAGATCAGATCCTTGTTCCAAAACCTCAAGGTGAAGACCAACGCCGAGCTCGGCCGCAGCGTCATGTCAGGCGAGCTCCCAGCCGATCGCTTTGTGGTCATGACCTCGAAGGAGCTCATGTCTGCAGAGCAACGCAAGACCGATGCCGACTTCGAGAAGGAGAATATGAAGAAGGCCCAAGTGCCCATGGCGGAGAAGAGCATTAGCGACAGCTTGCAATGCTCCAACTGCAAGCAGAAGAAGGTCAGCTACAGTCAGGCCCAGACACGTAGCGCTGATGAACCGATGACCACCTTCTGCGAGTGCACCGTCTGCGGAAAACGATGGAAGGTAAGTCCGAATTTATATGCATGGCCTGTCTCATGTGCTCATGCTGATTACGTATACAGTTCTCTTGATCACTCTTCGGACTGTTATGCTTGGCATTTTTCTTTTCTGGCCTTTTGCCAAGGTCACAATTTCGGCACGTGTTACGAGGTTCATCGGTTTCAACGCCACGGGATAGACGACGGGCGTCTTCAGTTTATTTGCCGATTGGTTTCACTCTACAATATGTTGCGTGGAGTTTAGGTTCTATTTCCGGAGGACGGAAAGACGAGATTGCATCTCAAATATGGGGGCCCTGGCCCAATTTCACGAGGCCTTTACGGAGTTGCATGCCAAAGAGCACTGTATCATAGAGGGCAACATCTGCTTGGGGTTTTAAGTCTCCACAAACACAAAAATGAGTAATATTTGCATTGCCAAACTCCGATGAGTGCTTGGTATAGTCCATGATTCGTCACCTTGGCTTGTCGATGGCCAACAGTGTTAGTAATTCGTCAGGCTTGGGCTCGTCTTCTAACCCCATTTGGGCGACCTGCTTCCAGAACTTGCTTAGATGTCGTGTCCCTGAATCACACAAGACTGTGACGACTTGGCTCCCCTTCGGTAGGCTGAGGGCGGTGACAACCGCCGCGACACAGTTGACCGCGCTGCTGCTACCAACGAAGATGCCGTCGTTCTCCACGAGCCACCGCGCCATCTTGCAGGCCTGCTCGTCGGAGACCTTGACCGAGTTGTCGATCAGGTCCCGGCCGGCCTCGAAGTTCTCGGTGATGCGGTTGATGCCGATGCCCTCGACGATGGTGTCGACCTGCTGCCGGCGCCGCGTGCCCTCCCTCTCCGTGCTCGAGTACATGACGCCGTACTTGACCTTGTTGTAGAGCCCGCTGCCCTGCGGGTCCGCGAGCACGACCTTGAGCTTCTCCAGCCCCGCCTCCTCCTTCAGGTACTTGGCCACGCCCGCGATCGTGCCCCCCGTGCCGGCCCCCGCGACGAACGCGTCGGCGCGCCCCCCGGTCTGGTAGAAGATCTCGGGCCCCGTGGTCTTGAGGTGCGCCTGGAAGTTGGCGCGCGACTCGAACTGGTCCGCGAAGAAGCCGCGGCTCCCGTCGGCGCCCGACTCGGTGTGCTCCCGCGCCCGGCGCTGGGCCAGGTTCACGAAGTGGTCCGGCGACGTGATGGGCGCGACGGGCACGCGCTCGACGGTGGCGCCCAGGTGGTGCAGCAGGTCCGACTTCTCGAGGCTCTGGTCGTCGGGCATGCAGATGTGCGCCCGGTAGCCCTTGGCGCGCGCGAGGGCGGCGATCGAGATGCCCGTGCTGCCGACGGTGCCCTCGTAGATGGTGTCGCCGCGGCCCGGGCGCAGCAGGCCCTGCTCCTCGGCGGCCTGGATCATGTTCAGGGCGACGCGGTCCTTGGGGCTGTTGCCGGCGCCGTTGAGGAACTCGGCCTTGGCCAGGATCGTGCGCCCCGTCGCCTCGGACAGGCTGCGGATCTCGATCAGCGGCGTGTGCCCGATGCAGCCCTCGATGCCCGCCAGGACCCCCGCGTCGCGCGGGCGCAGCAGCTCGGCCATCTCGTGGTCTTCCAGCCCGACCGGCTCCCACAAGAAGCTCGTCCTCCACGCATCGGGCGCTACCGAGCCCCGCGGCCTCCGCCTCCGCTGCTGGAACCTCCTTTCTAGATCCGGATATAGGTCCTTAAACGTCAGGGTCACGAGGACGCCGGCCACAAAGGCGACGGCGACCGCTGCAGTCCCGTAGGCCTTGGGGTGCTTGCTTAAAGACATTGGTTACTACTTCTTTAGTTGAATGAACAGCATGGATTCATATTTCCATTCAACCAGAAGAAACCCACTTCGCCGTCTTCACCAGGCACGTAAATGTCTCGTATAATCGACCGGCAGATTATCATCGATGTCGAGTAACCCCCTAGGGACTACATTGGGTTATTAGACGAGATCTTCAATATTTGCACCAGACCTCGATTTTATTCAGTCAAGTACCTAACTTTACCTAGGTCTAGGTAGTGTGTGCTAGTAATCTTGTAGCCAATAACATTGATGTTCTATGTAAAAGAAGCTCGGGCCACCGCACATCGCATCGTACGCAGTATTCGTAGCTGCAAGCGACTTTCATGTACCCCTGCAGTCCGGCCTTTGGACCGGCCGACCGATCAAAGGCTTCCAACCAACTTCCGCAACGACCCCGGCGCAAGCTCTTCTGCCATGTCCAAGCCCGGATCATGGACTCACCGATCGTATCCCAGCTATTCCGGCAGCTGTTCAGGCACCCGGCATGTCAGTCCCAGAGGAATCTAGCCGCGCTATCATCGTGCCTCCAGCATGGCCGGCGCATGCAGCACCAGCAGCAGAGGCGGACCATGGCCAGTCGACCGACGACCAGAGGAGCCAAGTCAACGGCCCAGGCCAATGAGAGCAACTGGCAGCAACGAACCGAACTGGTCTCGGCTGATATGACGGAGGAGTACAAGGTCTATCCCATGGTGACCGCAAACGATCTGCGGTCGCGAAAGGAACGGCCACGAAAGGTGAAGATGCTGATGCGGGACTTCATCGAGGGTACTATACTACGGCCCTCTCTTTCTCTAAGCTAGCTCTATTAGAAGACCAATTGGCTGACCGCGCATACCAGATAGCCTATACAATCCGCATTACGGCTACTTCTCGAAGCAGGTGGTCATTTTCAGCCCTGGGGAACCCTTTAACTTCAACGACTTACCCGACGAGCCGGCCTTCCACGCTCAGCTAGGCCGGCGGTACACCGAGTTCGAAGACTCGCTAGACGCCAAGGCGCATGACGACACGCGACAGCTATGGCACACGCCAACGGAACTGTTCCGACCCTACTATGGAGAGGCGATCGCGCGGTATCTCATGTCCAACTACATCATGAGCACGTATCCATACCATGACCTGATCATATATGAGATGGGCGCCGGTCGCGGTACCCTGATGCTGAACATCCTTGACTACATCCGGGAGATCGAGCCTTCGGTGTACGACCGGACCAAGTACAAGATCATCGAGATCTCGCCGTCGCTGGCGGCGTTACAGAACGCGCAGCTCGTGTCCAGCGCCGCGAGCAGGGGCCACGCCAACAAGGTCGAGATCATCAACCGGTCCATCTTCGACTGGGAGTCGCGGGTGCCGTCGCCGTGCTTCTTCCTGGCCATGGAGGTCTTCGACAACTTCGCGCACGACATCGTGCGCTACGACCTGGCGACCGAGGAGCCCCTGCAAGGCACCGTCCTGATCGACGAGCAGGGCGACTTCTACGAGTTCTACGAGCCGACGGTCGACCCCGTCGCCGGGCGGTACCTGCGCGTGCGCCACGCCGCCACGGGCGGCCGGTACCCGGCACCGTACAGCTCGAGCAAGGCGGTGCGGTGGCTCAAGGGCGCGCTGCCGTTCGCGCCCAACCTCAGCGAGCCCGAGTACATCCCCACGCGCCTGATGCAGTTCTTCGATATCCTCGAGCGCTACTTCCCCGCGCACCGGCTGCTGACGAGCGACTTCCACACGCTCCCCGACGCCGTCAAGGGGCTGAATAGCCCGGTCGTGCAGACGCGGTTTCAAAGGCGGATGGTTCCCGTCTCTACGCCTTTGGTAGGTGCTCCTTTAACCCTTCATCCTTTCCCAGCGGCCACAGTATGACGGGGCAGACATAACTTCCTCATTGTTCCCCGCAGATGGCGGCTACATTACGGGCCCAAATCCGATCATTCCCCAACATAAGTATGCATGCCAGACTAACATTATCGCCCAGGTCCATCAGGGCTACTTCGATATCCTCTTCCCAACCGACTTCCGGATCATGGAGGCCGTGTACGGCGCCCTCACGGGCAAGCTGACGCGGGTCATGTCGCACGAGAGCTTCATGCATTCGTGGGCCTATGTCGAGGACACGCAGACGCGCAGCGGCGAGAACCCCCTGCTGAGCTGGTACACCAACGCCAGCGTCATGGTCACTGTATAAACAGATATATGCCTAGCTACTTGTTAAAAGGCGCATTTCAGATCTCAGACATGCCTCCCTGGTCGAGAGTGTGCCCTCACTCAGTTACCAGTGCGGGGCCATGCGCATCACAAGATCTTTTTGGTGTAGCATACGTGCAAAGTTGGTGTGTATATAATTATACATATACCTGGAAAGCATTGTGCATAGGCATAAATATGACCAGTTAACGGTGGCTAAAGCAGGCATCGCAAAGTAGATATATCTTGTTCTGCACAAACACGTACTTGCCCTAGACCATGGACGTCTAAAAGGTACCTATCAGATCTACACCATGGGGGTCTCAGTCAACTTGATCATATGAATTATAAGAACTATTGGCCCCCTCCTCTAGACCGGATACTGAGACTATTCACACCTCCTTCTTCTTAGTGAGAGGAGAGCAGGTGGGAGACATTGAGCCGCACTTGATTTCTATCTTATGAGGATTATGGGATGAGCCATCAAGAACTCAACTTACGGTTTGGCGAATGAAGAAGTGCCATGACTGTGACTCAGATCGGAAAGTGAAGGTGTCGAGTTCTATATGATGACCTTGACATGTCATAAGCAGGGACATATATAATTCCTCTTCGGGGGTCTCGTTACCCCATCTCAACAAGCACATAGAAGAGAGAAGGTACATTTTAGATCCTTATCCAGAGATGGCATATCTAGAGCTTGATCAGGCTGTAAATAAGTGAAAATCGAAACAACCGGTGTGATGGAACGCAGGAATATGAGTTCCTCAATAGATAGCTTGCCTCCCGGTATCTTCTATACTAGAGGTACTCTTCTACTCCCAAAGCATTTAGTATTCACATTATGCGTCGCTAGTCTTTTAGGTGTCTGCATGATATATAAGGATAGATGCTGTAAGAAGTTGGTTCAGCATAACGTATTTCAATACAGGCTCCTCAGTCCCTGATTTTACCGGTTTCAGAACTCTACTCTATTACGGGGCTCATATTCATATGTCATGCTCGTAAAGATTCATAATGGATTGATGTGTATGTTGGTCAGAAACCTAATCTTGACAGTGGTAATAGTGGTCAACTCTTCTCCCAGTCGTAAAGTGTGCCCCTAAGTGATGTAGTCGCGATCATTCGACCTGCTTTCGAATCGCTTTCATCCTGCCAACGCTAATATGCACTTTTCGATCCCCCTTCCAACTCTGATTGGATCATTAGTCTGTATTGCTTCAAAAGCTCAGGGAGATGAACAGTTTCATATCAGACGAGTCGATATATCGGAAGCACACCAGAATACATCCTGGAGTTACTCACACGGAAGGCAGAGCCAGTTTTGGAGAAGCCTTTTCTAGGCGCGAGATTCCCCATCAAGCATTCATTCGCAAAGAAGTCATGATGAAGTGAATTTATTTATGAAGATATTTATAGGATCTCAATATCAGCGCTTAGGATTGGACCCCTCAAAAGACCTGATCAATTCCCAGACCGTTGATGGATGTCTTAATCGAATACTTTCCGGGCTGTGCAGTTTCCATGCACGCTACCTACTTACTTAAGTATGGACATACATGCACCTAGCATGAGCAGTGTCAATTCAAACTGAGTATGTACACTGAAGCACAGTGGACTTCCACGGGCTGTAAGATGTACATGAGATGTGTGTACTGTGGGCAGTAAAATCACTACGATAAGGGCCCGATACATGACGGCCTTGTACCTAAATTACGCAGCAGGCCCGCGGGGTAGCGGGGTAGATAAGTAGCTCCCCTAGGTACCTGTCTACATTACACATGAGGTTACATACATGTACCTATTCATCATCCGTTGCCGCCGTCGACGAAAGCCCAAGGTTCACTTTATTGACCGACCTCCCTCGATCTTCGCTATTTCTGCATCCCAGATTCGTCAAACCTCCACTTAAGCACCCAGGATATCAGCCGGTGCTTTGTCTAGACAATGAGCCTACAAGGAACCCGTGAGGCCAGCCATGCCTACAGCTGGTACGACGGTGACCCGGACAGCTTGTCAAGCCAGCTCGATAGCTTCCTGAACGATGTCCCGAGCTCTATCGACAACAACAGCCTCCCTATTCCGGGGGCCAAGGTCGTCATCGCGCCGTATGTTGTAGACTCAAAATATCAGTTGGTACCGGTACTGATCCCCTTTGGCAAAGACATGCAGGCTATTCGTACTCGGGCCCCTGCGCAGCTTGGGCATATAAATCTCTCGATCTGAGCAGAGCCAAACGAATCTTTATCCTTGGCCCTTCACACTCGTATTATCTTCGCGGGTGCGCCTTGACTGAGTTTGCCGAATATGACACTCCGTTCGGCGCCCTGACGGTCGACGCGGCCACCATACAGCAGCTGCATCGCGCTGGCAGTTTCAATGACATCACATCCCGGGGAGACGTGAACGAGCACTCATTGGAAATGCACCTGCCCTACATCTGGAAGCGAATCGCGCAGACCTTCCAGTCCCGGTCCGAGTACCCGACCATCGTGCCCATACTCATCGGTGACCTCAACGCGGAGGATGAGAAGGAGTACGGGGAGGTGTTGGCGCCTTACCTGGAGGACCCGGACAACGTGTTTGTCGTGAGCTCGGACTTCTGCCACTGGGGCTCGAGGTTCAGCTATACGGCCTACGCGCCGGAGGGGAAGGTCGAGCAGCTGCAGTCTCTGAACCGGAAGACGCCGAAGCCGACGAACCCCCCGATCCACGAGAGCATCAAGCATGTCGACCACCTGGCCATGGATGCCATAGAAACTGGCGATCACGATAAGTTCTTCAACAACCTCAAGCAGACTAAGAACACCGTCTGCGGGCGCCATCCGATAGGCGTGACGATGGCTGCGTTGGAGGTGCTGGCGAAGAACAAGGGGGAAACTGGCAAGTACCGCTTCAAGTTCGTGCAGTACCAACGGAGTAGCTTGGTCGAGGACGTCAACGATTCGAGCGTGAGCTATGCGTCTGCGTATGCTATCGTCTGAACGATATCATCAACTCGGGCAGATGATGTATGCATAGATGAGCCCGCACTTAGTTACGTTGACAGACCGGTCATGATCCATCTGAATTACCAAGTTTCATTTACTTGCTTTCTTATTCTCCCTTTGACCTCGCTGAGGACTAAATGCCAGGCTGATGGGAACCAGGCTGCCTTGGCCCTAGTTGGTCGAGTCTTACTGTTCCAGATATGCTGTCAACGTCCATTGCCATGAGCTTCTAGTAGGGTGAATGATATTATACTCTACGAAGTTAGCTATCATGGGATGAGGGTCTCTGTTCCTGCCCCTAGGCTCCGTTTAACGTTGACGAGGACTACAAACACGAATTAAGGCAAGATAGGCAATTCCCGGCCACCTTTCAAACGTAGGCATGTTGAAATATATATCGTAATGTTCGAGTGAACATGAAGTTAGGCAACTGTCTTTTGTACGGAGTACGGTTGACAACAAATGCGGTACCAACATATATTACCTGCTAATAAGCCTATGGTATGAGTTTGGGTTTCCACTGTCTATGGCCGCCTTGCTCTTGTACTCTCGAGTCCCTTACTGTGCTGGTTCTCTATATAAAGGAATCAAAAATCAGTTTAGCACAGAACGGCTTCAATGTTTCTCAATGGTGATCTTGCGCCGTGGAGGTCTGGCACCTACAGGTAGTGTCGTGCATACAATGCGATCATATCCACAGGCGATACATAAGATAGCGGCTCTTCTATCTACTTATTATACACTTCACGCACATGAAAAAAATTAGTCACTAATGGCCCGTGACTTGACTCGACTCGGCAGGCCAACACCTGTTACCGCAGCTGCTCAATATACGACCAATAGTCGACCGTGGTGATAGCTCAGGAGAAGACAAGGCTTCCCCGCGGGGCAATAGGAATCTATTGAAGAAATGCTAGACTTGGTTTAGGTTAGACGTCTCTTCATGACTCTATTTCTCACGTAGTTACTGTCTGTCTAGTCAGTTATGCTCCAGCAAAATTGAGCAGGTTCGGCGATGCCATCAAACCCCAAACCGGCGGGTCGGTGGGATCCGGGTCAGGGATATCGGAATATTTTAGTGGAATGGGGTTTGAGATACAGTTAATAATGAAGATGATCAGCCCATCGATGCAACACAATGGATTCCAATTGGTGACGATCAGCAAACAGGAAACGGCATTAGTAGAATACGACATAACGTCTTTTCGAGCACATCTAGGGGTATCGGGGTATTTGTCGATGGTGGCGGCGATCTCACACGTCGACAAAGATGCTCCGTCGCGTGAGAAGCACGGATAGTTCGTGGTGGGCTTGGTCAGTACGTCAGCGTAAATATGTTCCGAGGTTGCATAGCCACGTTGGATGAGACAGCTGTCTCGTGGCCCTAGTCTCAACGGACGCAATGGTCGCATGATCCGGCGCTTGTTACCGTCAGATACATGTAGCGTCTTTAGCGAATTTGCTTTTGGCTACAATGGTAAACTACTTAGCTAGAGTAGTTGAGTAAGTCATACACGAGTCGGTTCAGGTGTTCAGGCACCACATTGAAGGTAACATGTCGCGGTACATAGGTAGTAGATAGAGCAATATCCGTTAGAACACGGACTATCAAATACCTACCTACCTAAGGTAGTTTAGATTATTAAGTAGGATAGCTTTTCAATAGGGAGCCAGACGCTTAACCCACTATGTCCATACCTTATGTATGTAATCTGAGGGCCTAGAGGTATGGACATCGGCACCTCGTTTGCAGGGTCGGCGGGCGATGTATCAAGTATTTTGCGTGCTGTTGTACTATGTAAGCCTCACCGTCTAGGTACAACCTTATTAGCCCTGTAGCTGCGGCGGGTTGCGGTACCTTAAAGGGGTTGTGCTACGATACTACTACATACGACGACACTAACGACCTCACCTAGGTATCTACCTAGCATGAACATGTCTGCATGTACGGATTAGAATATCAGAATATAGTGATGTGCATATAGATGCACATACACGTAGATGCGTAGGGCTCAGAAGAGGACTGGGCATCGTTAGGCATCGGTAGCACGTGAAAATCTTAGTTCCCGTATCTCCTGGACGAGCAGCAGCTTTTAATTATATTCTCAGCCAGTCAATCTTAGAGTATACGAAGTCGTGCAGCGAAATCCCGCTCTGACACGGTCGCGGTCGGTGGGAAGACGAGAAATAAGGGCTGTGCTAATCACCGCCCCCTTTCTAAATGTACCTGAGAGGAGAGCCCTGGAGGTTAACTGCCCTGCCATCCAATATAAAATAGTCAATTCCACGTGGTCCTAGCTTTCATGACAGGCGATTCCAGCTTCGATGTTCTCGCTTCAACAACAAAAACTGGACCGCCGACTTGCATGCTGCATGTACATACGCAGTAATATACCTACTTTCCTATGAAGTAGGTAGGTAGGTACTTGGAAGTTATTAGGAGGTAGGTTAAGTAATAAGTGCCTAGCTGAGGCAGAACAGACACGAACCCACGAACTACCTCTTGCTTACCTTGGGACTCGTATATTGAGGTCTTGCATTCCCTCTCTACCTAACTATCCACAAGTACATCAGCAGTAGTACCTCAGTCCTGTTGCTTGTCTCCCTTCCTCTTCCTCTTCCTCTTATTCTTCTCCCGTTACCACGTTAGAGATTAGGTTATCAAGGGCATCCGGGTCCAATAGGGTCTTTTGATTGAAGTTTTTTATTGGCATACAAATCCAGTAGTGATTGGCTATCGGCTTTTCAAGGGCTTCTTGATGCTAAGCAGGGAGCAGCCTTTCTTAGACCGCCAAGACCGCACTACAGCCCGCGCTTGTGCAGCAGGAGACCACAGAGCCACCTGCCACCCAGGCACAAAGCGGTTCCCAGACCCTTTCGGATTCAGCTTTACATTTTCGGCGGGCTGTCATCCCTGAGCCGCCATCCAACCGTCCAACAGGCGCCGTTGCTACCGTACATTTTCATTTATCACCTGCAGAAGACACTTCGTGTCATCCTCTCTGCTGACCTCCTTAACAACCTGACGCACACGGCCGGTTCCTCTCTTCCTTTGCTTGCTTGCCTGCCGCCGGCTTGCTATTCTCTCCCTTTCCAATGAATACCGGCCGCAAAGATTATCAGTATCTCAAACTCGATCCGAATTCGCGCGAAAACCCCCCAGAAGCTAGTCAGGCACACGAGAACCCCGGCGCCATGAGTGTTAGTGTTTCACCCCTTCCCTCGATCGTTTCAATGCTCTGCTCCACCTCCCAATAGATCAGGACAGTGAACACTGGTCTCTTTTGCATTCCATTCCATCTTTCCTTATTTCAAATCCGGTCGCACTCCCACCTGCTCTCTGCCCTGTACACCTCTAATACTTTTCCATACCTTCTGGCAAGGATATCGAATACTAACATAATGGCTCAGTACGGGTTGGTGATCCCCTGCATAACCGGCAGCGCACGCCCACTGCGACGCGTTTGCGATTTCCGTTGACTGACACCTGCGCTCTTACAGGTACGGCGCGCAGAATCCTTTTGACCAGCGGGACGATGGTGGCTATGGTGGAAATCAATACAATCAAGGTCCGTCCATGGGTAGTGACTACTACGGCTGTACGGTTTCGATGCTACATGCCCTCCTCTCAACCGTCGAGCGGCTCTAACAGAGAACAGCAAACAATGTCGAGATGGCGTCGCTGGCGCAGAACGCCGGCTCCTTCGGGAACGGAAACCCGAACGCAATCCTGAACGAGATCTCTGAGATCAATCGCGGGATCGATGTGATCGACCGGAATCTTGACCAGCTCAAGATGCTCCAGCAAAGAGCACTCGATGATGCTGACAACTCCGGCTCGAGCAACACCAGCCGCCAGCTGGATGCTCTCAACTCCGAGACTATGGCTGATTATCGATCGTTGACCGAGCGCGTGCGACAGTTAAAAAGCAAGCCCGAAAGCCAACAGAAGTTCGCCCAGCAGGTCCGTCGGGTTGATACCCGATTGAAGGACGCTATCAGAGCCTTTCAGGGCGTCGACTCGGCTTTCCGCAAGAAGGCGCAGGAGCAGATGGCCCGACAGTATCGTATCGTGCGACCGGATGCCGACGAAGAGGAGGTCCGAGCTGCCGTGGAGGATCAGACTGGTGGTCAGGTCTTCCAGCAGGCGATGATGCAGAGCAACCGCCGTGGCCAGGCTCAAGCTGTCCTGAGTGCGGTGCAGGACCGACATGAGCAGCTGAAGAAGATCGAGCAGCAGATGATCGAGCTTGCGCAACTATTCCAGGATATGGATACTCTCGTGATACAGCAAGAAGTCGCCATCGAAAACATCGAACAAAAGGGTGAGGAGGTCGTTGAGAACCTCGATAAGGGCAACCAAGAGATGGGAACAGCCGTCAACACGGCCCGGAAGACGCGCAAGAAGAAGTGGATCTGCTTGGGTGTCTGCGGTATGTTGAATTACACGAACCTTCTTCCTGCGGGTGGCATACTGACGTACCTACTACAGTCGCCATCGTGGCTATCATTGCTATCATCGTTGCTGTATACGTTACAATCCAGAACCAAAACAAACCTCAGCAGCCTGCGAAGCGGAACATCTTGCAGCCCAACAGCTTATCGTGGTTTGAGAGCGAGCCAGTTCCCCAGATGCTGGCCGGGCGAGCCCACGAGGAAGTCAAGCAGTGGTATTCCCGAGTCAATCGACAGCTCCTCGAATAATGTATTTTTGCGACCCGAGTCATGTACCGGTCCCGGCTTTTCGGCACTATTACCCGCATCCTATCTGTTCTGCGAACCAGCAGCTCGAATTCTCTTGGTCACTTTTTTTTTGTCCTTCATCCTGGTCTGGATTACTGTCATACCAGTTTTGGAGGAGAGCGCTTCCATTTGATTAAAAGTACCGTTTAAAAATACCCACGAGCCGAGACGCGTCACATTTCCTTAAACAACCCTACAGCTACGTTGGGCTCTACCAATATATCTTTAATTCCGGAGCCTTTGCATGGTACTATGGAGCCAGGCTACTTCGCCCGCCGTCATAGGACCAGACTTGAGGTCGGGATGGCATGAGCAGAGGAGTTGACTGCATACGTTCATAGATGGAAGAGGGGAGATTCTAGCGGTGGCTTTTCTGGCTATCGCGCCCTAGCTAGGGGGACAAACCGTTCATTGTGTACATCCTTTTTGTTCGTTTGGCAGGCTCGGAGAAGAGGAGTTGATTGCATGTTCTGGCGTTTTGGAATCCCTGGGGGTGAGAAAGTGGGAGGGCGAGAGAGAGAAAGCTCCCGCAACCGATTTTATCGAGCATTGTTTCGTGATCGAACACTCGTTTCTAACTGTGATGTGATGTAATTTTTAATACATTGGAGTAATATACCCCCTTACCGAGCTGGAGACTATATATAGTATTTTAACACATCTAAGCCTCGAGAATCAGGCGCTGAACACCTAGAAGCCTATATCTCTGCTAAGCTGTATCAAGTGCCAGTTCTTCGTCGTACCCTTCAAACATTTGCTCGTCCGTGAGGTATCATCGTATTATTATGATATACCTCCAATCATAACAAAGCCAGGTCTCCGACTTACGAACTCCCGTATCTAGAGCAAGAACCCTTACAGCCTAGCCCTTTTCCGAGCTAGTTCTAGCAAAGCATGCGCGACGCTATGCTATCTATATTCACCAACGGCCTCCACACGTATGCGTAGGATTAACCTCTCGAAATCACAGGTATCTCGTCATACCTAATGGCAGGGGCCGGTAGATAAAAAGGCTGGGGCTTTAGTTCTTGATTATGTTTAGAATCTCTTGAGCTGAGAACTTGCTAACCTCCTCCTTTTTCCCTCTCTTTCATCAAGACCGTACACGGCGCAGTTCAGTTATCCAAAGTTAGACGTATCCGCCATGTCGATAAGTCGTCTTGGTTTCCAAAAAGCTAGCAACAATTATAGCGACAGCCCTCTCCCCCATGAATTCATACATGGTATAAAATACAATCGTGACCTGCTAGTTAAATCTTCTTCGCCATGGCCAATTATAGATCAACTCAGCTAGCTACTTTCCCATTCCTTCCGCGGGAGTGTGGCGGTGACTGAAACATCGTGTGTTACGTCATTGGTAACAAAGGATTCCATCCCTTCCTACTACCTACGCCCCGTCAGCCCGTCAGCCTGTAGGATCTCCATCTCCTACTACTGCTAGCGTCTGTAATGTTTCATTTGCCGTGTTATGCGCGCCGGCATCGGTGGCAGCTATCTCCCGCCGTCTCCTCTCCTCGGCGGCGTTAGCGACTCTCCGTAGCGTGGCCATGCGTCGTTCGAACTCGTCCACGAGGCCCGCGTACTCCTCGACACCACCGGCACCACCACCTTTTTCGCGGTCCCTGTGGCTGCTCGCGCTGCCGCTGCCGGAGCCGGAGCCCGGCTGCCTGCTCGTCTCTCCCGAGGCCCTGAGGAGCTCGCCCTCGGCCGCCCCGTCGACGAGGGCGCCGCTCTCCACGCCCTCGATCCGCAGCATGAGGCGGTCCTGCCGCCCGCCGCCGCGTCCGCCACCGTTCTCCCCTTCGCCGCTGCCGCCGTGGCCCCGCCCGCCGTCGGACGAGGACGGCGGCGAGATCTGGCTCAGCTGCGCGCCGAGCACGGCCCACGACGGCGACAGGCTCGAGGCCCAGGCCACGCTGTAGCCGCCTGCGGCGTCGGGCATGAGGTCCAGGATCATGGCCCGGTTGTTGTTGATGTTGTTGTTGTTGTGATGAAAGTTGTGGTGGTTATGGGTGTGGGCGTGCAGGGCCGAAGGGTCGGAGGCGGATGCATCGCCGTCGACGAGGCCCGGGTCGAGGCCGGCGAGCTCGTGCGTCAGGATGTCCGGGTCGTCGTCGCTGAAGATGTAGCGCACGTGCGGGTGGTGCGTCGTGCGCGTCGACGCGTTGTTCACGAGGGCGAAGAGGGGCGCGAAGGCGGGCGGGTTGTCGTGGTCATGGCTATCTTCGGGGGGAGAGGACGGAGGGACATCCACCGTCGGTATCGACGGTGGCGGCTGCGGTTGCGGTTGCTGCTGCTGGTCCATTGCCGTTGGCTCGGTCATCCTGAGTTTGAGCTTGAGCCTAAGGGGCAGCAGGGCGGAGGCATGGGAGCAGTAACAACTGCGTGGGAAGAGATGGATGTGGGGAGGGCACCTATGGAATCGTCAGGATGGGGATGTTGAAGGAGAGGCCGGGACATGGTGACTCCGAAAGGATTTTGAGTTGGGAGGTAAAAGGGATGGGCGAAGTCAACCTTATCCCCAAGGGTCTGTTAACGGGCGGACGTAGGTAGGTAGGTAGTGATGGGAGACGTGCAGCAAGTGGGTGTCATGGCAAGCTGCATGCAGGTGTGCAAGCAACCTACGGACTGTACGAGCGTGGCACTCGACCTGAACTGGTGGGTACGGTACCTTACCTAGGTACTAGGGCTACATATAAGCGTAGGTACCTTACATGTAGGTAGGAGGTACATATGTAGCTAGGCCCTTCAACATATCTTATCGGTGCCCGGGCCCGGGGCTAGGCCTGTACCCGTACCTGTACAATTGGCATACACTTTAGAAAGTTATCTGGTACCGTAGGTAGATAAGATGGATAGCTTCACATAAACACATGTTCGGCCGAACCTACATTAGACGCCATGGACTGAGAGATCAACTCACTGCCACTTATTTAATAGCACTTGGCTTCGCCAACGTAGTCATATGGTTTTGTAGATATAGTCGGTAGAAGGTAGAAGGTGGTGATCATTCTGCTCCATATGTTAGTGTACAACCCTCACATCATCCGTCCACTGCAATGAGGACGAACGTCTGAAGTTTCATTAGGAACTAAACTCAGCTACGGCAACCATCAGCATTCATAGCCAACTGGGCCAATGGCATCTGGGGTTCCTGGTTCCTGTGTATGTAATACTATGAAACCAGTCCGCTTTAAAACGTATGGGCCGAGGGTTTGAACGGCACTTGAAGCCTACTGTTCAGGTGTAGGTAATCAGATCTTCGTCATCATATTCCCAATCTATACTGAAGCCGAGAGTTACAGCTACCTACTTATTACGAGGAATACTCCTCCATCAAAGCGAGGATAGAGTAAGCAAGGTTACGTGACCGTACCACAGACACCGGAGTCGGTTCGATGGTTTGTTCGTCTACGACATAAGAATGTAAATAAGTAGTGCAAAAATGAGGGGTTATAAGACTCCTTACCACTGCCGTACTTCGTGATCAATCCGAATCCGTCGCGATCGCAGGGCAGAAAGAGTATATTTGTTTCAACCACTCAATACCTAAGCCGCTCACATTGAACAAGGTGTCCTGTGAGGCCTGTCATCACTGCCCCTCAGCTACATCTGGCTCACCATCAGCTGTATCTTGTTGTATCGCGCCAGTCTTTCCCCATTCAAACTCTATAGAACAGTATTAGTTTTGGCGTCATCCAACTTCAACCTTCAGGGGTTTGACTCACTTTGTCGACACATTGGGCATTGTCCCTTGGCAGAATCCTGCTTGATCCATTCCATGATACAATGCTTTGAGTTCGGTCAGCACATAAAGACTTTCAAACGAGGCTCAACTCTGGTACTGACCATGTGGAAGTTATGTCCACACTTGCCAGACACTAAGACGAAAGGAAAGTCAGTCGGGCCCCTACACGAAGGTGCTTAGGGGGATCAGGTTGGCTTACAGAGACTGCAGTCGTCACCAGGGTACTTGCAAGTAGGACACGTTCCATCAAAATGGACTTGGCAGATGCCACATACGTCGTCCTCTGGGAGATCCCATCTCCAGGTCGCGACAGCATTCCACTGCTTGATCTTGACCTTCATTGTTGCATACAGAATTCTGGCGAGATTGTAAAGTACTTGTCGACAACTTTCGTATGAGGCTGGAACAAACAAATGAGCCGAGGGGGTGTGTCGCGATGGTTATTTCATTAACTGAATGCATACAGGACGCGACACTGGGTGGATGTAAGAAGAGCTGAAGGCAGGCTGGGATGGATCATCATAGGTACCTTGCTGCTGCATGAAGGTGATGGCAACTCACATAGCCCGTTAGATGCTTAAGTACCTACTTACCCTAGGTAGGGTAGTAGATTACGATAACAAGAACACGCATAGATGAATAACACAAATGGAACAACTGCATTATCGATTGATGACGCTAGTGCACACACTGAAGCTTCCATGAAGCCTAGGTAGGTACCTAACCTAACCTCAGCAGCTTACAGATCTGTACCTCCTACCCACCTACCTGCCCCTCTGCCTGTCAGCTTTTTGCAGGTTGCATTTCTCCAAGCAGCCTCAATCCGCTTATCGGCAACATCCCAGCAGCTTAGAAGTGAGCGATGGAGAGATGGACTGCGATTAGAATGGCCCATTAGACTTCCACGCCCAGCAACAAAGCTTCTATTGGAACTTACCTACCTAGTTACTGCCTCGCAGAACGCGTGCGACAGGAATATAAAGCGAAGCCACCTGCCAGGGCAATCGGCTTCCAGGACCCCGCGCGCAGAGTACAAGGCCAGACTAGCAAGGAGCCTAGGAATTCAGTCCAGTCTGTCCTGTGATTCATTTCCACATCACCTCATTTTGTCCCACAATCACGGAAGCCCTCACGATCTTGTCCTCGGGCACGGTGCCGGTCTGCGTTGTTCACACCTGAGCAGTCGCCGGTCCTCACCCGCCCTAGACAACCTGCTTTGCAGCATCCCCACTGCCGACTGTGCCGGAAACCGGAGCCCACAACCCTGAGTACATATAAGCTGCATACAACCCGCCTACTGACCCAGTCGACCATGGCTACCCTTGCCATGTTCCGCTCGACACGAGCTTTTCTCCCCCGACGAAGCTTTAGGCCTTGTCAAGTTCACGTCATGGAGCCGCGCCGAAACCTTTCATCCTATCTAGTCACACCAACTGAGCTATCAGAAGCTCTGAAGAGAAGCCCACCCTCAACTATCAGCCTGGAACCCCGAGTCATACCTCTGTGCGCCGCCTGGTTTCTCCCCAATGATGGCCGTAAAGGTATTGAGGTGTTTCGCGAGAAGCGGATACCCAAGGCGCGCTTCTTTGATCTCGACAAGGTCATCAACAAACGGAGCCCCTATCCTCACATGCTCCCAAGCCCAAAGCAGTTCGCCGAAGCCATGAGCGAGCTTGGCATCCGCAAGGAGGACACGGTAGTTGTCTACGACACAAAGGAGCTAGGTATCTTCAGCGCGCCCAGAGTGGGTTGGACTCTGAAGGTATTCGGACACCCCAAGGTGCATGTTCTGAACAACTTCAAGTTGTGGGTGGAGGAAGGGCTCCCCACAGAGTCTGGCGAACTCTATAGCGTGGAGTGCAATGCCTATCCAATTCCCCAGATGGATGAGAATAAGGTCGCCGGTTATGAGGAGGTGCGAGAGGTTGCGTTGGATCACAACAAGGAGGGCGCCGAAGGTATTCAAATCCTTGACGCCAGACCCCATGGCAGGTTCACCGGCAAGGACCCCGAACCCAGAGAAGGCTTATCGTCTGGCCACATGCCGGGTTCCATTAGCGTCCCCTTCAGTTCTGTCCTCGATCCACAGACAAGGGCATTCTTGCCGAAAGAGCAGTTGAAGAAGGTGTTTGAGGAGAGAGGTGTTGATCCGTCGAAGCCAATCATATCGTCATGTGGTACTGGTGTAACCGCCGTCGCCATTGACACTGCGCTCGAAGAGGCAGGATATGGTACCCCAGACATCCGCAAGGTTTACGATGGCAGTTGGACGTAAGCTTAATTATCCCTGTCCATGGCACTGTTCTTCTTCATAAACTAACTGGTGAATAGCGAATGGGCACAGCGTGTCACTCCCTCCGACAATTTGATCGTCAAGGACGAGTAAGATGCCCGTCAAGAGCAATCGCACACTCAATACCTATGTTGATGATACCCTCTTTACCGGCAGTATGCTGTGTATTGTATGAATTAAACGCGCAACTCCTCTTGTTCATGATGTTTATGTCGAGCATAATTCGCATCGGTTCCTTTTCAGGTTCTTGACATGGGACGACTGAGTTTAGGCAGGCTTATTGGTGGTGTCCAAAATCCCGGTCTACTGTACATGAGTAGTTTAGGAGTTAGATCCCCTAAGGCACAGCCGCAAGGTGTTTTGTGGTTTCTCCTGCAATGATTACCAAACTTTTTGCATTATTGTGTTACTTTGTTTCACTTCAAGTGGGTTTCGCTATATACACACAGCCGGAGCTCTGAGTTAAACCACTCCATCATAATTATTTAATCAGTAATCTCTACCGGCGATTGTGTAAACAGTTGTGCTCGTTCGACCATTCCTTGTCTGAAGATTCAGTTAGGTTGTGGGTTTTGTATCAACGGTGCCGCTGTCGGTAGCCTGTTTAAAACACTTGGATATTTGTGTGTAAAATGATTGACTGTGAGCGCATACCTTGTATTCACGTGATATGATTCGATACTACACTCGCAAACTATTCATTATCTAATAGATCATTCCATTCTGAATATTTGATCGTGATGCTAGCTTCAAACTAGTCCCTTGTACACACAATCCCGTGTCTTCTATCATACTGCTAGATAGGTGTAGTGAGTTAAATCCATAACAGTAGGAAGGCTGGAATGACCAAAAGGCTAGATGTCCGTGATGGCCACTCCTTAAAAACGACATGAATTTCTCGACACTTGGATGTCAACCTTCTGAAATTACATATATATACATATGAATAAGAAAGAAGTATCTATCCAAACTTAAAGTATTAAGAGCTTCAGAGATCTCGGGGTGAAGCTATCGCGGGCTTCTCAGCCGCACTACCTAGGTAATTCACAGAGGTGGGGGAGGTTTAGGACATAACATAGTGGAGTACAGATTACCTCACCTCTTGGCAGGCCCTGAAAAGGTACCTAGGTACCTAAGGTACTTCGTACAGCACGGGTTTGGCAGGTGAGGTCTGGAAAGGCGATGCACAGACCACCTCGGCTGGGGCGTCTCTTCCCACAAACCCCAATGGAAAATCCAAAATTCTAGGGCCCCTCCACCGCGAAAATTCCCCAAACCTCAAAAGTCGGGCGAACTTTCAGCAACTCCAGACATCGCGCACCCTGCCATACTAAGGACTTCTTCGACAGCCCACACCGCACCACACTCTTCCGAATAATCCAACATGGCTGACCGAGGCGGTGCCCGCGGAGGTGGTTTTGGTTCCCGAGGTGACCGTGGCGGCGATCGTGGCCGTGGTCGTGGCAGAGGCCGAGGCCGTCGTGGTGGCCCCAAGGACGAGAAGGAATGGATGCCCGTCACCAAGCTGGGCCGTCTCGTGAAGGCTGGCAAGATCAAGAGCATGGAGGAGATCTACCTACACTCGCTGCCCATCAAGGAGTACCAGATTGTCGACTTCTTCCTGCCCAAGCTGAAGGACGAGGTCATGAAGGTAATAATATCATGTCCCTGCACCACGAGCCTTCCAATTCTCGCCCAGCTTGCTAGCTATCATGGCACATTGACAGTTCTCGGTGTCAGCCCGATTCAATTGCTAATTCCAATGTCGGAAAAATAGATCAAGCCGGTCCAGAAGCAGACCCGTGCCGGTCAGCGCACTCGATTCAAGGCCATCGTTATTATCGGTGACTCTGAGGGTCATGTCGGCCTTGGTATCAAGACCTCCAAGGAAGTCGCCACTGCGATCCGCGCCGCCATCATCATCGCTAAGCTCAGCGTTATCCCCGTCCGACGTGGTTACTGGGGTACCAACCTTGGTCTTCCTCACTCCCTGCCCGTCAAGGAGAGCGGAAAGTGCGGTTCGGTCACAGTCAGAGTATGTCGATCGCGGTGCTTCAAACGATACGAAAATAAGAAGAGAGCGCTAATACACTCGCAGCTTATCCCTGCCCCTCGCGGTACCCAGATTGTCGCCTCGCCTGCCGTAAAGCGCCTCCTCCAGCTTGCTGGTATCGAGGATGCCTACACCTCCTCGTCCGGTTCGACCAAGACCCTCGAGAACACACTCAAGGCCACCTTTGCCGCCATATCAAACACCTACGGATTCCTGACACCGAACCTGTGGAAGGAGACGAAGCTGATCAGAAGCCCGCTAGAAGAGTACGCGGACACCCTTCGGCAAGGCAAGAGATACTAGAGAGGGGGCATTTCGGGCACACGGCGTGGATTCCTTTTATGCTTTCTAATTGCGTCGGTTGCAGGGCAGGCAGGTATCAGACTCGGGCAGCAAAAATAGCAGCTATGTTCTGACGAATGAACCCATGACGTTTTATGCATGTGTGGCCACTTAAAACATCCATGATGTGTTGCTATTTGAAACCTCTGGGGCAAGTGATTCGGAGTGGCAGTCCATACCTATGCTAGGGGTACTTCTAGGTTACCCTGATATTGCTCTTCAGATGAGACGGTCTACTAGTAGAAATCATGAGTAATTTCTTCCAAAATACCTCCCAGACGCTAATAAGCACGTTACGGGCAGGCATATATATCACCGGGTCCTTAACAAGAGGTAGGTCAGAGTTGGCTACGGCAGACCTATGCTGGCTACCTAAGTACGTGGTGCCTTCTCGTTGAATGGTTCTTTCTTTCGACAAGCTGAAAGACCAGTCGGTCATGCCTTGATGTTTTCAGCCTGGCAGGGAGAGACGGGAAGTAGCGAGCTAGGAGTAGAATACACGTAAAACGTATTTACAACAGGCCTTCGAATCCATGTCCATGATTTGCATCCACCTTCACCCTGATCCTATCCCCCTTTTGGTTCACCTTTTGGTTCCTTGCTGCTCCATTCCGCGGCCGTTTTGGTATATTGAGCTTCCGTTTATGGGCCAATTACGAAAGCTCGAATTCTCTCTTGCACTTATGATCCAGTTTTGGACTCTGCTCCTGGCACACGCCTTATAGTTCTGGAGCTGGCAACTTACCTAACTAGCACCTCGCGATGATGTCTTTTCATTTTCCGTTCTCCTCCCCTCTTTCAGAGATAACACGGCTCCTTCTCATTACCGTCTTACTAGCTTCTGGCTACTTGGCTAGTGTTTCAATCCGTAATCAGCTTCCGAGATTCACACTCGAAAACCGCAGTCTAGCACTAGGAGATAATGGGCAACCCGAGCAGAGAACCTCCCAGGCTACCGAATCGAATTCCGGAAAACACAGCCTAGGAACGGGGGCTCTTTCTCATGCCCTGGCTGGAAAGGTTTCGGTTCTTTTTCCAAATACTCCAAACTCCCCGACTACAAACGTCACGAGTAATTCGAGAAGCATAACTTCTCCCGTTGACTTGCCTAGTGTTGGGCTTTCAAGGGGACTACCCATCTTGCCGACAAGCGAACCAATATCACATCTCACAGTACAACATGAGCTGAGTAGCAGAGATGTCGTGGTTCGTGGGGACAGACTGGGCGGTCTCCTCGATGGGTTGAATCATACGGCGGCACCTCGTGTTGTTCACAAAGTGACTTCCGTTATTCGAGCCATAAGGGCTTCCGTTCAGACTATGGCTGTCGACACTACACCAATGACAAATCGAGCTGAGAGAGGTTATGCAACTGCCCTCGAGACTCGAGATACTACGTTTGCGAACCTAGATAACGTGATCGACGATGGGGCCAGCAACACGGCAGCTGAGGCTGCTTCTGAGCTTCTAGGGCCGGCATTGGCCGAGCGTTCTAGGACTATGTATAGTGATCTCGAAGACATTGCGGCTGTAACGAACGGCCCGATTTCTCTTAGTGGTGGCCTCCTTGAGGAAAGTGTGTGCAGCATTACCGCTACGATCAGCGGTGTTATCTCTACCGTTGCTGGGGGTTGTGGTGATATGACTTCTACTACTGATAAGGCTTTTGGCCTTTCTCTTGCAACTCTGCCTACGTCCCATATGCAAGCCTCCTTGACGACAGAGTTAAGAGATATTTCCGAGATTACCAGCACTGGTGGTAGGTCCTAACCTTTGTGTCCTTTGAAGTTCAACTGGCCTGTTCCTGACAGTCTTTAGTAAATGGAGCGCCCGCTTCGATAGAGTTCGCTGCTATCACAGGAGACTGCACACCAGCACCAACCGAGACGATTGTTTTGTGAGCTTCCTATTACGAGAGATGGCTGCAAGACACCGTGGCTGACCCTGTGTTCCTATAGGGCTAATGTGACCTCTACCGCTACGGTTTATTTCTATGAACCGTGTCCGACGCCTCCGCCGTGTCCTACCTGTCCTCCTCAGTCAATCTGTCACTGTCCCAATGCGCCTACCTCCACTCCTAGAGGCAATGGTGCCCAGGGGCCGTGTCCTGGATTGGGCTATACCTGTCATGACTGCCTTGACGGATGGTTCTGTCCGCCTGTTCAGACCCCGGCGCAGCCTGCCCCCTGTGGCTTTGGCTGGCCCTGTGCTCACTGCGATGGTGGATGGTTCTGTGCCCCTCGCCAGACTTCTAGTCAAGAAGATACATGTACCGAGACAAGCGGCGCGATTACGAAGGGCCCCGGTGAAGCTACGGGGCCTGGAAATGGGAACGGCAACCCAGGTTCGGGGTCGCCCACAACTTCGTCAAATGCTGGCGGCGGTGTTGCTCCAAGCCTGGGGACTACACCTGGAACGAATTCGAACGGCGATAATGGTGCAAATCCTGCTGCACCTGGTAGTAACGTTGGATCATCACCGTATACCGGCTCCGGAAACACCATAAGCAATGCACAGTCACCGAATTTGCATTCGAATGGGGGTGCGAGTGCGAACCCAACTGCAACCGCGGGTAATCCCACAGTGGCCCCTGGTGGAAGCCCCAACCCAAATCCAAACGGAGGCACAGGCAGTATTGCTAGCCCCAGTTCTAATCCCAATGCTTCGCCAACCAATGGAGGAGGCAACAATCCCACGGGGCTAGGGGCTAGCACGATATATCCCCCGTTAAGTGATGGAGGAAACCCCCAAACGGCCTCTGCGGGAAATCCTAGCCCGACTCAAACCGGAAACGGTGGTATTGGGCCTGGTCAAGGAGGCACTCCCGCTAGTCCCGGAGGCAGCCCCGGGAGCGATTCTAGCACGCTTGGAAGCGGCAATGGCGGTGTTGTGCCGGGGCAGGGCGGCAGCCCAGGCATTTCTGGAGGCGGAAATGGCGGTACGAGCCCGGCGACTGCCGGAGGGAACTCCAACCCACCAGCCGTCACTCCATTCAGTAGTGGCGTGGCCACGCCTTCTGGTGGACCAAACAGTCAAGGACCAGGCACATTAAACGGCGGGGCTAGAGACTCAGAGCCGTGTATCCAGGGTTCCGAAGTGGACTGTACTCCAACAGGAAATGGCGTCGGCCCAAGTCAGGCTTTGCCAGGCCAAGGCCAAGAAACTATCACCCCCAATCCTATGAACCAACCTGGTGGCAATGGCAATCCTACTTACGCCTCACCGGGCCAGGGCCAGGGAACAGCTTCTCCGAATCCTATAAGCCCCTGGGGGAACGGTGGTGGCCAGAGTCAAGGATCACAAGGCCAAGGGCAAGGAGGTGCGGCTCCAAACCCCGGCGGGAACCCGGCGAGCAACGGCGGAAGCCCAAGTTCAAATGTCCCAGGTCAGGGACAGGGTACTATGGCACCAAGTCCTGAGAACTCATCAACGGGTAGTGGTAGTCAGGGTCAAGGCTCGCAAGGACAAGGGCAGGGACAGGGAGGTCTTTCTCCCAATCCCACTGTGAACCCGTCAGGCAATGGTGGTGGCCAGAGTCAAGGTTCACAAGGTCAAGGCCAAGGAAGCTCTATTCCAAATTCTCCCGTCAGCCCATCAGGCAATGGTGGCAGTGGGGGTCCCAGTTCACCGGGTCAAGGTCAGGGGCCGAACTCCTCCCCGAACGCCGGTACGACGGCGCCGAATCCGACAATCAACGGCGGCAATTTTTGTACGATCGGCTCGAATGATCCAGCTTGCACCAGTCTAGCGGGCAACGGAGGCGGCTCGGCTCCAGCGCCACCAGGCTCCAATGGAGGAGGTACAGCAGCCCCCAACACAGGACCGAACCCCTCTAGTGGCGGCGGAGCCTCGTGTGTACCCGGATCAAATAACCCGGCTTGCAATCAATCAGGAAACGGAGGTAATTCCGGCTCAGCATCACCTGGTGCAGGTCCGGGCACCGCCCCACCGAACGGTAACGGGGGTGCAGGGTCGTCTGGTCCCTCGACTCCTGGCCCCGGCCTGGGTTCCCCGTTCCCGGACAACGGTGGGGGCGTTGCTCCTGGCCCGGACCAGCAGCAACCTACGGCATCACGTCCCAACGGTGGGGCGACGACTTGTGCAATTGGATCCAACGACCCTGCCTGCATTTCACCAAATAATGGGGGTGGCGTTGCCCCGGGGCAGAATCAGCCCTTCCCCTCCAATCCTAACGGCGGCTCTAGCACTTGCGCGTCTGGGTCGACGGATCCTGCCTGTATCCAGCCGAATAATGGAGGGAGTGCTGTTCCAGGGCAGAGCCAACCCTCGGGCTTGAACCCAAGCGGCGGCCCTAGCACTTGCACACCAGGCTCTACAGACCCTTCTTGTACTGGGGGAAATAACGGGGGTAGCGGTGCCCCCGGACAGGGCCAACCAACATGTGGATCTGCTGGTGGCAGCTCATGTGGCCCGGGGTCTACGGGCCCAAGTTGTAACTCACAAGGTAACGGCGGAAGTTCTAACCCCAGCAATGCCCAAGGTCAGAGCCCAGGCGCCTCACCAAGCGGTGGAGCAGGGAGCCCTAGCGTAATTACAATATTTCCCACACCGACGACGGGCACGTCTGGTAGTGGTGGTAATGGAGGGAACAACGGTCCTGGAGGCCAAGGGACACATCCCAACCCTACTGGTGGTAACGGGAATAGTAGCCCATCGATGCCGGCCCCTTCTCCAGCCTCAAACCCTTCCGGCAATGGCGGGGGTCCGCCCAATAGCCAGAGTCCAGGAGCATCGTGGAATCCAAACAGCGGGGGAGGGGGAGGACCTGTTCCGACTACGACGGGCTCGAATACGGCGCCCAACGAAGGTGGAAGCGGCGCAGGTGCTACGCCCACCGGTGAGGGCCAACCTACGACCCCAGATCCCAATGCCGCCGGAGGCGCCGGCGTTGCACCGAGCCCAGCGGAAACCAGCCCACAGGACTCGGGCTACACGTTCCCTCCCGGCGTAGTCCCATACGGCCGACCCGAGCCGTCGATGACCACGTTCGCATCTAAGCCCGCGTGGGCGGTGCGCGACGACGACGATCGCGGACCAGCTGGTGGTACGCCACACCATGATATGGGGAGCCGGGTAGAGGAGGCGAGCGGCACGCCAAAACTCGAGTTCGAAGAGCCGCCGTTTACATCCGCCGGCACGTCCGTGACCGCGGATCCGCGGTGGCAGCGCGTACGTCCGGTGTATGTGTGGTAAGGGGGAGACGAGTAGTAGCAGCCCAAACAAGTACCTAGTCAGGGTACTCGGAGGAGGATGTTGTTGTTATGGGGTGAGATAAAGCTGCAATACAGTGAGGCATGAAGAGGAGGAAGACGTCGGACTATATATACCTGGCGGGGGACGAGAAGTTCCGAGTCTGTTTCTTTCTGTTCTTTTCTTTTCTCCTTTTTCTTTTTCTTGGAACTGTGAATAATATTCAGGAGCCCGGTGCGCCGCTATTGTCGTATGCAGTTAGGCAGGCTTAGGGGTAAGAATCAGCCGCCAGGGATGTTGTGAGGAGGTAGATATCTTAGCTGCTAGTTAATGAAGAAGGGTATTTATCATCTTGTAATATCCGGGCTTACCGGGCCAGTACTCACCTACCCGATAAATCGCTTCGGCGCTTCTGCATCAGGACAGAAATAATGGTCCGGTTCAGGGCCAGAAGATCGTCACAGATACCATTCGTAGAAAAGAAGGGTCATTCCCTTCCTCCCCCTGGCTCTAGTATGGACAGCGTTTGCTCCCTACTGGCAAGGGCAGACTTTTTATCAGGCTCCATGTATGGAATCAAGGGACATACCTATCTACCATACCTATCTTGTGTACCTGTCTTCCTCCCTTCCTCTAGATATCGATACCTAGGTATGTATATAGTTATACCTTATCCGCCACGTGTAGCCTCTGGGGAACGGAAAGGGAGCCAGCTCGCTGACCTTGGCTGAAGAAGCTAGGCAAGTGACAGAAATCTGCAGACACATAGGTCTCAGCTGTACCCATCCCGCGTCTCGGCCAAGAGCGCCCGTTACGCCTCGTCGTGCTAGGTGTATATCCAATCTCACAGCCGTACCGACCCGTTTCGCGGGGCAGATCAGTATAGGCACTGGCAAGACAGACTCTGTGCAATCTTCGTCTGGCATGTGCAACAGTCAGGTAGACGAATAGGTAACAGCTCAAGTGGCATCTCATCGGATTATATAGAAATAAGCAAGAGACAACCAATCCTGCTTGAGAAATCTCAAGGTACATGAATACTGCGCGGAAAGATAACTGAATAGTAAGTCGTCATCAGGGCTTACTGGGAGCCCCATTCAAGTCGACAATCACGGAGACGAACACATAATCACGTAGACCACAATGACAAGACTTTGTCGAGATTTTTTTTTTACCCTTTTATGAGTTGTATGTACGGATGCGGCAGGCACTCACGAACACCCGTGACTAGGTGGCGTCGTTGAAGGGGACGATGGACCAGCAAAGGCGTCGCTCCCCAGGAAAAAGAAATGCCCGAGTAAGGCCGCAACAAAGTTCCTCCACAAAAATTAAGATTCTCCCAGCGTTCGGAGTCGATCGGTATATCATGTCGTGTTGCTGGTATACCGCCAGCATGCTTTCGCGATCCCCTCGGCCGTGCGAGGCTGGATGAGCCCACTATCCCGAAAGCACCCAGCAAGCCGCTCGCCCCGTCGACGTGCGCTTGCCCATATATTTCCCCTTTTATAATTGCCCACCAACTGATCACAAATTGCCCGGTCCTCCCCTCCCCCGAATATAGCTTTACCCGTTGTATGTGGGTATCTTTCCACGCGCTCTTGTTACCTCTATGCTGCAATTTAGGCGCGGTGCTGCTTTTTCCCCGGGTCGTTAATGAACGGAACGCCCAAACTCGCAGAAACGAGAAATCAGTGTTTTTTGTTATTTTTATGGTCGACAAGCGTTGGTCGTCGCCGCGGTGGATGCAGGTGGCACGCTTCAAGGGGTATGATTGAGAAAAGAAAAAAGAAAATCAAATAATTCGCTAATGCCATGGAGATGATCCTAAACCGTCGATTTATGCAACAATCTTTGTTTCCCCCGTCTTCCGACACACATCCATGCGATGGTCTCGAAACAGTTTGTATTTTATGTAGGAATCGGTTGGATGAGTTGGTTGTGGTGGAGAGGCGGTTTGACGGGTCATGGTGCTCATTATGAGACTACTGGACCGGTATATTCCTGGGCTGAATAAGGCTGTACCTGTTGCTGCGGATACCCAACTGCGTTGGGAGGCTGCGGCGTAGGAGTAACCGGACACCGAGGCGGAACATACTTGTTCATGGGATCCGCAACACCGAAGCAGACTCCGTCAGGCGTGATGGGCGGTGTCAAGTATCCGTCAGCGACACCCAGGGCAGCCCCATGTCCCTTTTGGGGGGTGCTGTAGATGTTGGACTGCTTGGATGACATGGCAGGCTCGGCAGGGGGAGACGGAGGGCCTTGTGCCCGTCGCGCGATGGCGGCTTGCTGGGCCAAGAACTCTGCGAGCTTTCCAGAAACACGGGAGAGGTGTGGCGACGAGTACTTTCTTGACAATGTCAATGAGGGCTGGTGCAAGTGTTGCGACAGTGTGAGCACTGTAACGTTGTCGGCGTGGTCCCATTCCCCGTCATTGACCTCGGGTCGTCCCAGAATGGCTCGTGCGAGAGCGAGCGAGGCACGCGCCATAATCGACGGTTTTGTCGACACGAAGTCGCGGTGGTACAAAGCAATTTCGCTCAGGTACGCTGCCATGTGCTCGACCTCTCGGTCATCGAGCTCCTCCGCCACAATCAGCTGCGTGAAGAAGTCGACGGTCGGGTGGCCAATCGTCCACTCCAGCGTATTGAGGACATGCATCTCCATCTGCGTGAACATGCCCGAGTCGTAGAGGCCGCAGCACATGTTGTTCAACTCATTGATCTGAGGTACACGGTCCTTCTTATCACCGTATTTTGCGGCAATCAGGAGGGCCGCGCACCCAACGAGTTGATAGTGCTGCTTGTAAACTACGCGCTTGGAACAGTACCGGTCTAGTAGGTTTACCGTCAGGAAGAGGGTCTCGGGGAGGAGGGCGAAGGCAGCGTGAGCCTCGATCAAGAAGTCGATGAGATATGGTCTCATGAACCATTGAATCTCCCGTTGCATATCGATCAGGTTGGCGTCAGGCAACGTCTCGTCCTAGATAGGTGTCAGCACATAAACTACCGCGGGCGACGCTGGATACCATTCTACTCGAGGGCTCTTCGGTGCGAAAAATGGTCAACGCCTGGGGGTCAAAAAACCAACCTCCATATGCCTCATGTGCTGCATGATGTCCTCTAGGTACTCGTCACCAGCTAGGCGGGACAATTCGTTGGCAATCATTTCTTGTCGGTTACGTGCCAGCATCTTGGCAGCGTCCTTCACGTTGATCCGTGACTGCCGAGGTTCATCGGATTCGACGAAGAAGCCGCAGTCTGTCGAGTTCGAGTACGCCATGGTGATGATGAGGTGGTCAAAGGACGAGTCTGACTGAAGGTATATTGACCGGATGAGTCGAGGGCGGGTGCGTTCTTGAAAGAGTGACGGTTAGGTTCTCCAGGAATCTCTCTTGATGCGTCGAGCGTATTAGGGCGGTCGTAGTCACAGGTGGATCCGAAAGAGTGTATAATCCGAGCTGGACAGGCGACGCGATTATTACAGTATTAATGAATGTGGTGAACAATATCTTGGTAAAGGAGTGACGATGGCCGGATGGTGCCGAAATGGTGAAATGGTGATAAAAAAAAAAGGCCGGAAAGGTGGCCGTTAAAAAGAGACGTCGAGTAAATGGCTCTGGAGGGGGGAAAGACTAATTAGTTTCAATCCAGGAGAAATATTGGATCATAACCAGGAAAAGACGGTCAGGGCACGGTCTTCAGGAACCACGATCAGGGGGCTAGAGACATCAGGCGTTCTGATTCGACCAACCATCTGTGGGGAAGGGTTCCTGGCACGCGGCGAGAGGCCTTTGGCGGGCAGTGAATCCACGATGGGGACCACAGGTGAACCATTACGTGCATACAAAAAAAAATGACGTTGGCCTGCGTTGCAGGGTACTAAAGAAAGGGAACTCCCTTACCGCCACGATTATTCGACAGGAAATTAAGCGATTCCTGAGGAAAGTCGGTGGGAACAGCGAGTTAACGAGTCCCACGGTGTCAAGCGTGCCTGCTCGGCGCAGATTGAAGTGTGCGAAAGTGTGCGAGTATAACAAGCCGTCGGCATGTAACTGCAGAGGAACAATATCAGAATCTCGAGTCTCTTCCACTCAATACACCAGCTGGGGCAGGGAAGGAAGGAAGGAGAGGGGGACACTCTATTGTCCGGCGCCCCTGGTGTTCGCAACAGCAGACGTACCTCTACACTTGCACGCTCCTAACAGCTGGTAGTCCAGGTGACTAGGCTCATGTAGGGCTCGTGAGCGAGATCCTCGAACCGGCTATCGACTCTATAGCAGAGTCCACAACCGATGCTTGCCTGGAGGTATATCGACTTGATTGGGATGAGTTCCAAGTCAGATTCCTAGTACCGTTGGCACGAAGGAGTTATCGGGAGATTCGATTGCTTATCTGTGTCAATACAGGCAAGGCTGGCCTCTCCTTGGGTTGCTTATCGGCGAAGGGAGGGTTCGGCCGAGGAATGGGGAGAGGGAATCGACCGACGGCGAGGGGTGGAAGGGACGAGCCGCGTGAGGGAGGGAATGTGGTAATTCAAAGGTGAATTCCGACGAATTCAGGCTACCAGAAGCAGTGGGAGATTCTGGGATGTTGAAATACACACGGAGAGAGGGAAAGCGGGATGATCTGTCTAGGTCTTTCTCTGCATTTATCTCTTCTCCTCTTCCGGCCCTCTTGATCTGGTTCTTGATCTGGCTCTTGCTCTGGCTCTGGCTCTGGCTCTGGCTCTGCTCTGCTCTGCTCTTCTCTTCTCTTCTCTGTTCTCTCGCCCCTACTAAGCCTTTCTTCGTCTTTGCGGGATGGTGACGGCCCCAGGATTATCTCTCCTCTTTCCCCCCTTTCAGTGAATTAAGGATACTGTAGCTGGGACAAGGGTCGTGAGGAAAGAAAATGAACGGATATCGTATGAGGAGGTCAGAGGAAAGGAAGGAGAGAGGAGAGACGGCCTCAGGTTGGAGGAGGATGTAGGAGATGAAAAAGGATTGGAAGAGATTGGTTTAACAAGTATTTTTAAGACAACGGGCCCAGCACGGATGGGAGTAGAAACGGCGTGCGAGCGAAAAAGGCACCCACTGGGCCACCCAGGACCACCAGGGCCGGGATAAGCCCAGGTCGCAAGGTTAGGGTGAAGGTACCGCGCCGCGGAGAGCCTAACAGCCTATGATATTGGACGACTCAGCAGTTAGTGTCGGTGAGGTACCTGGCAGCCCTGGGTGGGGGGTGCCTAAACAGGCCTATTGTCATGTACCTACCTGCTGCACCTTGCAACCTAGCACCAATCTGCCAATTATTCAAACCAACCTGACCGTACCGTGTCTGGTGGAGCACAGTCTCGAAACTCTCTCTCTCTCTGCTGCTCTCTCTGCTGCTTTCTCTGCTTTTTCTCTACTACTCTACTAATCCGTAGATATCTGACCATTCAAAAAGGTTGGGCACGTTTAGTGGCAGATATTAACTCTATGTAGGTAGATATGGAGGTATCCTAACCCTATCCTATCCTATCCTATCCTACTGGCCTCGAGGCCGAGGCCGCCAAAGTGAAGCCGGCCTTTTTTCTCTTGTTTTGGTTTTTCCCACTTGCATGGATCAACAAACAGGCTNAAAAAAAAAAAAAAAAAAAAAAAAAAAAAAAAAAAAAAAAAAAAAAAAAAAAAAGCAGGCCACTTCTGAGAGAGACTACCTGACCACCTAGGTAAGGTAGGTACCAGACTTTGAGGACAACACCGTCTGGCGGTGATGCCACATGTGTGACTGAGGCCGTCCTTGATGTCCAGTGTGTTGCGTAGACGCGTATGCAGCGGGGAGGAAGCACGGTATTGTATGTCTTGGCCCTGCTAATATAAAGGCATATACGCGCATAGAAAAGAAGGCTGTCGGGATGTCGAATTTGATTACCAGGCTTTGCCAGGTAGGGCATTGTACGTACATACAGGCAGACAGCAGGTAGCTAATGTACATCGCCTCTTGCATCTTGCTTACGCTATGGACTCCTGTCGGTCAAAGCCCCCACGTCTAAGGAAGAAGAAGAAAAAAATTGTTTGTGAGCGTAATCCGTAGTGAGAAGAGCCTAGCCTTACGTGTTTGTGCTTCGGCCTCGGATTGTACAGAGCTGTTGACATAAAGGCATTGTGTTTACCTATTGCACGTACATACTACCTAATGTACACAAATGCCATGTCAATATGTCCATAGGTAGGCATTCAATCGGCATTTGGTCATCAACCTTCTTTGGCGACCTCAGCAAATGCATGCACATGTATCCCTCATCGTGGCCTCCAGCATCACGACCGATACCATACCTAACCGGCCCGTAGCTGGCAGCCCTGGCAGGCCTACGATGCATAGGTAGACAGCGGCAGCCAGTCATATCCCAGAAACCCCACGTCTATTTTGTTTGCTCAGTACCTAGTAGGTAGTTTTTAATGCTTGTAATCCATGCTTGTAATGTTCAGAGGCGGTCTCTCCCGTGCAGGCCATTCACGCTCATTCTACCATTGTGATTTTGGTACATGCATGCGCTGTAAGTAAGTGCCCAGGAGTGTCATATGTGTGCTGTGTATATGTATGTATATGTGTATGTCCATGTATGTGTGCATGTGTATGTACTATGTATGCGTTATGTATGTAGGTAGGTCCATATGGACGGTAGGTATGCATTCTTGACGGGCGTATGCACGTAATGCCATTCTTCTAGGCAGGTAGCCATTTCTGTTGGCCGACTCCTGTCTCCTCTTTGTGGCGATCCGTCGACGGCCGAATGAACACCTTGGGAATTATGCCATGACGGCCAGGGAGATCGTTTTCGATATGGGGATGAGAACCGCTCCACTGTGGTCGTCAACCTGGCCGAGCCAAGCACGCAGTGGAGCGCGTCTGCTACAGGCTCTACAACCTACAGGAAGCCGTCACAGTAGAGAGAGGCGCTAGGAGACACTGGACGTGATGGATGCGTTTTGTATGAGATGTGGCCGAGGTTCCTGCAATTCGGCATGGGCTCCTACCGTGTGGGCGGTCCCCCCGAACACTGTACGCGGCGACACCCCCCGGAAGCCCTGGAGGACCCTTTGCTAGGTATTTGATGTACCTACATAGTGCTACATGTACATACCGATACTGATACCTACATAGTACTGATGCGCGCTGAAGGAGCTGACACGAAGAAGCTTAAAGGGGCTCTCTCAATTGGGCGCAGCTACGACAAGCCCGTCAATGAGGATTGACATGTCCAGAGCACCGCATTGAGCAGTGAGCACAGCATACGACAAAATAACTAGTTGTAATTCCTGATAATCGCTGCAGATCAGTAAGAACAGCGCCCAACAAGCCTGCAAATTACTCTACAAATTGCCCTACGGTGCAGCCAACCAAGTCGACATGCCAGCGTGCCAATGCGCACCAAGGCCGCCTCGAAATGTTCGCCATCATCCGTCATACGAACAAACAACACGCCGGTGATGAGTGATGGCCATAGGCCAAACCCGAAAGGCAACAGTACGATACGGGCGATACATGCACATCGTCACAGCCAGCCGGTTCGTGACCGTGTCCTGACTCTCTGAAGCGAACGAATCCTTCGGACCGCACACTAGCGAGGCCAAGTTCGCAAGCTGCGAACGGATCATGGAAGGGGTTTAGTGCCGCTTCAGCCCTTGAAATTCTGCAAGAATACAAGGCAGCCGGACGGCCCAGTCGCGCCAGGAAGGGGCAGATCGCCCACCAATCAGGCTCGCCCGACGCGGTCCGACACGACTTCGAAATCAATTTACCATGCGTGTCCATGTGTAATGGATCCATCCCATTACGCCCAGCTCCGTGGCCGCCGTCGCATTAACCCAGCGCCAGGCTGCCCTTTCGCCTTGCCCAAACTGCCATTGAGGAGGTAGTATGCATGTACGATGCAATGCCTACGCAAAACACACCTTCTTGTTCCATCCGGTTTAAAGGAGGCCCATGTTTTGGCAGGCCTAGCACGCGAACTACGTCTCGAAAGGCCTGACCATGTCAGATCACCGCGTCCTTTTCTCCTACCAATGAAACGCGGGAACAGATCAGGCTACTAGAGGCTGGGGCCCTGGAGCCACCGGCGGTATGTACAGACGTACATGTATGTATATATGATCATACATATAACATGCCTAGATACGTATGTAATACAGCTACAGAACCCACCTCCGCCTGAAATAGCGACCCGCGAGGCCAGGATGCTTGTTTGGATGGCAGGAAAAGGAGATAGCATCTGAAAAGCCGACCCAGTAGAGGAAAAAGACCCGTGTTACCGACATGGTGGGTGCCGTTGGTTGGTCAAGAGCCTGTCATGATTGGATTAATTGAACTACCTTGCAGCTGCGGTGCTCCCGCACCCCCCGTGGAACAGCTCATCCTCACGCTGTGATGTCTGCAGCGTCACAGCTCCGGGCGATGCGCTAGCTGTATTGTTCATGTAGTCCTCACGGTCCGAGTAAGCTATCACTTACATATAATACGCCTCCCACGCGTCCTCAACTCTGTGATGATGACAGGGGGACACCAAAACAAGGAGGAAGAAGGAGGAAAAGAAAGAAAAAAAAAAGGGCAAAATAAGATCGAAGCACTGGCATATGGCATTCGTAACCCTGTTTCGTCCCGTTGTCTTGGTATCGGCTCGCCAACACGTGTGTGTATGCCCGAAAAGGGCAGGTCGCCCATTATCTGAGCGATCTGGGTCTCTTCCATCGAGTCGCCGATTCGCCGTCCATTTCCAAAGCGCAAACGCGTCACAGCTTGAGCATTCTCCCAACTCTAGTCACTGTCGATGGTTTTAGGTATGTTGTTATATGGAGAGTCGCAGGGTTTGATTGTGCGTCTATAACAGCAGCTTCTAAAAGGGGACAGAGGCCTGAGCAGGTACCATTCCGCGACACTTTGATATCTACATAATAAAAGTGCCTGATTACCTAACCACCGAGGTCCCCTCCCATAGCTGCAGTGAAGCTGTAAATGCAGACATGGATCTATCTCCCTACCTAATACAGTCCGTACCTACCTGATGGATGACTGGGCTGCTGGGCTGCTGGGGGCGCTGTCTAGCAGCACCCAACCAGGAGGTAGGTACTTAAGCGGGGAGATAGGTATGTGCATAACTTAGAACGGTTGCCTTAGCTTGCCTTGCCTTGTGTCACATCAGATATGGCTTCTCTGCTTCCTGCTTCACGTCTCAGAAGACGAGTCTCGTAGCCGCAAGCTCTGTGATCAACATATGACGGCGTAGGGCGTTTGATCCCGCAGAACAACGCCTGCATGTGCTACCAAGTACATTGCAGCCGTCGTTAACATCCATTCTTGCGCCGTCACACGATGCGAGCTAGCCGACAGACAGCCTGCCCGATAATGTTTGACTACCAGCCAACCTACTAGGTACCTGCTAGCTATGTACAACTATGCTCTCCCTGCCTGCCTCATACATAGGTACTGCATATTTCTGCATAGTACGTTGCTTCGCGAAGGGCCGCGTCTAGGCGTATACAGGTAACCTACGCCCCCGTTGCACCTGTGCAGAGGTGAATCTCTTCATCGTTCCAAACACCGAATACGAGACGAGTCTTCGCCCTTTCCGAGAAGAAATGCATAGTCGGCTCAGTAAAAAATAGGCTTGGCCGGGCAACCTTCCTTTTGGTCGTCCGCCCGAAGGGCAGAGACTTTCATCATCCTGAAATCGTAATATGCCCCTCATTTGAGGGACAAACTCGGGGTGGGTCACCCCACATCGAAAGATCAGAATAACATGTCGTAAGGCGCCAGTCCTCCCTCAGGTACCTAGGCTAGGTAGGCATCATGTACTGGGTAGTTGTTAGGTCAGTACCTTAGGTAGTCTATGGGCTGCCTGGTATCAGCGTCTTCCCAAGCCTTCTGGTTGGGAATTCTGACTGGTCGCCAAATGCGCAAGACAGGTCGGAAACCAATCAGGTCTTGCAGGAGCTATCTTTCTGAAACTTCTTGTGCCACTCACTCTCCATGCCGGATGTGCATAGGTCCATACTGCAGGCGGTAGGTAAGCTTCCAGTACAAGGCGCTGGGCAAACGGGCATGAGAGAAACATGCCGCAGGCTCAGGTTGCTGCAAGGGCTTTCCAGATCCGCAGTGCAACTACAGATGCCATACAGACCGTGAAACGGCCCCAGGGCGATAGATAATTCACGATGACCGACTTATCCGAGTCTATTCAGATGCACGTTTCACTGTACTTCGTAGTATACATGGTAGGTAGCTGCCAGATAGCGGTCCTTTTGGAGTTTCGAACGCCACAGGGCGTAAGCCACGTTGGGTTGATGATTCAATGTCTTAGCAGTTCGGCACAAGATGACGAATGGAGAACGAGTGGCTTCAACCCGCTGCGAGCAATATTGAAATGTGCGACTTATAACAGAACGCATCAGTCAGTCACTAGGTACTATATCAGTATATACCTAGCATACAGAGGAAAAATCGACTCACTGCGGACGCCATGGTTGCAGATGTAGGGAATACTAATATGTACGATCTAATTCAGCCCTACCGCGTCACGCACTGTGCAGTACAATTGGAACGCGTTCGACCGCCTATCCTGCCATCGTCCAATTCAAGGAGAGTACAAAAAAAGAAAAAAGAAAAAAAAAATCCAAGGCCCGCAAGTACCGTCCCAGTCTACCAGTGAGGTAGCCGACCTCACCTACAGTAGCTAATCCCCACACGACTGTTTTAGCAACTCAAACTAGCATGACGTGAAGCAGCGTCTTATTACATACCTTTCCCGTTCCGTTCATGAGGAGGTAAAGCCAACCGTTTATACGCCTCAAGGAGGAAGCGTGGATGAAGCCTGGGGAAAGCATGTGAGTTGACCGGGTTAGCGCCATTAGCGAACATGCAATTTTAATGCTTCCTCATGTGTGATTTGACGCCTCGTCGATGTATGTAGGTATGTAGATCGGATCTCGAGATGACGAAGGCACCCAGATACATGTATGGATCAAAATGTATGCCTGTCGGAATTACAACGTACAACTATAATCCGACTATCCGACTATCCGACTACCCAGCTCTAGTTTTTACTTGTAGGTATGTAATCTGTAATGTCCACTACATATGTATGTACGAGTATGTGCGTGCATGGTAAAGCCGCTTTCCAAAGTAACTGAGGGTCTGGTCGGCTCCAATGTCAACACTTGCAGGGCGGTGAACTGGTCTACGGATTGTAGGGCAGCAGATACGTTGTACGCAGTATGTATTTTGCTGGTCTAAATTTGAAGATGGAACCGCGGGTTATTACCACAATTCTCACGACTCTTTCTGGCGAATGCGCCCCACAGTCTCCGGCGCTATCTACGGGTACTTCAACTATTACCTTCACACCCGCCTCTTTAATTTGCCCGTCATTTGACTGTCAGGGACGCATCACGGGCCTGGAGCGCAGGGGGGACGCCTTGACCTTCGCTTGGACTGCTCCCACCTGACCCGGTCTCATCGAGTTTGATGATTTATTTAATCATCAAGGCCAGCCCGCTGCGTGCGTGCATATCGGATGACGAACAGCAACGACATCATGCGGCACAATCCACTACACACGCCAACATGGACGTTGACAGGGTTCTTAAGCTTTCATGTGGACAGGACATCTGTGGACAGGACATCGAACGCGGCTGGCCTACACTCGCGCGTACCTCCTGCAATTAGGTAGTAACCTACCCAGAGCCTACCTGCCCATCTACATAGCCCGTATGTAGTAACGTAAAGTTGCAGAACCCGACCCCGCTGGCTGGCCGGTACAACCCGTCGGCCGGCCATCCGACTCGGGCCTTCGCGTAGAAGAATTTTCGAAGGGGTTCCGCTTTGGTACCGCGGCTCAAACTTTTTTTTCTTTTTGCAGAGACTGGTTGGATCGGTAGTATGTATGTGTTACTTTGTAGCTAATATCATACCATGGGGGGGGACGAGGCTGCTAGGACTGCGCAGGACCGGAGCGTTTCTGTAGCGTTTCTGTAGCGGCCTCTCTTTTCTGCGGTTCTAATAAAGGTCCCCTCCGATCCCCCAGACAACAGCTAGGGTCCGATGGTGAGGTCGCGAGGCCGGGCCTACCGCGACGGGGCGCGGCCAGCATTAAAAAGGAATTCTGGCTTGACGCGTTGCTAGGTATTCAGTGCACACTATACGTCCAGTAGGCACTACCATACGACACCGGAACCTCCTTGGCTGCACGGGAGGTTAGCTAGCCTAAAGGGTTAAATTGGCTGCCGTCATCGAGCATCACTTACCTCCATCAAGACTCGCATGACTCGAGTCAATAGTTAATACTCACGATGTCAGTCTCTACTAACCTCTTGCATAAGGAAACCCAGATTCGCCGTCACGTTCAGCCTCATCAGAGGAAAGAAAAAAGATATGGTCCATGCGCTTGGCGCTTGATATCCTCATTTTATTTTTAAAGCAGCACAATGCTTCCATTGACGATCTAGAAGCTCCTGACTAAGCAGTAGTCAGGGGGAGATAACACTGGCGCTAAGGACCCTTACTCCAAAGCCACAATATACGTAAATAGATAGGTAGATACATGAGATGTGTGGCTGGTGGGAGACTGGGAGGTTTTGTGAATTCAATACCTACGTCCTACCCAAGCACCTGTTGTAGTCCTGTAGGTTAGGAATGCGTCCTTACCTAATGCAACCTATACACAGAAAATCTACAGATTGCTTATGTACGTCCTATGTAGGACCTCAGATATAGTATAGTCTATACACATACTATGTATGTACATGTATGCGCATACCAATGCCTGAAGAGTCCTAATCCACTCCTAGGTCCTTACGTCCCTGCACACATGTCATTTTAGGTTGCGATACCTACCTAGGAGCTGCCCAGGTATGTATCTAGGTAGGGAGGTAGGTACCTAGTTCATATTCTCTATGAGCAGATTAACTCGGAAACCAGAATTTGTTCTCCTCACTCTGTCTTATCCGACAACGTGGTATTCAAAGCCCGTGACTTTACGACTCTACACATGGTAAAATGCCAGAGTCTCCTTGCACAATGTACAAGCCGGAGCCGAAGCCAGACTATCAATCCTTCATCGATCATCCTGTTCTTGTAATTGCAACATCTCAATAAGTCGTTTGTCAATGTTTCGGTGAAACGGCGGGGCGGCGTAGAACAAGCAATGGAAGAGCCTACCTAGGTAAGTTACCTACCTACCTACGGAATCCTACGATACCCAGCTCTGTCGCATCTGCATAGGTAGTCATCCCAGTTGCCACTCTATTATGGATATATAAAATCGTACATAGAGGACGTGTAGATACTTGTGTAAGGTGGGTCTTTTCAGCCTCCATGCGATGTGATAGATACGTAGGCAACCACATGTGAATGCCACCACGCGGACAATTGTCTAAGGGGCCCGTGAAGAATTCACAGGGAAACAATATTACCACATTAACGATATGTGAATCCCAGGTATTACATGCGCGATTGTGTATATCCTGTGTTCAGAATCGTGATCTCTTCGCTACGCCAGGATAGCTAGCTAACCCTGTAGACCGTAAGATTCTTTTGCTTGAGAAGGACCCCGAACAAGGATAAGGTGACAGTAAAGGGAACTAGCCGCGGCGGCCTCGCTGAAACGCGTTTACATACGTAGTGCGCCACGCTGCTTCGTTTGCTTAGAATAGACCCCGCCAGGTGCTGATCCGCAGTCTGGGGAAGGCTTAGATCACAGAGTTGGATTTTCTAGCCAAGCCGACACACCGTCTAGGACGGATAAGGTTAAAAAGCGCGTGTTTAGGAATCCCATGGGGTCTTCAGTCAATCAGAGACGCGAGCAGATTGATGTTGGTCAGGTCTCCTGCTTGTCTGCTTGCCTGCTTGCCTACCTAGGCCTGTCATACCACCTTTCGGCGCAAGAGATGATCAACGCGGGTTGTGGGAACTATCCAATCATAGCTCACCCCTTCGAAAGGAGTCCTCTACCCGAGCCTCCCAGGCAACATGGCAAACATCTAGGTTTGGAATGGTAATTCAGGTTTGATTTTAGCTCGCAGGTTACTAGTACTATGAGTAAGTAATCTTCAGCGTTTGCTCTAGCTGGATGACACATCCACTTGGGCAAAGTAGCATGCTTCCCAGGAAGGAAAGGATATAGATAGATAGGTCAATCGACGGTTGGGTACTGTACTTGCCATGGAATTCATGAACCCCTCTTACCCCTCCACCCCTTCAATGTTCAGCCATATCTTTCGACAGGGTTCATCACAACAGCCAATTGAGAATCGAGACTGTATCATGACTGTATCATTCCTAGGTAGCACTCCGCATTTGTAGTTCGGGGTCCTATATACGGGGGCTCCTTTGCCTGATTTGGCGATCCAGCTGTAGTTTAGTCGGCGATCACTAATTCGTGGTGGCAATTGCACGATACCGAAACATCGCAAGCGAGGACGCGAGGATGCTAGGACGCGGGGCTGCCTGGGGTGTCCTTCACGTATCTCTAGTCCTCGATGGATGAGTCGTGGTTAGCTTTATTACTACGGGCACCGGCATCCAAGTCCATGTAGGTGTCGGTTTCGTGACAATAGCCTCGGTACCTGGATCACCGAACAAGTGTCAGATACAGGCAAGCTGGGCGGATCGTCTGATCCAGGAGGACTCCATTCTCCGGGTTGACGATACCTACCCACCGCAGTAGAAGTACTATATCACTATTCCATGGATATCTGTATGAAAAACGCAAGTTTTGCGCACTTAGTCCCTGCTTGGCATTGTGGCACGGAACTCGCAAAGGGATGGCGATGGAATCTCGACCGCCACCGACGCCACCATGTCGTGTCAAGCACGGAGGAATTGCGAGTAACTCCCATGCTCATGATATCTGCAGCTAGAGAATCAGTAGCACCGAGTAAACATTATACAATGGGCCTTGACAAGGGACGTGTACGGGTATCATCGCAGCCAAAGTCGAGGCGTAAAGGCCTGACTCGACAACTTGGGTTGGCGACGGCGGGGTTTGTGAAGACTCTACCTACTGCATGTAAGATTGGCACTCTTCGCGTCGCCCACACGTGGCTGGTAATCAGGAAAACACCATGCCTGTGACATTAGGTCTACCTAGGTAGGTAGTTCTTGTCCCTAGTAGCAGCATGGGATATCTGGGGTTCACAGCGTTACCTAAAACTCATGTACATCTGCTTCAACTGGGCAACATCCATGAATGAGAAGAACGCGTTAGGTACTTGACATGTACGTACATATCTGTAGCCTACATGGTAGATGGGGTTTGGACGGGATGACGTAAATTTTCCAAATCAAACTCTTCCACCAGGCCAGGTATCTTAGGTAATGTAGGTACGAGTACTACTACTATGAGTAGTGCTACTACCTATGTACAGATCTCCAGCTGCATGTACAGCCGACAGAATGCCTTAGCGAAGGGGAAGAAAAGGAAGAAGAAGAAAAGGCACTTTACGCGTCGAGATTCTCCATATAAACGCGCCTACACATCATCCTTCCCCCCTAACCTCTTTGAAATTGCCCCTCTTCCTGGAGGCCGGAACATACTGGGACTTTTGGCTGGCTGATAACCTTAGCTACATGGAAGCCATCCACAGCTTCTTATGGCTGTGTCTTTTTCGCCGTTTCGAGCCCTGGAGCACCGACAGGTTCATGATGGCGGCTCGATTGGCTACCTGTCGCCTGTGTCGAACGCCTTTTCGCTTAATCCGGAGATGAGAGTGCGCTGGGCCAAAATCTCCGACAGGCTCTTGTGTGCTTGCGTTCCTACGAATGCCAGGGTCGGCGTGCTGCGCGTTGCTCGATCATCAGCACACCCGATGTTGCAATTGGTCGGGGGTTAATTCAAGCCCAGCTACGGCATGTACAACGGGAAAACGAACTAGCATTAGGGCCTCGAGGACCGCGTCGTAGCTAGCGGCACGGTAAGAAAATTTTGTATTGCAGTGGTGCTGCCCGGACTATCGAATCCCTTGCATTCGGTCATCATACTCGTACCTAACCATCATCATCGACGACATTTGCAAATGTGGGTGTTGAGGAGAAAACCCACAACCCACCATCTCCTTGCTCCTCCCCTCGGTCTTAATGGGGACGATCCTGGATCCATTGCCGGTAAGCCTCGTTTGCCTTCACGAATCTAGTACCTACATGCCGTAGGTCTTCTCGCGCTTAGGCGGCCCAAGTGGCGCCACGAGCGAGATTTCTTGTCATTCTTTACGCTTCTTCGTCCTGGGCCTTGCTCTACCTACCCCTTTCCGTGTTGGTCGATAGAAATGAACGAGCTGAGACAACGGCCCGCGCTCCAATTGGCGAATCAGCGGCTACATCCTAACCTAAGGCTTTCAATCTCCGAGCCGATGCCGTCATCATTCTAACGCGGTTTCGGCTGTGCACAACACATGATCCACTAGGCACAGTTTCATGGCCAAATGGTGATGTTTGCGTCTTTCTAGTTGTAGTAATTTTTTGTTTCGGGCAGATCCTTCGTTGGAGGCAATCATATCACCAGCCTCACCAGGTTTTATTCTATTCCATGGTGTTGGTCTATGAGCATATGCCTCGCCTAACTGTCCAACTGCCGACCTGCCCACTCGCCTAGGTCGTCGTCGTAACGTTTACGCGGGGGGGGGGGTTGAAAGAGTGAACCGCTGGCGACTGTGTGGCTGTAGGATCGTAGTATACCATGATGATCTATCTCTATCTCCATGGGGGAGCCCTCGTCTGATAAAGCAAATGCCCATCGCGTTTCAGTTTTCATCCACATGACATACGAATCATCTTCGATTTAGGAAAAGCCGCAATCACGCACAGGATAGTCATTCGAGAAGAAGGCCAAAATCGACGAGATCTTGTAAATGCTCGCTGATTTTTACTCGACGCGTCCATGTTGCTTGGCTTCAATCGTGAAGCATCTTCAGACTGATCGTTCCTATTTGCCAACTCGAAACTGGATATATCATCTTGCCTAGCAGACTACGAGGGTTCCCCTATGGTCAGACCGCCTCTAAGAGTTATGCTCGTTGAGGATCTCGAAGTAAAAAAAAACCGGGCTCGCGACTCAGCCTTACCGATCAACGTCTTTCTCCTTCTTTCCCAGCCTAACGAGTTCCGAGCCCAGAAATTTGTCTCTCCATCTAAGAGGAGATTTGGCTCTTTCCTTGTACGGGCCTGTGCGAGGCTCAATAGTCGTCTTCTCCACCGTATTCACAATCGGACGTTCCCCTTGTTTCTTCATCCTATACGTATGTTCGACGATTGCTAGCTCGCTTTTCCCACGCTCGTTGGACAAGTCACTATCGGTGAAGACTAGCTTGCCTTCATTGTCCATCTTATGTACAAAGACCACCCCATCCGGTGTTCTCGCTTCTTCCCGTACCCGGCGAAAACGTGGAGGGTATTCTAGGTCGAGGCTCTTCTCAGAGTCAAAGCGTAAGTGCGCCGGCATTCGATTTGCGCCGAGGACGTCTCTGCGGTCTTCTCCAAGCCATATCTTGTCCATGATCGGCGTTGAAGACATGTAGCATGCATCGAAGGGGACCATGCCGCTTAAACGGTCCAGGTAGCTCACCTTCTTCTTGTGACTCTTGTTACTATCAACCAGAACCGGGTAAAAGCCGCCTAAGAATCTCGGCTCCGTTGGCCATACGGCTTTGTTATCTTCGCTGACGAGTGACTCACCCGTTCCCGAACAAACAGAAATCTGCATTTCGAAGAATCTAAAATTAAGCGTGCTGCCCACTAAACATAACCCAGCGTTAGCCTGCGTCTCTGGTATATCATTAGGAGATGGGAAAAAGTAGCCAGATATGCCTTCGAAACTTTAGTTGATGGCATTCTCTGTAAAGTAGACGCATATTTTGGGGCAGGCTAAAACCAGAAGCGAGAAAGCTCGTAATACGCACCAGTAGCTATCGACATGACGCCCTGGCAGGCGTACAATTTCATGTCGATGCTCAGTCGCTTGAGGTCCTGTTGTACCAGTATTGGAAACGTGGATCCACTGTCCAAGAGAGTCCTCAAGTAGCAAGAGACTTCAGTGTCCGATTCCGACCCCGAACCCGACTCTGGCTCCGAATGCCAACCGTCTACGGGCTTCCCGCGAGGCTCTGCGTCTCCCCGCATGACCTTCCGCCTATCAACAGCGAATTTAAGGTCGACAGGGTAGGGTCCTACTTGGTAATTCCCACGCACTCGATCGAGGCACAGGCTCTTTTTAGCTAGAGCGTCGAATTTTGGACCGGATAAAGGGGGCTCATGCCAAAGCCAACCCGGTCCAAAGGTGGCGTAGTACTGATCAAGTCTCTCCTGTCGGTCCTCGCAGAAGGATCTATACGTTGGACACACATCGACAATGTGCCCAGCGTAAATGAGCGTGAAGTTACGCGAGTAGGGGATATCTCCTGATTGGTATCCCTGGATAGCAGCTCGAATGTTAGCCTCCTCGGCTTTGCACTGGCAGGTCTGAAGCGCCCAGGCCAACAGATCCATACGCTGACCGATGCGGTTCTTTTCCTCGCGTTGTTCTCTAGAGAGTGTCAGTACGAGACCCAGACAGAAGAACGCAGATAATTACTTACTCAGGCATATTATTCTCCTCGCTATCAGACATCTGCGCCCTCTCCTCGACCAGATCGTCAAGGATCTTCTTGTGGTGCTCAACCTGGCGCGGTGAGTTCTTCTCGTGGTGTCTGAGGATGTATCGTTGCTGCTCGATCTCGCGATCTTTTTCCTCAACATAGCTCAAGTTCTCACCGAGATCGCCAACGACCAGGGTCTCCCAGGGCTTCCATTCTTGGTCGGCTTTGGTTCCTATCAACCTTGGCTCAGAAGCCCCGTTCTCTTCGCTCGTTATCCGTCCCATGGTAGGGTCGACTGTTTGCGAGTCTTTTTCGTGCTCCTGTTTGGCCTGGGGGCCAAACTTGCTATGGAAACGAAGTCTGCGTCTATTCCTAGCTGCACGTTCATCTTCTGTCATCCCCAGTGTTCGCAGTATTCGGCCCCCTTCCGGCGACGGTTCACTGCTGAACTGTTCATGCCGAGCAGAGCTCCTCGACGACCACTTTTTTGGAGGCATTGTAGCTTGGCACGTTGTTGTCGTTCCAGTACTACTCGGACTATTCGTTATCATTTGCCTGCGAGCTGGACTCACGAAGACAACTGTGTGAAGACGTCAGTACGCTCAAAGCCGCACAAAGGACGCCGCGTCCGCCTAGATAGTCGGGGCCCGAAAACGGTGGTTACGAGACCAGACGTTTTCCGCATTTGTCTCACTCTTGGCCAAGAACGATAGCCACACAATCGCATTCTTTGTCGGTTTCGTCCCGGCAGTCAGACGAAGAAAGGCTCGAACCATCCCTGGAATGTTCAGTTTCCGTCCTGGGCGACGAATAAATTCCTTGCTAAAGGAGACAAGAACTGCGTTACCCGTCCAAAACGATTCTTTCGCAAACCTACTTCTGGACCACCTTTTCCTTCTCTTTACTATCCTTGTGTGATACACGAAGTACTGCAACAGTACCCAACCGAGAAAGGTCCACTGCATATTGTACTATACGACAATGCCCCTTGCCTGGTGAACTTGAAACCACTGGGTGAAGCAAATTTTGATCGCTACAGAGCGTCCTCGACAGCTATAATTACACGTCACAGGGACTAAAGCAATTGTGTCTGAGACAGAATACAGAGCGCGATGGGTGACCAAGGACCTGAAGGGCACAGTCCGTCTTCCGATACATTTGGCTTTGACGTGCCGCTCTTCGGAAACGAACCCGTTGACACATCTAACGCCGGCGCGGCGGACAATGATGCCAATGACGATTTAATGGCAAGCGTGGTCGTTGGCCCTGGCGGCAAGGATCCCAGCGTTATGATACCACGGATACTGAACTTCCTGCGCGACGAAGACGTCTACAGAAGCCCAGGGTGGAGCAGTAGGCTGGACTTGATCGAGAAGTATCTCGAGGAAGCCAACGCAGACCGGCTGAATGGCGAGCTCGGATACTCTGACCCCAAAATATGTGCTGCCTTGAAGGATTGCCGCATACTGGTCGACGTGCACCGCAACTACCGCAAGTGGAACGACGACGAATCCCGCTGGTCGACGGATATCCTAGCTGGGAAGTATTTTGCTGATCGCCTCCCGAGCTATCCTGAGCAGCTCCCCAAGCCACCGCACGATAGGGCTCAATTCGGGCGCAAGCGCATTGAACAGTTGGCCCGGCCTGAGAGTCTGGATACGCCATTTGGGGGCGTTAACGTCCCCGGCGAAATCGCCGAGAGTAGTCTATACTCGATCAGCGAGGACAACTACTTCCGGGATGTATTGGAGCCTTCGCCTGACGGACTGCGAGGCGAAATGCAGTATAACAGATATCGGGTCGACGTGGCCCGGTATGAAGAATGCATGCAGGGTGGTATGCGGGAGACTATCAGACTGCAGTCGCCTGAGCCTACACGGAACGCAGACCTCTCTAATGGCACTAATGGCGCTACCGCTGCCGACGGCGGTGAGAATACGACGACGTTGGTCAAGAGAGGGGGTTCGATGAAGACCAGCGAGGTTCATTCCAAGCGAGGGTGGGAGCGAGCTGCGGCTCAACAGTGTCTAAATATGTTCACGAACTACGAGAACAGGGCAATCAACACGCCCTGGCGCCGGATTATCTTGCCCTTCAAGGAGCCAGTCCCCATGCCCAAGGAGATAGTCTACCAGGCGCGGGCGCTTGATCCTGAAAAAGTGCCTGCGCACCTCAAAGACCCGTTCCCCTGGTCCTACTGGTACAGTCAGTATACCCAGCTGATTGATTATATGGCCGGTTGGCAGCGACGGCGCTATAACGTCGAGCATTGGAACAACCTTGGGAGATCTGCCCTGCCCATGAACTTCCGAGGGCCTTACACGTACCTAGGTCTCTGCATATACGACGACTACTGGGTGAAGATCGGCCAGTACCTCGAGGCTCTAACTGAGCTTTTGGATGACCACTATGGTGTGACCCCTAGGCCGCTTCTTAAAGCGATCTTGAGAGATATCAGGGCCGGAAAAGAACAAGACCCGCGAGGCTACCTCGGGAACAATGAGAATGTTGACGCGGAAAATAAACAAGCCCAAGATCAGCTGTATCGACAATACATGCGCCGGGACATCATGCGCCGTCCCGGCATTGACTATCTGGATGACGGCGGCAGTGGCGAAAGTGACTACTTACTTGCAGACGAAGCCGACGTCGCCTGGCTACGGTTCCTTTGCCAGCCCTCTCGCACTTACCAGATGTGTGATCCGAAGCAACAGCTGGACGAAAACCTGCTCATCCTCTTCAACAGCCGGCTTCAATCGTACCTAAATGACTCGATGCAGTCCGGATCAGCTGGCACCGGGTACGACCTCTGGGAGGATGGGGATAACACCGAATGGGAAGAGCTACGGGAGTCCCTGATGCCTTCTATGAACCAGCTGCTGATATACATCAACGGTGCCGAGTTTGACGATGAGGTCACGAATATGGACGTCGGAAAGCACCATCCAAACAAGACCTACCAGTTCTCGATGAGCGAAGCCATCTACTTCTGTAGTGTACTTCACGACTTAGGTCGGTGCCAGTAAGTAGCAAGATACGGGGGTAACAGATCAGAGAAAGAGTTCTTGACTAACAGCTACTAGGTTCGTGCCGACGAATGACCTTACAGATGAGTCGCGGGTTGGCCCGCCGTCCTATAACTTGCACCCTGAAGACCGTATTCGATGGCGGTACCGCACCTCTGGGGAGTACGAGAGCGAGAGGCGGGATTTCAGCAGGCTAGTTCTCAACCACCTGCAGGCAATGTACCCCCGCGTCACCGGCTCAGAGGAAGGTGATCAGACCAACAACCTGTTTAGCGAATACGCTTACATCCTCGATCATCTCGGAGACAGCACGATGGCATCCCGATTTGGGGATTTCGATGCCAATGGTGGCGACTCGGATCCAGCCGTGCTCAGGGCTAAGAGAGACCTCGTGTTAGCGAGAGTCGCATTGGAGTATGACTGGGTCCAAGGGGAATACGCCTACGACTCGACTGAGGAGACTCGCCAAACACCTCTCTGGGGTGATCTGGCTGATTGGGAGAGGCTGGCGGACCTGCATACCCCAGCAGGACACGAGTTGCGCACTCCAGACAGGACTTGCCAGTTCCTCCGAAGCCTCGCTTTCAGGATGGGACGTACCATTCGCCATGCGAACTACATCAAAGACAAACTAGAGTATCATCTGGACGAGTCCACCGCCCCCGGACCGGGTGAAAAGGCTGGGATGAACTTGGGGAAGTCGATCTCCCTCGACGGCTTTCACCAGGATCTAGAGTTCTGGGAACAGTCTATCCAGCACGGTGTGGGTGAGATCGAGTTCTTGCCGCCGACGCTGCAGGCCGTCATCGACAAAGTCGACCCCACAGGCTCCATTCGGGCATCTTTACCGGGTAAGAGCCCGCACGATATCGTCCGGGAGGGCATCGTGCGCGAGTGCGTCGAGAACCGCAATACGATATACCCTAGCCGCTTGGAAGGCTTTGAGGACGCGTCGCGCCCGGTGAAGCCGCAGCTATGGGACGAAACGCGCAGTAGACTGTTTGTAGGCTACCAACGCCCCAATCTCTTCAGCTGGGCTACCGATGCTCAGAGACGACACCAAGCCAAGTTCACTCGCAAGTCCTACTTCAGCATGATGCGCTGGCCTCTCCACCACCAGAGGCCGGCGCTGAGAGACAGCCTCAAGTCACGAAGGGACGAAGTCAGCAGGAGGGACCCACGGGATCCGGCTCAGCAGTACGGCATCCTGACGCACAGAGTCCCCCTTGTACAGGAGAGACCACAAATCCTACTCCCTGACACACAGAACGGTGCAGGCGCTTCCAGATACGGACCTAGCATCATGAGGACGGGTGGAGCCGGAGGTCCCTTGCTAATGACTCCTGCGGCGTCGCCTCTAGTAGGCCTACGAGGCGGACACGCGGAATCAGACACTGCAGAGGAGTTTGGAGCGCACCTACGGGGCGGGGCTGGGTCACCGGAGCCTGACGAGACTAGTCCCTCTCAAACTCCGATCCAGAGGCGTAGAGATCGCCATCCCGAACTGATTCCCATCACCCGACACCGCGAGCGGTTTGTAGCCGGGCCGGCACTCTATCCCATGGGTGAAACCCTCTTGCAGCAGGTCGCACTTAGCCAGCAAATCGAAGACGGTAAGCAACCTAAGCGCACGTGCTGGGTGAGATGAAGTATGATAACTAGCTAACGGGTATTCACAGCGCTTCACCCCAAGGAGAACCTGTCTTGGTATAAAGGGCTGTACCAATGGGCGAAGAGTGTTGGAAACAGGAAAGAGCCTCGGATCCCCCTCCTACCGCCAGCCGATCTGTCCAAGATCCCGCGTAGCAACCCGAACAAACGCAAAGTCCCTGCTACTTTCCTAGACAATGCCAACGGGAGACCTTCGAAGCGGCCCGACTTAAGGCCCTCTACGAGGGCCTCAGGAAGGAACAGACGAAACGCGAGAAACACAAGGGGCTCAAGGGGCTCAAGGGGCTCAAGGACAAATGAAGGACAGGACCAGCCAGAGAAACCTCAGACCGAGAAATCGCCATCAACCCAAACACCTGCCACTGGCGATCCCCCGGGCGACGGGAGCGATGACTCAAACTCGGAAGCCGTTTTGGAAGGATTCAGAGCCGGCTTAAATGCTATTTTGCAGGATGATCAAAGACCCGATGACAAAGGACCGGAGGTCGAAGTACCAGCAGACAGCCAAGAGCCCGCCGGCTCCGGCCCGAACCCTATTCTCGAGAATGGGGGTGATCAGGCACGAACTGGTAATGACCAGTCCGGCGCGTCCAGGGACCCAGCAGCCGGTGGTTGGTTTCCTCCAACCCCTCAATCTCAGAGGCCGGTCAGGATTGTCCGCTTCGATTTGGACGCGGGACCCGACCCCGACACGTCCAGGGACAGTCTGAACCACAGTCTACGGGAGAAGCGAACGGGGCGCAGGCGGTCGGGAGCAGGCTTCTCGTCGGGCTGGACAGCTACGGGAGCTACGGGTGTTACGGGTGCTACGGGTGCTACGGGTGCTACGGATGCTACGGGTGCTACAACAGCTACGACAGATCAGCAGCCCCGGTACGGCCTCGGCTTCAGCCAGACGTTCCCGCGCGGGTTCGAGCCCGTGGAGCGCTTCGGGGCCGACAGCCTCGTGTCCGGGCACCGCAGCGTGTTCCTGGCCATCCAGGAGTCGCTGCGCGCGCAGCACCCGGACATGGCGACCGTCCCATACATCGGGGACCTCGACCAGGTCGCCAAGCAGTGGCTCCAGCTGGGGCCCGACGAGACGCAGCCGATGGCGCTGGGCCGCATGGGACAGACGGTCCTCAACACGTGGGCCCGGGCGCACGGCCTCGACCTGTGCCTCGGCGTCCGCTTCGACCCCGAGGCCGCGGTGCGCTTGATGCCGGAGCGAGGCCAGCCGAGCGGCGCGGGAACCCGCGTCGTCTGGGTCGGGCAGTACAACGTGCCGGACCCCAAGACCGGAACCCTGCTGCGTGTGTTCAGGGGCTTGCAGGATGCAACCAAGTAGATATCTAAATGATCGGTTTGCTGGTGGGAGATGGGTAGCGGTGGTGGTGGATTGGTGGTGCCGACCCATTGCTGCGTACACCTCAGTACTGTCACTCTGCTTTTCTTTTGTTCTAACCTACTTGCTGGCATTCGCTCGTTCATTCGTTGGCTCATTTGGGCGGCTCCGCGCCATCTCTCTGTATCTTATGCGTAATATTTTTGCTAGGGTTAATCTATCGTTTCCTTTGCCTACGTCGCTGTCCGAGCCCATCACTACTGCTGTTACATCGCATCGTAGATCACGTAGCCGTCTTCACTAGGTCTCTTATGCCTCCGCCCATTTCTTCCACCTAAGGAGCACATTCTAGCCGATACCTAGGACCATGCATACGCGATGAACGATACTTCTAGGAAAGATAGCATCGAGTAGAGGTATGTGGGTGATACATCGTAATAAAGAGGCCCGTAAGATGCAAAGAGTGGTATTAGAGTAAAATTCCAATTACATGTGGTCTTCCGTTGTATAACATCATGAGTCTAACTAGGTACGTTGAACTCTGTCATCACTTGCTGGCGTTGTGCCAACATCTAAGCTCTTTCTTCATGAGCAGCCGGCTGCAGTGGACAAGAAACCTGGAGCCATGTGATCGTCTTAGAACAAACAGAAGTCGACTTTGGATGCGCCGTATACCAATCAATGCTCATCGAACATATATCTCGACACAGAAATAGAGCGCAAGAGAACAGCGAAAACGACAACGACGGCAACAACGACAGCGGCAACAACAATACCAAATAACAAAACCGGGCCCCGCAAAACACCAAGTTGCCCTCCATGGGAATCCGTAAATCATGCATCCTAGTCCTCATCGCTCCATTACCTTCGTACCGCACCAAAGACGTATATCTTCGTGTACCCACATGACACCCCTCCCTTCCTCGGCCTTCCTCTCGCCCCCTTATCCTCTTATCAAAGCATTGGAACCCTCACCCGGGTCATCTGTTTGTTCGCTGATGTACCGGCTCTACGACTTACTGCGTCCGGTAGAACTTCTTGTACAACAAGTGCAGCAGGAGATTGACATTGAGCCTTAGGTTGCCCTCAAACAGGTTCATGAACTGGTGTGATTCGAACTGCGCCTGCAGAAGGTCCTCGATTGGGATCTGGGCGCTGGCGCCCGGTATCTGGATGTGGCCACGGCTGCCCTCGAGGTTGAACACGCCTACCTCGTCACAAGAAATCGTGAGGTTGACGTTGCTCCAATCCCGCTCCGAGACGCCTTGCCACGACACCACAACGCCCTTCTCGGCCAGGGCGCGTACACTGTACTTGTACGAGCCAAACTTGGGCACGCGGCCAGAACGCTCGAGCTCCCGCTGGTGATTATACTGCTTCGTGAAGGGAAGAAGGAATCGCTTTTTCCTATTCCATTTTGTTAGTTTTGCACGGTGTTGGAGGGACAGTCAACATTACCCTTTGTTCTTCTGCAGCGTTACCATCGCTTGCTCGATGTAATCATCGTAGCTCTTACGCTGCTGTTCCAAGTACTTGGCTTTCTCGTGAAGATTGGTAAGGGTCATCCGGACTCCTTCCAACTCTCGCTGGCGCTGTATTCTTCGGCGACTCTTGGTCCGGATATCGAGCGCGATGGCATTCAACACATCCTGGTAGAAATTGCGCTTGGAGATGCGTCCCATCTGTTCCAGATGCATAATGTTCTCGAGGGCATTGCGCTTCATGTCGTAGTATGACATTCGGGTCACATCGACCATGTTGACGTCCGAATACGCCCCCTTCGTGTTCTGGCCAGATGCGAAGTCTTCCGCCAAGATGGCCTGCCACTTCTGCTCGTCTTCCAGGGTAGGCGGGCGAACAAGGATCTCGAGGAGGTTGGCACCGGTCTGCACACGGATGATGTATAGTATGCAGCGCTTCGTTTCCATGAACAGAGCCTTGGTATCGGCCTCGGGATCATCGATATCATGGAGCTTGGGAGTGAGGAACATCTGGATATCAGACGAACCGGCCGCGTGCATCTCGTTTTCATTGTTCTTCGCGCTGCCCAGGTCCTGAAGGATTTCTCGGAGGACGTCATCTCGGGCTGGGCAGATGGCTAAGAGCTCCTGCGCCACGAGGGCATGGATAGCAAAGATGTCTGTCATCTTTATGTAAAGAGTCGGCCTGTTCTTGGCGTAAAGGTCGTTGAACTCGTCGATGTCGAACGTGCGTTCTGCATCAGGAACAGAAATGAGGTCACTTATGATGTGAGTGAATCGGTCGACCGATTCTCCCACGAATGCATTAAGGGGCTGCAGGTAGATATTTTCGCCTCCAAAAGGACGGCCCGATGCGATTTGGCCGAGAACTTTGGCTACCTCGCTTAGGTTGCGCTTCTGGAGCAGGTTTAAGCTCTTCTCGATCACACCCACCTGTTCTGGGTTGACCAGTGCTGGCTGCAGATAAAAGCGCCATACCCAGTTGACCACGATTTGCAGCACACGGGACTGAGGCTCGCGGGAAAAGCGCTGGCACAGTGCCTCGTACATCTGTTGGCAGATATATCGCAGGCCGAATGGCATTCGGGGCAATAGATCCTCCAGTGCGAGGAAGAACTGGTCCGAAATTTCTCGGAGGTCCCGGAGATGGTCGATAAATAATTCGCGCGTCTCTGGGTCTTTTATTGCGAGGTCTCGGGGGATGTCAAGGGGCCGCCGGCTCGGTCGCCCGGTGCGAAGCTCTTCGTTACTAATGGCGGATCGGTAGATTTGCATCGGGTCGCTCTCTAGGTCCAGAGCGGGATCCTCGATGATGTTGTCTCGTATCAATGGGCCAAGAAGTTCCCTCAGATACTTCCTATCCCGGGGCGATCGCGTGTAGTTGCTGAGTAGCTTTGACCAGAAGAAATTGGCTCGAAGGTAATCTTGGATGGTGAAGCAGGCATCGACCTCCTCACGTATCGACTTCGCAATAAGCTTCAACAAATAGTACTCCTCTCGTCTCTTCTGCGCATATCCAAACAACCCCATCATCAGATGCTCGATACGTTTGCACTCCTTATCAGCCGTGCCCTGTTCTCTGATGCGCCTGAACAGTCGAGCTAGATATTGTGGCTGGGTTTGGAGGTTGAAAAACAGTTGCTGGTAAGACTCCAGCTTCTTTCGAGAACTCTTGTTGAGGGCCTTGAGGTCGAACTGGTTGACCGAAGAAATCGAGGCGTTGGCAAGTAGGCTGGTAGTGTGCCCGCCGAAGTTACTCTGATGGCGGACGACCTCATCGAGCGTGATCTTGTTCTTCACCAACAGGGCTATCTTGATATCCAGCTGGTCAATGTACTGCTCAAGCATCTCGTTCTGTCTGACCTGCTGGACAACCATCTTTCGCATCCGTTCAAACTCAATCTCCTCGTTGAAATCGAAGTCGCTATCGTTTAGGAGATGTACGAAGTTCTTCACAGCGCCAACGGGAGGATTCTTCCCGGTCGTCAGGCTTTTGTACGCTTCACCCTGAAGCTTGCCACGGACAAAGCTCTGAATCTTGACAACCTTCTCCATATTCTCGTTGAAGTGCTTCTTCTTGGCTTCGAACCGCTCACGAACGATAAAGCCCTTTGCGAAGGCTTGCAGCTCGGCTACAGACTCTTCGTGCTCGTCAAGTTCGGCTAGCAGTTCCCCGATGTAGTTGCGTAGAAGCATGGCCCGGGCCAGGCCTTGTAGTTCAACAATCTCATCTTCGTGCGAACTCAACTCGGCTAGGAATGAATGGTGCTGTTCCCTAAATAAAGAACCGCGGATCCTAGCTTGAAGGTTCGTGATCTCATGAGTGTTACTTTCGAGACAATCGAGGTCCGCAGCTATCCTTTGTCGCTCGAGCATGCCCCGGACCAATGATTGCAGCTCAAGAATGGAAGATTCGTTTTCGTTCAGGACGTCTAGCTTCGAGGCGATATCTCTGCGAGCTGCGGCTGCGCGGATATGGGCTTGTAGTGTACCAACTTCCGGGCTGTGTTGTCGAAGTTCGGCCTTCATCGCCTTTACATCTTGCCGAAGGTTTTTCCCGCGGCCAAGCGCCTGAAGCAATTCCCACGCCGGAGTGAAGCTTTCTAATGCCTGACTTTGTTGGCCAAACTGCTTTCTCGCCAGCATCGCCCGCGTGGCAGCCTGCAAGTCGGTAATGGTTTCAGTTTGCTCACCGAGAGAGTAAAGGTCTCGATCAACTCTCTCTCTCGCTAGCATACCCCGGATTGCAGATTGGAGTCCTGCCACAGGACCAGACATGCGGCATGTCTCTTCTTGCTGTGTAGAAACTTCTTTACGCACTAGCGTAGCCCGGATCGCAGATTGCAGGTCGGTGATGGCTTGGGTTTGCTCACCAAGAGAGTAAAGATCTCGATCAACCTTCTCTCTCGCTAGCATACCTCGAATCGAAGATTGGAGCCCTGCTATAGGACCAGACATGCGACTTGTCTCCTGCTGCTGGGTGGAAACCTCTTTCCGCGCCAGATGACCTCGGAACATGGCTTGAATACTTCGTACGGGGCCATCCGCTCGAGCCAACTGAGATCGGTTCTCTTGTATCTGGTCGCGTACTTTTGTAGCCCGTATCAGACTTTGAAGGTTGAGGATGTCCTTTTCGCTGCGCTTCCAGAGTCGCTCTCTACATGCCATCCCGTTGCGGACCAAGAATCCTCGAGCGATACTCTGAAGATTAACAGCGAATTTCCGCATCTCTAGTCTATAGCCCATGATCTGGCGAGTCCAATCGCCACGAATGCGTGATTGGAGATCAACGAGCCAGTCTTCCGAGTCCCAGAGATGTTGCATGATATCGGCAAGGCGCATTCGAAGCACAGCTCCTCGGACCTGCGCTTGGAGGTCGAGGACGGTAGCCTCGTTTTCGGACAACTCGCGGTCAATCCGTTCCTCCTCAGTCTCCTCCGGCTCCGGGGCTGGTTCCACACCAAAGTCGGCACCCATGTTCCCAAAGCTAGGCATATTAACGCCGAGCTTATCCAGGCCCTTCTGCATAGCCTCGAGCTCGTGGTGCTCAAACTCGAGTTGGCCGACAAGATTGCCTATCCTGAAGTCCACAATGCCTTTCCGAAACAGGAGCCAACTTAGCGCATGTATGCAGTATATGACTTTCGGTATGTTCTTCTTCTCGTAGAGATCGATTAGTTCGAATCGGAAAAGGTCGGGAAGCTGGACCTCGTCAAGGTATCGGAAGAAGGTGGCAACATTATCCCAGTGTCTTGCCTGGAGCCGCGGGTTGCGGAAGATGCGGTATCGCCGGTCAGGGTTCAGAGCTTCTACCACTTCAGCTAATGTGACACCGTCTCGAAGCGCCTCTTCCAGCTCAACAATGGGCGGGATCTGACGATGGATGATGTCTTCAACCCATTCTTTTGCCTCGCCAATATGGCAGAGATACTCGTATGCTTGGAGAAATTGTCTTTGCTTGTCCATCCAATTGCGCCCTTCGAAACCGTACCGATCACTCCGTTGGCCATTCCTAACTCCATCGGCAGTGCTTGCTCGCTGCAGCCTTCTTCGACCGCGCAAGCCAGCGACTTCTTGGGCTGGGGAAGTGATGGCAAATCCGTCGGTCGATCCATCCTGAGCCAACTTGGATAGCGTGCGAAGTTGGTCCGTGGACGAGCGTCCCAACTGTTGCAGATCGGGCGCAGCAAGGGGCGAGTGTATGAGAGCATGGGGAGAATGTGGCGGGTGCGTAGGGACGCTCGGCCAGCTCGAGTCGTTTCTGGTGAGAACCATAGAAGTAGGGCGAGAGTTTGGCGATCGGGCCAGAGGAGTCGGCGATACAGGCCTGGGAGAAGTCCTGGGAGAAATCTTGGGGGAGGCCTTAGGCGAGACCTTGGGGGAGACCTTGGTAGGGGAGACCTTGGTAGGGGAGACCCTGGTAGGGGAAGTCTTTTCTTCATACAAAGAGAGCTTGCTTATGTCGAGGCTCTGGCCGCGCTCGTGGCGTTCGCGATAAGGCGGTGTTTTATCTAGAGGGGGTGGGCTCGAAGCGGGAGGTTGTGGGAGCGGGCGTAAGGACTGCCTAGCCAAACTGTACATATTTTCCGGGGCTTTCTTAGGCTCATCGTATAGGCCTGTTCGGGGGGGATTGTGTCGAATGGCAGCCTCACTCTTGCCACGTTTATGCCTCGTGCTTTGGGCTGCGTAGTCCGTTGACGTTACCGACGAGGTTGCGCTGGGTTGGCCGAATTCATACAAGTCGGAGCTGTGCGAATAGCCGGAAGAAGCAGACGACGAGGTGGTGGATGGCTGGCGGTTGATGGATGCGTAGTCAACAGTGTATGACTGGCGCAGAGGATGAGGCCGGTACGACATGTCGACAAATCAGATCAGCAAACGATGTCCTTCTCTGTCTTCTTTGATAATGCCACTGTGCGATATTGAAGTCTGCATCACAGCTACCTGAGCTCAGGCCGTCCAAAAGATTGTCGGGTATGGGATGTTGTATAAGTGTAGGTGTCTCCTGGGCTCGTAAACAGTCGTCCGGATGCAATTGGATTGCGGGTGGCTTCAATGGTCGAAACGGCCAGGTTTCTTCGCAGGGATAATGATCTGATGTTGTCTGGTCTATCCAGGCCTTAGGAAACGCGCGCGCCTCTGGTAAAGGCACTCATATGCAATAAACAACAATGGATGTTGCGAAGTAGACTGTGTATCAAAATGCCGTCAAAGAGAGTCTCGCGATATGGAATGTCACCACCTGCACCTCAATTAAGCGGTGGTCACAAAGAATTGGCCGTCGGTTCAGCCTTGTTCCTTCAAGGTGACTGGAGACCTTGGGTTGGGCTGGAAGAGCGATGGGGCATGTACCCTGTTTAGGAAGTTTGTTTATTTATTTCAGTAAGGAGCAACGAAGCAACGGGTGCTGCCCCTCATTAGGTCAGCGGGCATTCAATCATCATGCAAGGGCCGACGCCGTGAGGCAACATGGAAGGTGGTCCAAGCTTTGAGAGCTCCAGCCCGGGTTTTCAATCCCCCCACCTCCTGTGGCACAGCAGGCACAGCAATCAACCACACTGCCAGCCACACTGCTACAGTGAAGCCATCCATTGGATCTGACCATCTGAGACCACTAATAACTGCCCACTCCACCACCCAACTAGCAGTAACTGCCTGGGCACCTTACCTGAAGATACCTGGCCTGCCAGGTAGGTTAGCAGCCCGTTAGCTGGTGTTACTGACCTTGATGTCTCCAGTTCTAACGGCTACCTACCTAGGTAGGTAGGTAGTTGTACTGCGTACAGCAGAGGTCGAGCGCTAACAGATCTGCCCCGCACTGCTTCTTCAGGGTCCCCCTCTCGAACCCTGGAAGGCGATAAAAAAAATTTCGGTGGGCTCGACTAAAGCTTCTTTTTCCCTTCTCTTTCTTTTACTCGGGAAGAAGATCACCGTCCAACTCGTCGACTGGTCAATACTAAATCTCGACGTGTTTCTTCGACCTCATTGCCAATCGCTTAGCTTCCGTCTGACCTGGACATTTCAAGTCAAGATGCCATCCATCAACGGAACAGTTGCCGTCCATGGCAACACCAAGATCCTCGACCATGCCACTGCTCTCGAGGCCTTGAAAGAATACCCGAGTCGGGACGGTCTCGGTATCGAGGATCTTATTGACACCAAGAAGCAGGGTGGCCTGACGTACAACGACTTCCTGGTCTTGCCTGGCTATATCGGTTTCCCCGCCTCAGAAGTTGTGCTCGACTCGCCTATCACCAAGAGGATCACCCTGAAGACACCCTTTGTCTCTTCCCCCATGGACACTGTTACCGAGCATGAGATGGCTATCCATATGGCCTTGCAGGGCGGCGTTGGCGTCATTCACCACAACTGCTCGCCAGACGCCCAGGCAGACATGGTCAGGAAAGTGAAGCGATACGAAAACGGCTTTATCAATGACCCCGTCGTCATCAGCAAGGAGACGACTGTGGGCGAATCCAAGGCCCTCAAGGAGAAATGGGGCTTTGGTGGTTTCCCAGTTACTGGTGAGTGTCACGTTTGCTTTATATCAGCGTTTCCCCTGCGCAGTTTCTCCCCCAGCCGCCGGTTGCATCATATGATTACAATCCATAATCTATAACTTTCGTTCCACCGTATAGACATCAATGTCATGGGGAATCAATTATGCTCTTTATGAAGATGCCACACAACCTCTACCTTTCATGCCCTAGTTCCGTAAATGGATGTTGAGTTAACTCGAGGCATGTAGAATCTGGCAAGCTCGGCTCCAAACTTCTTGGTATCGTTACGAACCGCGACCTCCAGTTTGAGGACGATCTTAGCCAGCCCGTTGCCAAGGTCATGGTAACCGATCTGGTCACTGCTCAACTGGGCGTTACCTTACCCGAGGCAAACAAGATTCTCGCGAAATCCCGCAAGGGCAAGCTGCCTATCGTTGACAAGGACTTCAACCTCGTGTCCATGATTTCACGCTCTGATTTAACCAAGAACTTGCACTTCCCTCTCGCATCCAAGCTCCCCGACTCCAAACAGCTTATCTGTGCCGCCGCCATTGGCACTCGACCCGAAGACAAAATCCGTCTGAACAAGCTTGTTGATGCGGGCCTTGATATTGTTATTTTGGATAGCAGTCAGGGAAATAGCATGTACCAAGTCGACATGATCAAATGGGTTAAGCAAGAATTCCCGGGCCTCGATGTCATCGCCGGAAACGTCGTTACTCGAGAGCAAGCCGCAAGCTTGATCGCTGCGGGGGCTGATGGCCTGAGAATTGGAATGGGCAGCGGAAGCGCGTGCATCACCCAGGAGGTCATGGCTGTTGGCCGTCCCCAGGCCGCCGCCGTCTACTCTGTTTCGGCTTTCGCTGCTAAATTTGGAGTGCCATGCATCGCCGATGGCGGTGTCCAGAATGTTGGCCACATCGTCAAGGGCCTAGCGCTCGGTGCCTCTACCGTCATGATGGGTGGATTGCTTGCCGGCACCACCGAGTCGCCAGGCACTTCGTTCGTTTCGCGAGAGGGCAAGCTTGTCAAAGCATACCGCGGTATGGGCAGCATCGATGCTATGCAAGATAAGAAGGCCGGTGCCGGTAGTAAGGACAGCCAGGCCAGTAACGCTGGCACGGCGCGGTACTTCAGTGAGGGAGACAGCGTCCTGGTAGCTCAGGGCGTGTCCGGGGCCGTAGCCCACCGAGGGTCCATCGGTAAGTTTGTGCCCTACCTAGCAGCAGGCCTCAAACACTCGATGCAGGACTGCGGCATGAAGAGCCTGAATGAACTGCACGAGTCTGCTGCTAGCGGGATTCTTCGATTTGAGATTCGCACGGCGAGTGCTCAACTAGAGGGCGGCGTGAACATGGAAAGCTACGAGAAGAAACTCTATGCTTGAATGTGGCGACATGGCGGATGGTGGGAGGAGTTGTAAAGCAAGGAGCCGGGGTTACTGAGCCGGCCGGTCCTTGCAATTGGCACTGATGAATCGCGTGCGTGATATGCAGACCCGTATGGGATTCTATAGTCCACAGGACAACTCTGAAATGTTACTTCTGATAGAAAAAAGTCCGGTCCATTAAAACGGAGTTTCATAGGCGTTCGGGGGGCTCAAGAGACAAAGGGAGGGCCATGTAAATTTCACAACCTGGGGCGTTGGCAAGGTTGCTGTGCTGTCTTACGGACGGTTGAGACACAGAATGCACATATAACGAGATGAGAACAAATGATGAATGCAAAGACTTGATGGTTCATGTCTAGTTGAGTTGCGGTCCTACTCTAACCGTTGTCAATCTATCTCCGAAGATCTTGACTTCCATAGCAAACACCCAAACCGCCATGTTGACTGCCTTGAAATGATCTGTACACCTAGGATACTCGAGGGACTGATGCACGCAACATAATAACAGCATATAGGTCAATCGTAGGGTTTGATGCCAGAAATCAAATTAAACCAAGGCGAAACAATAATTTTCTAAACCCATAACTCCGCAGATGGTAATTGTGCATATGATGATGAGATGCAATCCTCAGCACACGTGAACACATTAAAGTAATCAATCATCCATCATGACCCATTTCATCCCTGAAGGTCAACCAACCCACCAAGTTAAAACCAGTGCACCCGCGCGTCTATCCCGTTTATTCATGCATCATGCGCTCATGGCCATCTCGGGGGCTTGCCCGACGATAAGGTCCCATACCCGCCATCCCCGCCATCCCCTGAGTTTTTCTTGTTATTCAAGCCGCCCACAAGCGGCACGCCCTCGTGTGCACGCGCCTCCGGCTCATCATCAACGAAGACGTCCTCGGGCACGTCTATCGCATCCTCCGCATCGCCCGCGATGATGGTGGTCGGGCTCCGGCTCCGGCTCGTGCAATCGTCGCAGAATGTGATCGCGGCAGACGCGGCGTCGTCATCGATCTCCGTGTCGTCCTCGTCTTCGTCTTCGTCACCCCGCCCGTCCCCGTCATCAGAGCCGCGCGGCGCGCCGCTCGGCCCGTCGCCCTCGACGATCATCCACGCGGGGATCGCGCCGACGACGGCGCACGCCGCCAGGATCCACCAGGGGAGCCCGATGACGTCGTGCTTGACGCCCCAGGTGAAGGAGAGGCCGGTGATGAAGGGGCCGCTAGCGCGGCCCAGGGCGCTGAAGGTGGTGGCGAAGCCGTTGAGGGTGCCGAGGATGCTGAGGCTCGCGGCGCTGTTGGTGAGCAGGATGGTGGTGCAGGGGAAGCCGATGATGACGGCGAAGGCCTTGACGACCATGACGGCGAGCAGCGCCGCGTAGCGCGCGCCGCCGTCCTCGATCAGCACCGTGAACGGCGTCAGCACGTACACGACGGGGAAGGTGACCACGCACGCCTTGAAGCACGTCAGCACGCCGAGCCGCGCGCACAGCGGCGGGAAGATGAGGAACTGGATCAGCCCGCACACGACGCCGTAGAGCGTGAAAATCGTGCCGATGCGGCTGCTCTCAAGCCCGAAGCCGCCGCTGAAGACGAAAGGGAGGGACGTGTTCTCGGGCGTGTGCGCCTGTCGGGGATAGTTGAGAAAAACGGGAAGAACTTGGTCATAGGCGACGGAGTGTAGGGCGAGGAAGGTGTACGACACGAGGTTTATTACGCTTTGCCGATGGAAGACGGATCGCATGCTGGGCGGCGCGGGCTTCTCGATCACCGGGGCGGTTTTCGGGGCGTTAGAGGCCGTGGCCGGAGTCAGCAGCGGTGCCGAGGCCTCGGCATCTTGAAACGAGTACCGGTGAAGACGATTATCTCGCCGACGCGGGCGTTCCCGGAATGCTTCCGTGATTCGTTGGCCGATAACTAGACCCCAATCCCGGGAGTGGCGCTTGCTGTGGAGGGTCTCTTTGAGAAAGAGTAGGCCTGTGGTCAAAGAGATCATAAAAATCACCGATCCCATGATGTTAGGGAGGGCAAACGGAAATGCCTTGTGGAAGGCGCTGTCACCAAAGAGACCTGGCCATTGCTCCGCCGGCTTGGCGAAGAGACCGCCGAAGGCTGGGCCAAAGACTGACCCGACACTCCAGACTAAAGGCATTATAGAGAATGCTTTCGGCTGGAGCTCTTTCTCTGACACCATCTCGGCAACCATTGTTCTGATGATTCCAACTGCGATACTGTCAGTAACCCGAAGATATGTGGGACCGATATCAAATACATACCATTTCCATTGCTGGCCCCCATGATAGCACGAACAGTAATGGCCATTGGTAGACTCGTCGACATACCCCATATAAGGAAACACGTCATTGTACAAAGGAGGCCGGCCATGATTACAGGTTTTCTTCCAAGCCGATCTGAGGCTCTGCCCCATGGTACAGCCGTGACGCTCTGCGCTAGAGAGAAGACACAGCTAGTAGCGCCGGCCCATTTGGCGACTTCCTTTTTTTCAACGCCGAAACTAGCAATCATCTCGGGAAGATACGGGAACACAGACGTATAAGCAAGTGGCTCTGCGAATCGTGCGACAGCTAGATGTCCAGTTAGCCTCAAACATGCGATACAAGGAGAGAAAGTATCTGTCCGCGACGATGTGTCGTGCATTCCATTGAAGACATCCAAATATATTGTATGCTTGGTATCGATTTATAATGTCTGCAAGAAGCTAGCTGGTAAAGATGTCGACATCGCTATATCAACAAGTATGAAGCTTTCAGCTTTTTAGGGTCTTATACATGTTCCTCGGCGTAGGAACGAAACAGTAGTATATTGAAAGGCCAATACAGATATGTAAAGCAGCCATCAGGGTGCCGATGCCCACGAACAGCACCGTTTCTCCCAGGGACGGCGATGGCTAGAGAAGACCACAGAACTGGCAGCGGGGAGGACGTCCCCCTTGTCGAGAGGCAGAGGATCAGACTGACAATAGAGAAGGTTTATGATGCTTACCCAGTATTGCCAGCTGCTGAGCTGGCAATTTCGGGGGACCCTTCTTGGTGTTCATCTTGTTCCGGTCGTATGTCGTTCCCGCTCGATTCAGGACCGAAGCAACTTTAAAGAATTGGTTGCCCAGAAGGAATGTGGAATGCTCGAAACGACCCAGAAAAAACGCGGGCCCCAAAGCAGCTTTTAACTCTAATTGACAGCGGACCTTGTCCTTTCAAAGAAAATAGAGAAAATAAACGATCTCCGGGGGAGACCCGGGGGCGGCCTGAAAAGATCGTATGTGAGACTTGCCGGAGGCGCCTCAGACTTTGACCAAGGAGAAACAATGAAGGTGGTGGAAGCCGACCAACCAAATAACGAGAAGATGGCCACCGGCACTGATACGACGAGCGGACAGAAAACTCTTATAAAGAAAGAGAATACTACCTTACAACACCTACCCACTCGCACGCATACACAAGCGGGTAACGCTGGAGCCGTCTGGCGTGTCTGGGCTGCTAGGTTATGGCCGGCCTTGTCGACATCGCGTAAGCTTTTTCTCGTCATATGCCAATGTTCTAGACTAAGCCCAAAGCAGTGGTGGTTCGCCGCAGGGATGGTGTGCACTCCTGGGACCGCTTCGCTGCAGTCTCTGGTTTGCGGCTTACCGTAGCTAGCCTTCCCGGCTACGGCGTACTATGGAGCAGACAGTAGGGGAGCGGGCCACAATGTACACCAAGTACATATAGCACCTACATGATACCTATATAGATAGTTATGCAAAAGTCTCTCCTTCCAATTGTATGTTCGCCTTTGAGTACGAGAATTGGTCGACCCTGGGGTGCGGGGTGCACGTGCTACTGTATATACCTACATAGTTGCTCCAGTGGTGTTGCTGTGACTCTATGGAAGAGAAGGGGGGCTGGCTGGACCGCCCGTTGTATTGAAACGTAACAGGTATTCATCAACTCTTCTCTGGGAGCACAGGAGTCGAGCCGACACAACGACAGCGTTTGGACCCGGGACAGCCGGGGGTCGTACTGGCGAACCGGAGATTATGACGCTGGTCTTGAACCGAAAGCGGCAGAGGGGGTCGGTTACTTGATGAAGACAAGCAGCAAGGAGAAGCTGAAGGATGCGAATGACGGCAAATCCAAGTTCAATGTTGGTCACACGCCCAACGGGCCGGCCGGCCTGTGCAGCCGAGCCAGCCAGCCCCAGCCGCCTGATCAACTGAATGCAGGACAGGGGCTTGAAGCGGCACTCCCCTCCAGCCCCCGCGAAGGTCCACCTTGCCTTAGGTGGGGTGTCCGTGGGTTCCATCTGCATGTCCTGAGGATGTCTTGAGGATTAGAAATGCGACCTCATTGTCTAGCCATACGCAGTGTGTTCGTCCGTACTCCTGCTTGAATAGCTGCTTTCCCTGTCTCAGATAGGCTGTGAGCACCAACGTGCTCGCTCGGAGGTTTTTCTCTTCTTGTTGCATCTCGAATCGGTAGAAGGACGCATCACTACGACATTAGTATACGTCTACTCCCCAGTCTGCTTAAACGTCTGAACGTCGAATCTAGTATCGAAGTTTCGATCATCCAACTCGAAAACAACATTCGACACTACCTTAGGAACTTTAGGTAGGTAGTAGCCCGTAAGGTCCATTACATAACATGTTCTAGGAGGTATAGATAGATCGGATACACCGAAAATCCGACGTCGAAAGCGACATGTACATGTAGTTAGGTAAGCCATGGATGGTTCACTACATAAGTAGCAGCACGGCTACTAATATCATGCCAAGATCTTCTTTATCAGCGGCACACCCATAACGACGGCAATTGCTCGATGTTTACTGACCAGGAGAATCATGTAATTTGATACCTTGTAAGTCCCGAACACCCTGCAATGTGGGATGCTTGCAATAGATACGACACGGCTGTGATGAGAAAAAGAATATCGGCAGACTCACGTTGCTAGAAACTACTTCCTAGGTGGTTTAACAGGCTTAACATCCCCAATGGGAGTATAAGATATATCAGTCGTTGTTGACTGAAAGAAGATAATGCGAATACCTAGTACTTATACATAGTAGAGACATCCATTCAATGTTCTTTACGCGTTGTAGGGCGAAAGGCCAGAGACCCCACATCAGTGGTCGGAGGATCACCAATCCTTGGTACCCGATTGCAACATCTCCTGGGTACATTACGTCGGAGTGGAGAAACAATGCCGAGACCTACTTATCAGCTAAGGTTATCTCGACAGCTCGAGTGGAAGCATCCCTTATATCAACATCAACAACAACGACATTCCATCATCATCTCCAAGCCGTCATGAACCCGACCGAGTCTGATCTCGGACGAGATGAAAAGATGGCGAATGAGTCCACACCACTGATCACCACAGTCACTGTCGGCTCGGTTCCCCGACGCTACCCGCACCAAATCCTGCGCCGGTTTTGCACGGTCGCTCTAGGCTCCTCCCTGATTGCTCTCTTCGTCACCTTCCTAGTTTGTGTCGTCTTTGGGCCAGCGCATAGCACGGTTCCCGACAGGCCCGGACACGACGAGAAACGACTTACCTATGAGGAGCTTCAAGCCATTCTTCTAGATACCCCCAGCGGCCCGAGGGCTGCGGAATGGAGCAAATATTACACCTCTGGTCCCCACCTGGCTGGCCAGAATTTGTCACAGGTAAGTTGACATTGATACTATGGCACGGTCGTGATTATTCAATGTCGCGCTACAGGCCGAGTGGACGCGAGATCGTTGGAATGATTGGGGTATTGAGTCGGAAATCGTTGCGTATGACACGTACCTCAACTACCCAGTCGATCACCGACTTGCTATACTGGAGAAGTCTAAGGCAGACTCCGTCGACGCCGAGAGTTGGAAGGTTACCTTTGAGGCAACCCTGCGCGAGGATGCCCTCGAGGAGGATCCGACAACTCAACTAGAGACCAGCATCCCGACGTTCCATGGATACTCGGCTAATGGCAACGTCACCGGCTCTTTCGTCTACGTGAATTACGGGACTTACTGGGACTTCGAGGACCTCGTCAAGGCCAACGTCAGTCTCGCTGGAAAGATCGCCGTTGCGCGATACGGTGGTATTTTCCGAGGGTTGAAGGTCAAGCGAGCTCAAGAACTCGGCATGATCGGCTGTGTCATATTTACCGACCCTGGCGATGACGGCGAAGTCACGGAAGAAAATGGTTATGAAACCTACCCGAACGGTCCTGCCAGGAACCCATCCAGCGTCCAACGTGGAAGTGTCCAGTTTCTCAGTATTGCGCCGGGCGATCCGACGACGCCTGGCTACCCCTCTAAGCCAGGTGTGCCACGGCACCCCGTTGATAATTTCATCCCAAGCATTCCTTCCTTGCCCGTATCCTACGTTGAAGCCCTGCCGATATTGAAGGCTCTGAACGGGCATGGTCCGCAAGCCAAAGAGTTCAGTGAGTACTGGACGAGGAATACAGGCCTCGAGTACAAGGGCGTCGACTACAACATTGGCCCCTCGCCGGACGATGTTGTCCTCAATCTCTACAACGGACAGGAGTACAAGATAACGCCTATGTGGGATGTCATTGGCATTATCAACGGTACCATCCCTGATGAGGTCATTGTGGTAGGTAACCACCGTGATGCGTGGATCGCGGGTGGTGCGGGTGACCCGAATAGCGGGTCTGCTGTCCTCAACGAAGTCATTCGCAGCTTCGGCGAGGCTCTCGAGAAGGGCTGGAAGCCTCTCCGAACTATTGTTTTTGCTAGTTGGGACGGTGAAGAATATGGCCTGGTCGGCAGCACTGAATGGGTAGAGGAATACTTGCCTTGGATCTCCGCTGCCAATGTCGCCTACCTCAATGTTGACGTAGGCGTCCGAAGCCCTGTATTCCAGGCCTCGGCGGCGCCATTGCTCCACAAGCTACTCTATGAAGTGACGGCGCTGGTGCAGTCCCCCAACCAGACAGTCAAGGGCCAGACTGTGCGCGACGTGTGGGACGGGCATATCAGCACAATGGGCAGCGGTAGCGATTTCACGGCTTTCCAAGACTTTGCCGGGGTGCCGAGCCTTGATATAGGCTTTGGCGGGCAATCAGATCAGTCCCCCATCTACCAATACCACAGCAATTACGATAGCTTCCATTGGATGAGCGAGTTCGGCGACCCGGGCTTCGTCTACCACAAGACGATGGCCCAAATCCTCGGCCTCGCCGTCGCGAAGATAGCTGACACGCCTCTCCTAGCTCTCAACGCCACCGATTACGCTACTGCTTTGAAGGAATATGTCAAGAAGGTCGAGGCGAAGCTGTCGGCTTCGCAACTGGAGCTCACGACCGACGAAGAGCTCTTCGAATTCAGAGCCCGCACAGCCGCTGCCGAGGTCCTGGGTGACCCGGAGGCCTTCAAGGTATCGCTAGCCCGTCTCTACGAATCTGTCGGAAAATTGAAGTCGGCGGCGATCAAGCTCGATGCCAAGGCCGCGAAACTAGCAGAGGAGGCCAACGAACACATCCCTTGGTGGAAGTGGATCACCAAGCTGAAGCTGCTTCACGAGATCCGATCCACCAATACAAAGTATAAGGAGATCGAGCGCGCTTTCTTGTTCCCAGGGGGCTTGGACGGCCGGCCGTGGTTCAAGCATGTCGTCTTTGCGCCGGGTGTCTGGACCGGTTATTCGGGTGCCGTGTTCCCCGGGCTTGTAGAGAGTATCGACAACCAGGACTACGTCAACGCGGCGAAGTGGCTTGAGATTATTGATGGCTGCATTAAGCGCGCGACCACGACAATAGGGTGAGTCTACGTTGGTAGGGATTTGACTCGAAGCTTGGGTTAGAATGCATTGGAAATTGGATTATGTTATGCGACCAAAAACATGTTTCATTTCCTCGAGCACGAAGCTGGTACCTGCTGCGCGGCATAAAGGCATATTCCTACGAAATCAATTTAAGCGTGCGTATAGTGAACAAGGCTGTTTGATCATCATCCTGACTGGTTGGATAGCTGCGCCGGTTACCTTCAACTGGGGCTCTCATATGTAGGTGTTCCGAATAATCGGGCATAGTTTATAGAACGGCGTTATTAGGCGAGTCTCTTTCCTACAGATGCTCCGTGATCCAACAACTATAGCCACGGGCATGAATTAGCTTATACAACCATCATGTCTTTAAGACTGTGAAACTTTCAAGTCTAAGCGGAAGTATGGCAGTCCCGTATAACTGGCTTTTCTTGGGTGCTTACATATTATCAGCCGGGGGGTGTCTGACGGACTTGCAAGTATTACAAGGTATGTTTAACTATGTAGGTAGTGGGGAGGTGGCTGTGCTCTATAATGACAGGGAGGCAGGGGGGTAACAGCTGGACTCGGCAATTACAGGGGCATATGCCAATTTCAGTATACGAGTATTCTCATGTTAGTGGATATAATACCTGAGTGGGCTGCAACTTTCCTATGGGAAAGCATCCTCGTGGCCAAGCCTCGACGCGTCCAGGGATCGCCTCCACCATCGCATTGTAAGCCAGATCCGTGTTGGCGAAGAACGAGCTATTAGAATGTTGCGGTGGTCTCTCAGGCTAGTAGCGACAACGCTTCTTGCCATCTCAGTTGCTGCAGGGCCAACATCGCAACGGCATGTCAGCAAGCGATACACAGAAGAACGAGATGGCGTCAAATACGACGTCATCGAGCGTGCAGACTCTAAGATGTCCTTCGTCAAAAACTCGGGCATATGCGAAACAACGCCAGGAGTAAACCAATACTCGGGATACTTCTCGGTGGGGACTAACATGAGCATGTGGTTTTGGTGCGTTTTCGTCCGGCATGCCGCACTTGGAAGAAGGGGGTGCTGACTGCGTACTCGCTTCAAGGTTCTTCGAAGCGCGCGAGAATCCTCAAGAGGCACCACTGGTTGCCTATTTTGACGGCGGTCCTGGCCAAGCTTCTGAGTATGGGCTCTTCACGCAGAATGGCCCTTGTAGGTTTGTCAACAACGAGACGACGCCGTCGTTGAACCCTTTCAGCTTCAACAGCCACGCCAATATGCTCTATGTCGACCAACCGATTGGGACTGGCTTTTCGTATGGCGACACCAGTGTCAACTCAACCAAGACTGCGGCACCTATCGTGTGGAGCCTGCTTCAAGCATTCTATGCCGGCTTTCCCGAGTATCGGAGCCGTGATTTTGGCATCTTCACCGAGTCCTATGGCGGCCACTACGGACCCGAATTCGCGAGGTACATCTTGGATCAGAACCAGGCCATTACTCGAGGGGGCCTCCAGGGAGCAGAGATCAACCTAATCGCTCTAGGCATAAACAACGGCTGGTTCGCCGTGGCCATTCAAGAGAAGTCGAATATTGAGTTTGCGTACAGCAATTCATACAGGCAGTTGATCAACGAATCCCTCCATGACGAGCTCCTGGTTATATTCGACGCCAAAGCCAAGCCCGCGATCGACCAATGCGCAGCCACCGGCACGGATGAAGCTTGCGTGTCTGCTTGGCACACATACTTGGAGCAGATCGAGAACCCGTTGTTGAGTGCCATGCAGGCCAATCCCAACTTCGTCCTCGCCGATGTGCGGCCATCGGGGTTGAGGCCGCCCACGACACAGTGAGTAAGATCTAGAGTCATCCATTGCCGTTTTCGTGATATTTTGGGGAATACACGAGGACGACCCGTCTGGGTTATACGTAGGAGACGGAGAAAGAATCTCCGAAACATACCTATCTTTAGACTTCTAGCGTGTAGCTAAATTATCCCAAAGGAGAAGATGCTGACTCGCAATGTCGCAGTGTCGCTTATCTGCAAAGGCCAGACGTCCAGAAGGCACTCGGGGCAAGAGTAAATTATACGGATACTGGAGGATCAGCGGGTTTCTCTAAGACGGGCGATGGTAAGACACTGCCTAATGTCACAACTTAGCGGAGGAGCTACGTGCTGACTGGAGGGCAGATCCTCGCTCTTTTCTAGGTGAACTCTCGGCAGTGGTGCAAGCGGGCGTCAGGGTCCTGATCTGGACTGGCGACACGGATTATGTGTGTAACTGGATGGGCACGCTGGGGGTGGCAGACGCGGTCGAGTGGGCAGAACAGGAGACGTTCGCGAACAAGACACTGGAGCCGTACACGGTAAATGGCGTCCAAAAGGGCACCTTCAAGTCCGCCAACAACCTCAGCTTCATGCGCATCTTTGAAGCCGGCCACAATGTGCCGTTCTACCGTAAGTTCAACTGAGGTCCGCAGATAAGATGGTGAACGGAGGAGTGCTGACCTAGCATTGCGTTTGCAGAGCCAGAGGCGTCGTTGCAGATCTTCAAGCAGGTTATGGGTGCGGAAGGGTTGCTCCCTACGTGAGGCGTTTGTTCCGAACCGTATGTGTTTGAAGTATATGAGGTCCATACCTGGTATATGCCCACTTACCTACATTTAGGTACTTACATGTAGGAGGTACCTAGGTACCTGACTGTAGAAGTTGTGACGTACTGGCGGTACCTACCTTCGTATCGTAAGACCGTCTGGACTGGAGCGCGGAGACTATCCATGTACCTTAGGCACCATGCAATGCAATATGCACCCAGGCCCTTAAGCCGCATAGAGCGAGATCCCGCTGACAAATGCATAAGATAGGTAAAGTTTCGACCATAGGTACAGGTAGCTCCGATGGCCTGCCTGCTCTGGAGGTGGTGCACATCTAGACCGCCCAGCAACATAAGGACACAGCAACATCCATGGGTAGGAGATCGCGAGCTCGACGGTTGGATGCCGTCAATATACGTGCACCGCCTTGTTTGGTGATGGATTGTTTGCCTAGCGGGTAGCAGCCTCAATTGTAGCCCTCGCAAACCGCACACTTACTCTCTCTTAATGGTTGCCTCTCTTTTCACCTCCACCCTCGTTGGTGACTCCGCAGGCAGCCTACAGCATGTTAGCCGTCTCCCTCCGATCAATTGGATCAGAGTCTCAGCCTTGTTAGGGGAATCAAGCTGAAGGGTGTCACTACAGCTGCAGCTTCGAATAGGCTCTGCAACCATTGGCTCTGGCTCATGCGGCATCTCGTTATATAAGTGATACTTGGTCTAGATACAGGTAGGCAACCTGTCTGCCTATGGACCGCGGCCTCTTCAAGGCTCACCAAGCGGGTAGCACCAGGTCCCGGTCTCCCACATGATCGGGTGTACCATCTTGCAAGACGATAAGAACTTGAGCCCGCCCCCTCTTCATCAGGGCCTAGGTTCTCGTCCTTACTCTGTTTTCAACTACTAGCCTACGCTCGCATTCCCTTCAATCCCCTTCACACGAAGAACTACATCAGCCAACATGGATGACAGCAGTTCTACTGCAAGCTTCGAGGAGATTGGTCCCTCTTATAGAGACTACCAGCCTGCCGCAGGCTTCAAGACAAGCGAGGAGACGAGCATTGAGAAGCTCAAGTCCCTCATTACGAAGTCGGCCGCGAAGGGCACCGTCGCCCCAGAGCTTGCTGCGGAGGAGGTCCCCGATGTTTGCTATGTTCTCCAGTACAAAGGATGGCAAGGAAAACTCGTCGATAGTCAGTTTGACCATTCTGTACCCCCTCCCCCGACACTACATTTCATCACATGCATCTTAAAAGAATGTTAGCGGCATCGCGATGCCATGAAATCCTGCCAAGCTTGATTTCATAGCATGAAATGGCTGACTACTGAGGCTTTAGTCCGTCGCAGCTCTGAGCCCATTAACATTCGGCCTGATGACATAGACCAGGACACACCTTGTCCAATGAAGAAGCCAGTCCTTGAAATCGTCACAGAAGTATCAACCTCGCTTGTCGGCGGGCGTCGCCATCTTGGTCACCACCGCCCTCCCCCGCCACCGCCTCCTGATCATACGTGGTTTGACGACTTCGACGGACCCAGTCCGTATCCTCCCCGGCGCTGGAACCATTCCAGACAGACGAAGCAAAAAGGTGGTGAGGTAAAAGTTGCCAACGTAGAAAGGACCTTTATGGTCATCAACTCGGTCCACCTAATCAACGCACTCAAGGCCGTTGTAGGATATTATCCTGGCACATGTTTCTCCGAGAATAGTGTTAGGATCAGAGCCCCCTACCGGGTTTTGATTCACCATCGCGCAGCTCTTGCTAGTTACAAGGTCAACCAGCCAGAAGGCCACGACGAGGAATATGCTTCCACCACTGCCAATCATATTGACGTGCTCCTCGCGTTCCTTGCGAAGACTCTTGGAGAGCAAATCCACGAGGAAGAGAGGCGCCATAATAGTTCCACCCCTTCGGCTACTTTTGGCATGCTCTGGCTTCTCCTGAAGCCCGGAGAGATAATATATGCCAAGCACCAGTATGGGTGGAATCCGTCTGTAATATCCAGTGTTGATTACGATTCGCTGGACACCGAAGATGACGTCGAGCACTACACCGTCCACTGTTGGAATATCACATATGACATGGGCAAGCTTTGTCGCACGATGTCCTCATTCGAGATCGATCCTTTCTCTGGAGTGGAGGCAATTACAAATCTCCCCGTTGTTCCGGGTCGTTTCTTCCGAGGCGAAGGGGGTGCGACGGACCCCGAGGATGTTACGGCGAAGCAGATCAGTCTTGGTCGAATAGTCTGGGAGCTTTCCAAAGGGCCAAGCTACATGTCTTACGACGGGAGTCTTGTCCAGAAGGACGGTTTCCATGGCATGGACTATTCTAATATCGCAACTGGTTACATGAGTGGTCGTGTCATTGTTGACTGCGAAGGATTCTCACGATTCTACATGAGAGGCCCGGGAAGCAACGGGCGAGCGTACCCTCTTCCTTTGCAGCCTCCCTCCACGACCTCAAAGGACATCCTACCTCATTTTGCGCCTCGCTGCGGTTGCAATGCCTGCATGGAGGGTTCAAACGAAAGCTTGGGTCCTTTTGCCGGCTTTGAGGAGATTGACCCAAAGGAGGACGACGCTCCAAATAATGACCTCTACTTCTTGGTCCTCACTAAGATCGTATCCGGGTTCGTCCTCGGCGAAAGACGCTGGGGTCACTTTAACGTTGAATATCTCGAGGAAATAAAGTTCGACAAAGAGGCATTCAAGTATCTTGTGCTCGATGATGAAGTCAAGCTCACCGTGAAAGCCCTCATGGGCAAGTTTGCTAGTGCCAAGGGCCAAATTAGCTCATGGCCGAAGGACTTTATCAAAAACAAGGGGCAGGGTCGAATCTTCCTCCTCCATGGCTCTCCTGGTGTCGGTAAGTAGCCTACAAGAGAAAAAGAAAGAAAAAAAAGCCTTGAGATGATATCCTAATAGTACGCAGGCAAGACGTGCACCGCAGAATGTGCTGCTGAGCTGACCCACCGTCCTCTCCTCGCGCTGACGAGCGGCGACCTGAACACGCAATCGCTCCACGTGGAGAAGAACCTCGAGTACTTCCTGCAGCTGGGCGAGCGCTTCGGCGCCATGGTGCTGCTGGACGAGGCGGACGTGTACCTCGAGTCGCGGCAGGCGATGGACATCTCGCGCAACGGGCTCGTGTCCGTCTTCCTGCGGGCGCTCGAGTACTACCGCGGGGTGCTGTTCCTGACGACGAACCGGGTGCAGGCGTTCGACGCGGCCTTCACGTCGCGCATCCACGTGGCGCTGCACTACCGGGCCTTCAGCGACGCCGACCGCGAGCGCATCTGGCTGCACAGCTTCGAGCGCCTCGACCGCGACGGGGGCGGCCGCGTGCGCGCCGCCGTCTCGGCCCGCGAGTACGCCTGCGAGAGCCGCAAGGTCCGCGGCCTCCGCTGGAACGGCCGCGAGATCCGCAACGCCCTCCAGACCGCCGTCGCGCTCGCCGAGAGCGAGGCCCTCGACGACGGCGCCGACGTGGTCACAGTCACGGACAAGCACCTGCGCGCCGTCGCCAGGATGAGCCGCGGGTTCAAGAATTTCCTGCGTCAACGCAAGCTGAGGGGGGCCGATGGTGGACTCGATGAACACGAGGAGGGGGAGGAGGAGGCGGCGGAGGGGGAAGAGGTGGAGGAGATGGTGGATGAGACGGAAATCGAGGAAGAGGGCGATGAAATCTATGATTAAGTTACGACTGTTGACTTTGGGCTGCGTTTAGTCTAGCTGGAGTGTCATGAACACGATCTTTTTTTTTCTTTTTTCTTTTAATAGATAGGAGGCAGGCTCCTTTGCATACCGGGTCGCCCTGGACCTTCGGTGAGGAAGCTGACGATGACAGTAACGTATGATATCGAGCCCCGTCGTTGACGAGACTCGTATTCCACGATTTAACGCCCACCTTACCAATGCCCACATTACTGATCCTCCGTATGAGAGTAGGAATATCTTTAGGCGTGCTTATCATAATTATGGGATCTATATTCCTTCAGCAAGAGTGGATAAAGTGAGAGAGATATTTGATGTTTTAAGACAAACAGGCAACCGATTATCGGGGTGGAATACCTGACAAGCTTTTGAGGCTCTATGATGGTGTGCTTGGAGTCTTAGACGACGCACATGGGAGGTCAGGCACGGCAGGGAGCGGCAGGCAGCGACAAAAGCAGGGTCCTGCCCCCTATTATTTTAGTACGCAGTAGTGTCGAGTGGTGGGAATGTTGAGGGGTCTCGTGAGATTGCATGTCTGCATGTCTGCATGTCTGCATGTGCTTCTTACTATTATCGCCAAACGAGCAAGCCCCAGCCCTAAAAAGGGAGCGCGCCTCTCTCTGTGAGGCCAAAGGCCAGGCAGCACAGAAACTGCCAGACCCCGATTTTCTGGGGAACATGCCGATAAGACGAACTGCTGTGGTAGCTATCGTCAAAAGGCTCCACGCGGTCATTGAGGTCGCGATGCGGTGGACCATAGGTCCATACTCGTTATGGCACAACTAGTTCATGTGCGTGACCGAGCAGCCCAGGAGCAGAAGCATGGAGAGAACCTTTCAGCAATTCCCGGGGTTCGTGGTGGAATCCAGCCTCCACTGGTCCATACGGGTCCAGTACTTCGGATGTAGGTACGGGCGGGTATTATCTCCTCCTACCCTACACCTAGCTGGGCATGTATGCGCATGTATATGAGGGTCCGCTAGTTAAGGGTGCATAAGCGCCGGAGCAGGACTTTGTTGAGCTTCTGGGTCCTCTTTTTTCAGCCCTACCAAAACGTCTTGATAACTGAGTCCTATGGGCAGACATTATCAGAGCAGCACTCAAGCTACGGTTCCTTTATTGGGCACATTAAATCGCTTTGACAAACCGAGGCCCTGCAGCGAAGAGCTGCTTCCATGGTCGAGAATGAGTCGAACCACCTCGATCGACCTTGTCTCAACTTATTGATATCTTGCCCATCATCCGAACAAAGTGTTTTTGCAAAGCGGAACGCAATCGTGATTATGCATTAAGGGGATGCCATACCGGAGAGATGGCTACTAAAGTGAAAGTCATACATTTGTCGTGAAAATTTACATAGTCGTACATGATAATAGAAAGAATCCCCAGTCATCCTATCATCGTCCCAGCCAAATCCCGGCTTGGTCCCTCTGAGATTATCATATCACGTGTCATATACCAGGTGAACCCTCCAGAGCCAGGATGCTGAACGGTGCTAGCCGTTCGCCCTTCCACTCCACGAACCCAAACAAAAAGCAGCCAACCATATTGGAAAATCAGAAGGCTCAGGCGGTCTCGCGGGCCGTCTTGATGCGTTCCTCACGAGCCTTCTCAGACCATGGGAAGTGGAAGACAGGGACTATGAAGAACGAGTTGCTGCGCGCGAGTTAGTTTCAGTCATGCCATGGGCCAGATGGTGAGCTAGCACATACCTGGAATCAGCGATACCGGCAAAGGCATTGTACCAAGCCAGGAACGCAGAGAGCAGTCCAAAGCCTCCGCCGGCCTGTTGGAGACGGAGGGCCGAGCCGGCGGCACCGTTGCCCTTGGCGAATTCACCACAAGCCAACATGAGGAAGGCGAGGTCGAGGGTGAGGAACAGCAGGAAGAACATGACGGTTGACCGCAGCGTACACATGAGCAGGATAAAGGTGAAGATAAACCAGCCCGTCAGGAAGAACCCCAATACCGAGGCCTCGTCCGCCGGGCTCTCGGTATAGTCATCGAGGACATGAAAGCCGGGTGTGAGGACGATGGCGTACGAGATCCAGAAACCGCCGTACGAGGACAGCGCGGTGGCACCAAAGGTATTGCCCACTGCCATCTCCCTGTACCGTTGTAGTTAGTGGACAGGATCGCAACAGTGGCAGAGCAGTGTCGCTACTTACCACATGCCGGCGAGAAGCTGCACGAGACCACCGTAGCCGTAGGCAAGGGACAGGGCAATGTTCGGGACCGCAATGCCCCGAGTACCGACGTTGACGAGAGATAGCACGAAAGTGGTCAGGGCGAAAGCTGACAGGCCGAGCGGTGCCGGGTTGGCCAGCTTCCTCGCCGTCGTGGCCCTGTACAGGCCGGGCTGGAATTCACCACCGAAGGCAGCGAACCGGGGCTCGGGTCCCGAGTGGGCGTGAAGAAGCGGGTTGCCGCCATAGTCGTAACGCTGGACGTTGGAGGCGCCATTGATCTCGGACCCGGTGGCAGCGCCGGCGCCGGTCTCCTTGTCGATGGTGTCGGCCATGGCAGGCTACAAAGGCTAGGGTTCTTGCTCCGTCTCGAGTCTTACACGCAAGGGCTCCTTCGGTAACGAGAGCCGAGAGTACGAGGGTCCAAGCGTACGGTATGTCGTGCCTCAGGGTAGCTGAGAAAGATATGGCGGAGTCGGACTTAACGTTGACTGGTTACCCGCGGCTAGAGATGAAAAGAAGGCGACACTCAGCTGAGAAGTCCGGGAGAGGGCAACGCTTTTTAAGTGCGAGGACGGAGGGGGGGGGGTGGAGACGAGGAGACAGGGGGGGAGAGAATATGTACCCACATCGATTGGCTAAACCAACTGGGGCATGCGGAGAAATAGACGACTTCTTTTTCACGCACGTTTGGGGAGGGGGGGTGTTCCTTCCGACCTAGTTACATTAGCAATGGGAGCAGGGGTTGCTTGCTCGAACAATCTACCTAGTCCCAATTGCTCGACTGGCTAGTGGTGTGGAGAGAGTCGGGGTTCAGGCCAATACCTACCTGGGTAGGTAATCACCCAGGTAGGTAATCAGGTACAGATTACCTACCTCCTACGAGTATGGATGTCTACTGTCACAATACAGCCACTTGCAAATATTATTGTGTCGGCCGTCTGCGAGGCGGCCGAGGCAAGTCCTTAAGTAGGTAGGTACACAGGTAATTGGGGATGCTATGTAGCTAGGTAGGTACTGTGGAATCCGTAGGTACTTAGCAAGTAGCCATTGGCAGGCTAGGTAGGTGCCTACCTACGCTGTAGCAACCAGTGCGACTACGTAATGCTACGTCGAATTTAGGTAGAGCCATGAATGTGCGGAGACTGGTTGGCCTGACTTGGGGTCGTCAGCTACCCCAGCATATCGAGCTACTACCTAGATCCGACTGCCCGGAGGTAGGTATGTAGCTCTGTAGGTAGGAGGTAGATATGGTGCGATGGGTTGCATGGGAGCTTTCTCCGCATAAAGTATCCTACCTACCTAGGTAGGGACAGGCAGGCAAGGATTAACCGAAACTACGTAGTTACCCAGGTGTTTATTCCGCTCTGCCGAGACGGAGATAGCTCCTACTTGTACACGTACGGTACAACGGTATGGGGAGGAGGAGGGTTGGCTGATATATAATACTATTAGAGAGGGAGGATTTGGGGCGCCTAGGACTCGTTTTTGTGTGTGTGTGTGTTTTTTTTTTCCCCTTGGCTATCCCTGTTCGGTGGGTACCGATGCTGTGATGCGATGGTCGTCAAAAACCGGGGTAGAGCTCGTTGTTAGATGAGCCCGGACGAACGGTTTGAGTTCAACCTTGCTTGTAAAGTCGATTTTATTTGAACGTCAGTTCATTTGATCATCCTGAGCTGCCTGATCATCTTGATGACTGCTGCCCCTCAGCCGCCCCAGCTGCCGCCCCCTGCTGCCGCCCCTGCACCCTGATCTCCTCGTGGCCGGAGAAGAGCGGCGCAGGCCCACTTCATCTACTCGCTAGTCTCATCCAGTCTGCCAGTGAGGTAATCCTTCTTGGGGCAATGGAGAAGCGGCTTGGCCTAATTCCAATTCCATCTTGCAGTGTGGGATCTTTTGGAACTACCTAAACCTTCAGTTGGGTACCTACCTAGGTAGAATGTGCAGTACGTTGTACCCGTGTACCTACCAACGACTTTGCATGCAGCGTACGTGCACACATGCATGCCTTACCGTCCATCACGACACCTACAACCCAGCGTTATTCATCATGGCACTTTCCACCGTTGCTGCGAGGTTGTGGGTGTCACGATATTTGCTTTACAGAACGGTTAAGCGGGTGGCTTCTACCAATGAGGAGGATACGAGCATTCATACAACACCTAGGTAGGCACCGTAGGATATCGCCCCGACAAATTGGCTACGCATATGTTAGACAGGAATATACTTAGTGTGTAACGAGGAGACAGTGCAACGGTCGCTGGCAGACCTGGCAAGAATTTTCGACAATGCGTAAAAAGAAAACACGCTCAGAAGTAAGCAGACACGGGTTGCGAGATGCTTGGAGGTTCTACTTGGCGACTGTGTTGGCTTGGCTGGAAAATGCTTCGGTCTAATAAACACAATGCACGATGTAAAATTGGACATAACGTGCTGCCTTGGTTGATTGGCTGCAGTGGCCGCGTTTTGATATACGACTTATCTCACCCGAACAACCCATTTATCCCATGTTCAAATTTTATATTTTATCGCTGGAAGAGTGTACACCCCCCACTGGCGTTGGTCGGGGAGGACTTCTGTATGTTTTTATCTTTGACTTGAGGCAGAGGACGAGCGGCCACAGAGAGAGGATCTACGCAAAGATCTCAGTGCTACGTGCACGTATGGAGACGATTATTAATATACTGCGTATACTTGAAGGCGAGAGGCTCCTTTCGCTTTCTGCGGTGCTTCCGCACTTTGGGGAAGGGCTAGTCGCCGTCTAATCACAACAGCGCCAAGGTCGTAGCCGAGTTCCTTGGAAGAGTTTTTACCCCGTACGAGTAGTACGTCAGCCGTCACTTTTAGTCGAGCTACTGATACTAGGGCGCCGGTCGACAGGTACCTACCTAGGTAGGTATGAGGCATGTAATGCTAGGTACTAGGTAGTGTAATGCGGTATTGTGAGTGGTCAAGGCGTCCGCCATCTACTATGTAGGTAGTAAGCAGGGACATTAGGTAAAGATGAAATTTCCACCAAACGGGACATCGGAAAACCCATCGCTATAATACATGGAACATTTTTCACCCCCCTAACAGTACCTATGGATACTTTATGGCGGCTAAAGTCTTGCGCGACTCGTGTCCACGTGGTACACTGCGTTCATAGCACAGTAGCGGCAATATAGTGTGTCTGTGTGTGCAGGTAGGCGGTCTGGCAGAATTGGGACTGCGGAGCCCGAGGGTCTGGATCAACTATCGCGACACCACCCTACGACGTACTACGTGAGGTAGTACACGTACCTGCCTGCTGTATCACCTACGCAGTAGCATACATACCTACTACATACCTACTACATACCTACTACATACCTACTACGTGTAGGACCTACAATTCCCCGAATGCACGCCAGAGAAAAGCGGCTTGGAGTGGACGTCCCCGGCCTCTTCGTCGGCCACGGAGTCTCGGGCAAGACGATGCCCGCATTTCTTGTGTAACCTCCCTCCAGCTTCGTCAGAGCGGGGGAACTCATTCCCCTCACTTTCTCCTCTTCCTCCACCACCATAGCACGCACTACATACCTCCTACTATATGAGTAATTCCCTACATGCCTAGGTGCATGGGTAGATGCACACATCATGTGTGCGTGGTGGTCTCCAAGAGCCTCCAGTGAAAGCAATTGGAACTCGAGCGCTCTTCTCCCCAGGGTACTTAACGGGGTTACGTAATACAGTCGTGGAGTCACTTGTTAGAGGTTTGGGTTAGCAGGTTCAATGTCATATCCAATGGCCTGGCTGGGCATGGCTTGGCTTGGCTTGCCTTACCCCGGATCGTCCCCCCACAGCATACGATCGAGCTGTCGTGGCTGGAAGCTGGAGAGCGCCGTTTCCGTGCAATTATTTACTTCGTGCTTCTGCCGAATTACCGCGCGGGCCTTGGCACACGAAGGAATCTCGGCACAGAAGAGAAGACGGAGTGCATGCATGTACACTGCTGCGTAGCTTGTATATATATATATATATATATATATATCCATATATATACTATAGTAGGCACTGTCTTAACCTTTGTCATAACAAAATATCCGTGATTTTACCTACCAAAGCTCTCTCGCCAGAGGCGCCGGCCTCGCTCCCCTGTAACTAGATAACTTGGCGTGCCTCGTGTCCTGCTACAAAAGGTAGTAGTTATGTAGTGCTCTACATCCTACAGGTGTCATGTGTCTATATGCACACCCTCCCGTTTGACGAAAGCAGTCCGTCATTGGTATGTACAATGCAATGCATCCATTATAAAATTCCGCGGCGCAGAGGCACAGCGGAAAAGCTCCGTTGCACTGCAGATAGGAACCTTAGGTAGAGGGATTTCAACGACACCTCCCTACTAACCACAGACTTAGCAGATTGAACCTCTCCAGCTAGATGCATAAGCCCACTGGGTACACGAAAGGGGAAGGGGGCAGGAGCGGAAGGATAGGAAGGGGAGGGCCACTGAATAACATTGTTCGAGAAGTGGGTTGTACTATGTAGAAATTTGATCGGCATATGCCATTGGGATACCTCTAGGTTTAACGTCATCCATCACCATTCGTGCCGAGCTCTCAGCATCGATCGACAAGCCAAGCCGGCGCAGCGGAGGACATGCGCAGTTGGCGCAGACCACGGATATCGTCAACTTTGAGCTGTCCTCTTGAACATCCTAAATCTCCCAACACGAATTGCAATCAAATCTCCTCCTTTCCTTCTTTCATTCTTTCTGAATGAATGCGGCAGTGATAGAAAAACACGTCTTCATATTGCTGGCATGTCCATAGACGTCGCTAGCACAGGGTTCACCAATGTGTATTGTATGAGGTGAAGTTCAGGCCTTGGTTATCCCAGAGGTTTAGCTCTAATGTCATTGCTGTCATTTGCCATCCATTCATTGTCTGCGGACCTGCGATGTATGGATATCAACAATAACTAAACATACCTAATTGTTAATAGCATAGCTGCGGATGCTACGTATAGCTTGCCTGGTTTCCTGCAGCTGACACAGCGTCTCATTTGGTATGAGAGGGTTATGAAAACCCAACTGATCCATCGCGTGCTTAACCGGCCGTATTCAAAATACGAAGCGGCCTTTCGAGAGAAGGGGGTAACAGGCAGTTCAGTTCACACTAAGATTCCAAAACTACAGTCTCCTTTGCCGGCTGCGACAGCTCTTCGTTTCGGGAGGCCGACTACGGTATCGTACCGTACTTTTGATCTACACTTGGGAAGGTCCCAGCCCCTTCATAGACCTAGACCGTGAGATATTGCTCGACAAGCTAGAAGGCGAGCTGGGCACCACCTCGATACCTCTACATGCCCTTCGTACTCAAGTACCACGGCCTTGTGGCTTGTTCATAGAGGTTGAGAATTTGGTAGGTTTCGTCATAAGGCAAGCACATGAACGTTGGTTGTACATGTAGGCTTTTGCCTCGAACCGCTCGTTGGTGGCAATCTGGCTGCTAGGTCGGTCAGTCTGGGGGCTTGCTTGCACCAAATGAATCGGATTGCACGGCCTGGGATGTTGCTGCAACAAAGACCAGAGCTAAACGAGGCTCTTATTGGTTAGCATCGAGGAGGCCATTGGCATATACGGCACGAATCCAGTTGGTGTGGGGGTTACATACATGTAGGGGAAAATAGCTATTGGAAGCTCGATGAAACTATTACGATACAGAGGACTGCACAATAGTCCCGTACGAGATATTTCACAATTACTATAACTAACACATCGTGCCATGGGAAACATTGTCTTGTTGTTCATCCTACCTATCCTTTCGCGGCTAGACCTTCCCAATACTTTCTTTCATGAGACTAGTACACAGACCTACCAACGCCTCATCCTTCTGAACCCCTCTCGACAGATAATCGACCGAGAGAGCACATTCTCGCTTCGGTAGGCAAGAGATGCTTGTACAGATCATGACATAAACATTGGGCAATCAATTCAGCCCATAGAAACATCATCGTCATCCCCACCGCCGCCTCCATCTCGAGGGCCGGACTCGTTCAGGTCCGGCATCCAGCCTTTCGGTCTCTCATTGCCTCGCACGGTCACGCCGTATCCTAACCTCTCCACCTTACGCACCTGCTCGAACATGATGCTCAACTTCTTGGAATAGGTGCCGGGTTTTCCGCCCACAGTCGGGCAGATCTGCAGCATGGAGCTCACGTCCTGCAAGTCCTTCAGGATGGTCCGCGGTGGCTGCTGGCCTTGCTCCTCTTCCTTATCCGAGGAGGTGGCTGCCCCGGTAGGAATTCCGCCGGTCAACGCCGTGACCGAGGTAGCAAAGCGCATCATTTCGCCCGTGAGGTCGAAGATGCCGAACACATAGTCGGGTGGCGTCAGCGGAATGTCCGCAGGCAGGGCCTCCTGTGTCTGTTGTGGCGTGATGAGGCCCTGGTACTGCAGGTAGTGGGCAAAGGAGATGGCCTCGACGAACTCCTCCAGACAAATGAGCGGGTACCGCCAGCGATTCATTCCGGCCACATCGGACTCGATAGTTGCCAGTAGCTCAGCTATTTCTTTCAGGCGCTCGTCGTTCTCAGCCTGGATGCGAGCCGGAACCGGCTGCCTGAGCTTTCGCACACTTTTAAGTGGTGGGTCAGTGTGTCTGGTTCACGTTGGATGCACACGAGAGAAGTCGACGGTGACTTAAAGCACATACCGTTGCAGCGAGAAGATGCTATTGCCTTTGTTAGTGATCGAGGTACCGACGATGGGTGAAAAAGAAGAGAGAGAGGGGGGGGTTGAAGAAAAAGGAAAAGAGTAGCAAGCTTACATTTTCTTGCTGAGCGCAGTGACGTCTCTCGACACCTTTCCTATCTTCATGCGACGGTCATGATGCTCGTCCAACTCATTGCGGAAGGACTCGAACATGGAGGTATATGCATTACGGGGCGCATCCTTTGGTGTGTCCCGGGCCTGCCCGGGCCTGTCCACCTTCTCTCGGCCTTGGTGGTCTCTCTTAATGCCACTCATGTCGGATTTACGAGATTGTGGCACTATCACGTCGGAAATTGCTATTTAACTGTGTCTGGATAGGTATGACGACGATGACGACGACGACGATGATGATGATGATGATGAACTGAGTGGCTGCACAGATCTCGCTGACAGACCAGCAGACGCAGGTCGACCACACTGCGTAGATAGCTACATGTCGGCAGCTGTTGGGTACCCTCGCAACGCTCATATCGTTGGCCGGCAGCAGCTGTCAGGCTGATTGTAGAATGACAACGCGACTTTAACCGAAGAGAAGCCGATCCTTGACCCTCGCCCCCCCAAAACTCGATACAACCCTGATGGAATGACCAAGACGCAAGTGAAGGCAGGGGGAAGATGTTTTGGTCTCGAATGGGATTATCTATCATCACATAAAACCTGAGTTTTAAGTACCTGAAGTGTGTTGATATTGGCCCTCTTCAGCTTAATAAGTGCTAGTGCTGGCCACTTGTCAGGTAGTCTATCTGTCTTTGTCATCACCTCGTTCCTCAATGAAAGCCAACCCCTGACCCGACAGCCAAAGCTCGTACTGGCGCACTGGCAGGCAGGATGTCGCCATCAATCACGCCGCTCATTTCGCGGTATAGCACGCTCTTCGCTGCGGCAATCTTGCTGCGGGCCGCAATGCTCCTCTACGGGCTGTGGCAGGACGCCAACTCGCCCCTCAAGTACACCGACGTCGACTACCTAGTCTTCACCGACGCGGCACGGTTTACCTTCTCTTCCCCTTCAGCCTCGCCATACACGCGCGAGACCTACCGGTATACGCCCCTGCTCTCCTGGCTCCTGTACCCAACCATCTGGCCTGGGACGTTCTGGTTCTCTTTCGGCAAGGCCCTGTTCGCTGCCGCGGACCTGCTGGCGGGCTACCTGATCATCCTTGTGCTCAGGGGCCACATGGGCATGACTGCGGACCGCGCGTGCAAGTTTGCGGCCATATGGCTTCTGAACCCCATGGTGGCTACGATCAGCACGCGCGGTAGCTCGGAGGGGTTGCTAGGCGTGCTGGTCATGGCGCTGCTGTGGGCGGTGCTCGAGAAAAGGGTCGTGCTCGCGGGCGCGCTGCTAGGACTAGGTGTCCATTTTAAAATCTACCCCTTCATTTATGCGCCGGCCATCGTGTGGTGGATGGACGGCGAGCGCGTCGGTCAGACGGAGGGGAAGAGCATCAAGAGCAAGGGCGTGGAGCAAGTTGGTGGAGGGGGAGCCAGAGAGAGTTTTGTGGCTTTCATCACTCCAGAGCGCATCACCCTAGCGGCTGCCAGCCTCGCGACGTTCCTGGGCTTGAATATAGCCATGTATGCGCTCTACGGTATGCCATTCGTGACGCACACGTTCCTCCACCATGTCACGCGGATTGACCACCGGCACAATTTCAGCCCCTACAACGTCCTGCTATACTTGACCTCGGCGTACCCGAGCTCCGCGCTTCTAAAGGTCGAGTCAGTAGCCTTCGTGCCGCAGATGCTCCTCTCCACGGTCCTCATGCCCCTCGTCGGGGCCAAGAAAGACCTGCCGACCACGATGCTGGCGCAGACATTTGCCTTTGTAACGTTCAATAAGGTCTGCACTAGCCAGGTATGTCGCGTCCGCCTCCTTGTTATCCGTAACACGAAATCCGACTTACACCATGCGACCAGTATTTTCTTTGGTATATGGTCTTCCTCCCCCTTTATCTCCCCTCCTCGTCCCTCCTCTGGCGTCCTTTCCTTGGCCTCTCCGCCCTTGGACTCTGGATCGCGGCGCAGGGCATCTGGCTGCAGCAGGGCTACAGTCTCGAGTTTCTAGGCCAGAGCACGTTTGTCCCGGGCTTGTGGACAGCATCACTAGCTTTCTTCCTAGCGAATTGTTGGATCCTGGGCCTCATTGTGGACGACTTGGGAACCGCTGGTGTGAGATGAAATCCAAGAGGAGACAGCCGGCGGAAGACATGCACATATATATGCGTGCATATGTACGCATATGTACGGGCTGTATTTCAGCAAATCTGGCAGAAGATGACGGTGGGAATAACGGTGCGGTCCTATGGGCTACATGACCAACCCTCAGAATCCAAAGGTGCCCTTGTGCAGACACAGTATATATATATATATATATATATAAATTCGAACAGATGGCTGGCTGCCTACAACGATGTGAGCATGAGCCCGACAGTGATTCAAATTTAGGTTGGAACTATCCCAGTCGCATTATGAGCAAGCATTGTATTTTGCTACACTATGGATTGGCCTTGATCTACAGTAACGCTATGCTACATGTCGGTTTGAAAACATCAACTCTAGTACAACAGCAGTTTGTGAAGCAATGCCGTATTGCTTCCGAAAGAAATCATTGCTGTGGGTATTATTCGCGTCCTGACAAGCCGGTGCTAGACTCTTCCCCCCCCCCCTCCCCCTTCAGATCTCGCCATAGAAAGTCAAATCTTCCGTCCCTTGCTTTTTGAGCCAAGTCTATCCGTACCGAAAGGGGGGGAAAAGGAAAAGAAAAAGAAAAACAGAAAGCCGACAACCGCACACAGATCCGTTTGCTCCATCGCCACGCAAACTCCATATTAAAGGACCCTTCCAGACATCACTGGCCACGGCCCCCTTCCCCGAATTGCTTCGTACTAGGTGGGGATGAGAGGGGAGATGCTTATTAACATCCTGTCAACACATGCCCATAGAAACTTTCTGTTGTCGTCGTCTCATGTAATCGTTGCCTGAGAAGCGCCTGTAAAGTTTTGCGATTCACAGGATTGTGATGCCTCCTGAAAGCATAGCGTAATTGGCCAGTTTAAGAGAGAGCACGCGCGACTTTGGGAAGTCTGGGCTAATAACCAATCGGCCCTCCTTATTATAGCCGACCTCGCCGAAACTCTCCACCATCTCCTCGAAGCGAATGTCAGGTCGTACGCGGTTGATTTCCGTTACGATCTCGTCGCTCCATACCCCCGAGCACCAGCCGTCCTTAATCATGAAATAGGGGTTTAGGGGTGGAACGGGCGAGTCTAATTATTAGAACCTCGTTAGCGTTTTCAGCTGGGGATTGGGATGAAAGAAGGGCCACATACCAAGGTCGACATATCGGATCCGCAAGAGCTCCACAGATTTGAGGCGCTGCAGGGCGCGGATACCACTCAATACGAGCTGCTCGAAGGCACCAATAAAATGCATATCGGTAATGCCTGAACCCGACTCGTTCCATTGGGCATTGGGCCGGCAGCAGTTCTTGACGGTCAGGTCGATCGTCTTGAGTCGCGTGGTGCGAGGGTTCGAGGATCTCGCAAGCACATCGAAAAATCCATGGCAGACGCGCCCCGTGTAAGAGAGGTGCTCGAGCTTGCTTGCCGCTCTTGCCATCTTTTCGCACCAATGAAGCTGTTCGCAAACCTTGATGTAGTAAGGAGGACACGTCATCTCTCTCCGGTAATCGCACTCAAGGCATAAGTTGAGCTTCGTAACCTTGGGGTCGAGGTTATCCAGTGTGCCTGCCATACTAAGGTAGCTTTTGGATTTCGGCTTCGCGTAGGTGCCGTGCCATTCTTCCAGGTTTGGCAGCGCGCGTGAGATGACTTCCCAGTCTCTTGGCTGTCGGATGATGTTCCACTGCCCCTTGATAATGAGCGTTTGAATTGATGGGACTTCGGGCAAGTCCCGCGTATCCCATGCTGGCCTGGGAATGCTGAATCGCACCCGCGGAGCCTTCTTCCTTTCCCCGCCCTCAAGAGTCATAACACGCGCTTCTGGGAACGTCATGTTGACGAGGTAGAAAACTTCCTCCAATGTCGCATTGTCGGTTGGCAGGGCGTAGGTTGCGCTAGCGATGCCCTCGGGGGAAACAGTAGGTAAGGCAAGCGAAGTATCCCCGGGAACGGTCGGATGGAATTTCGGCTGGAAAACTGGAAACCAAACCTCGATATGTCTCACGTACGTTCGAAGGTGAGGGTGGTGCACGAAGAAGGTCATGACGTCGTTTCCACCACCTACCGTTGCCTTGAGCTTGATATGGCGATAAAGCCGTTGCTGGATCAGATCTCTCCACAGAGGAGTCACCAGGGCAAGATTAGACAGCTCCTTTCTCCTCGAATGCCGCAGCGCCGTGCTCCAACTCCGGGCATTGACACTGGGGATATTTAAGGAGCTCGGGGAGGTGGTGGAGACACGGTAGCCAAATATATGGTCGAGGATGCATTCGTGGATCTCGGCCGGCAGTTTACTCAACGTTAACCCAGGGGTTTGCTCGACGGACGGCGTCGACACTGGACTGGCAACCATAGAGTCCTCGGACTCGAGGCATACCGGTTGGCAGGTTAAACAGCGGATGTCAGTTTGCCCCTGTTGGGCATTGGGGAATGGCGTGCTGCTCGGACGTGTCGGTGGTACGAAATCGGAGGATTTAGGTTGGTCGAGAGGCGGGCTTGTCGGACCGGGCGTGACTGGTGTGGACACTGTCGTCATGATGGCAGCTAACTCGACGGTTGCGGTGCCCTCGTCCCCACCCCCGTCGCGGTCGATAGACATCTCCCTCTGTAGGTAGGCTTCCCTCGGAAGTGGGAGACTCTGAGGGTGGGCATCGTAGGAATTGACAATAGCCAGGTCTTCATCATGAAAGGTGGCAGAATCCCTAACGCCCACGGCCATCATCATCTTTTTGTAGTCTCAAGTCAGGATCTGTCGATTATGAGCCGCTTGTGGTCATGACAGCAGGTGAAGACTCTGAGTTTGAGTTTTTTTTCTCTTTTTTTCTTTTTAAACTTCCCCCTTCTCTGAGGCGCACCAACTATAGTAGACCACGCCGATCGGAGCCAATCAACGGTTTCGTACGATCGAACACTGCAAATAATATTAAATAGAAGGACGACGGTACTCTCAACGAGGGATGCTTGGGAGGATGTAATTGAGTCAAGCGATAGAAGCCGTGGGCTGAAACTTTGATGCTCGCCGTGGGATTGCAAGATAGCAGAACCTGGATAAACGGTCTAAGGAGTTACCCGGAAGGTAGTGACGAAGACAATGGTGAGGCGAACGACCCCCTGTAGGTTTGAAGGGCTGGACTGGTCGCGTGTCTGTTCAGGTTGAAAAGGTGACAGAAGAAATGTTGGCAGGGCACCAATGGAACCAGATCGGGTAGACGAGCCGGGGGGCCTCGGGGCACGAATTGATCGAAAGGGTCGAAGACGATAGAAGGCGCAAGCTAGCTGTCAGGCCGTTAGGATTCGAAAGACAGCCGATTTGATTCGACGCGTATTGGCTGGGACGATCAGGACGGGTTTGGAGGCGTGACGGCAGGTAAAGTCGGAGGGAGGTGACTTTTTCTTTTCTTTTTTGCCTTCTGGTTGCTGTGCATCAATGTTGAGAAATTGGGATGATGCAGAGATTGGACATTGGACGGATTTGCCGTGGACCGTAGAGGGGGCAGATGACGACCGGGCCAGCAAATGCACCCCTGCTCTGCTACGATGTGTGCACCACATGGAGGTACATTTGATTGCATACAACGGGACTCCTATCCACAGGTATCGCCCGCCCAAGCGGCTTCGCTACCCAGTGCAGTAAAATTAAACCCAACCGATCACCTAGGTATCAGAATGCACGCCTTCATTATTCATACAGACGTTCATAATGGCTATATATCATACATACATTAAGTACATACCTATATATATACCAACCTATGTTATATACTTAATAATATATATATATATATATATATTCACACACATCAAGTACCTACCTACTATGCCGTGCCGGTATATGCGCACACAACTACCTATGCAACTGTTACCTAGGAGATTAGGTATGCTTTGATTACCTACCTGCAGTTATAATCTTACTGCCCTCTTCGTAAATGCCAGAGACTTAAGGAGGCTCAGTCTTCCATGAACAGAGATAACCGAGTCCTCAAACAACAACCTAGAGAATTTGACGTCCACTGGAGGTTGCCTCCTCTGGTGCTGTCATGGTGCTGGGTACCTAACAATTCAGACATATCCTATCCTGTACGTGAATGGATGGACGGATGGACGCGTCTGTCCTTCCTGTCTGCCTCCACTGTCAAAGCCTGTCAAAGCCTGTCATCGTGATTCAGTCATGCGCTAACGCCTGTCGGGCATACATACCTCCACTACATGTAGGTACTTAGGTAGAGAGCTGGCACCTGGGCAGTGGATGAGAACCTTATTAGGTAGGTTAGGTGATTACCTAAGGTAAGTTTCGATTCCTGACAGCGCTCATGATTCCCAATTGCTACCAGGTAGGTATCTGGGGTAACTACCTAGGTACATAGAAACCTAGCCTAACTGTCAGGTACCTAGCTTCGATCGCCTAGGTTAGGTAAGCTCCCTCGGCCCCTGATATCTATCCAGCACCAACTACTAGATACAGATCTATAGTACCTACATGTGTAGGCTACATATCTTCCACGTCCTATCTCAGCTATGTTGTGATCACTACATACTACCTAGGGATGCATGCATCCGTGTTCGCAGTGCAAACGTCCACCTCCTAAGTCCTAACGTTAATAGTAGAGTCAGGACATCAGCGCATTCAAACACCGCCGCAAGGTTGTTTACTTAGCAATCGTTTGGTTCTTGCTCAGGGAAGTAGGTAGCTCCAGCACGTCTCATATCAGCATGTACGTGTCTGTAGACACGTCCATTCTAAGCTGACTGGATACCTGCAGCGGATCATCATTCGATTGGAAGTTGAAGATGAGGTCTCTATAAAGTTGCGTTGTTGTGGTGGGTACGCATCAGGATTACTTGCGGGACGGATTGCCTACCTAGGCACCTAGTAACGTTAGCTAGAACACAGCCGTGTATATGCCTCACTTTACCTCTCCAGTCCCTATTTTGTCTTAGCTTACGTCGCCCTCAAACGCCAACCTTTATCGTACCTGCATCTTTGGGAACGACTTGCCTATGGTACGCGTGGTGTTGGTCGATCAAGCTTGATAACCGCCGACTTAATCCCCCACCGCCAGCATGGCCCCGGGAAACATCATCAGGGACGAACGTACAAGGGAACCTAGAGAGGAACAAGAATGCACCTAATAAGCTGGCCGGTCCCATACCCAGCAGAGCGTAAATACTTAAGTAGGTATACGTATTATGTAGTAGAGAACATATGATGGCCTGGAGCAGCTGCGTTGTATCGTCTAGATCTGCAGCACAGTTTTGATAAGAGGCATTTGTAGCTATCAAATATACGCATATGTACGTACATATTGTACCAGATTCAGTCGGATAAGCTGTAACGTAACTTGCGCATCCAATACACATCTTTGACCTACTAAACATGTGTATGAATGCTTGTATGTAGACCGGAACGTCTTCAACTGGCCGAGGTCTTGATCAGAGCTCATTACACTACTTTGTCTGCTTCACCTGCATGCGTGGCTTGAAAAGCGACATGTCCGTATCAAGTGGTACTGATAAGCTACAGGCTCATGTCCTCTTGAAGAGGCAGACAACGTCTCTATCATCACTACTACATTGTCTAGCAGGTAGGTAAAACCTCTAGCAAACGCCAAGCGCGCCAGGTCTAGTGACAGCTTCTAATTTCTTCTCTTTTAGGTCAGTTGGGCCGATTGCCCAAGGATTAATAAAGTCAATACGGAGGAACCCTTGGAATTTCCGAGTCTTTTGTAGAGCCAGGTTCACTGCCAAACCTCCAGCATCCCATTATCGAACTTGTGCGTGTGAAGGCGTTCTTACCTGAGCTAGGAATGTTCTCTCACGAATCTACTGCTACGTAGTATATAAGTAAGCAGGCATGTGCCTAGTCCTAGTCTGATTGCACGGTAGACGCGCCGCATGTTGGATTCCTACCTACTATCTTGAGTACTGACTGGCCTAGGGTAACAATCCAGCAGCAGAAGGTTGTTTGTCTTATCTACTTAGGTAGGAGTACATGTAGGATCTGGGGCGGTAAGGAATGATAATAAGCGTCGTCAAATTGATTAACTACTTAGCTAGTCTACGTATGTACTTCTATTTTGCTATATACCTAGGTAGCACGGCATCGCGGTCCTACATGTACGTACGATGCGAGGGGGGAAGTCCTTACTATGTATGTTGGTTGTCGCTTTGTTGTTTCACCAGGTCCAATCTCGCAAGCGGACCAATCAAACCCCTAGCTGCCAGAGTGCCCCTCCGAACGTGAAATTTCGCCGTTGATGGGGCGTCAAGAGTGTTTCTTGACGGTGGGGATCACCATGTGTACAATTACCCCGTGTCAATTTGGAAACTCTCGCACTTGATCCTCGGCTCACCTTTCCATCACCAAGTCTCACATCGCTGCGTTGCGACTCTGCATCTTGCAACATACCCTAGTTCCCTACCGTCCAGGTAATAAGAATGTCCTGGTAGCACATTCATCTCTCACCTGCCCTGTTCTCCTACCGAGGGCCGCCAGGTACCTCGAAGATCTAGAATCGCCATCCATGCCGCCCATCATGAGCGAAATCGACCCATAAAGGAATACTCGGGAAGCCGAGGACCCTCCGTTCGGCGTTAGTGCGTATTACTTATATACATGATGCGATGTGATGTGTGTACAGATTACCATGCATGCCTACCCAGTATCATACATTCCCTCTTCACAATATCCATAGGCCTCCTAAGGCTGTCTGCCCTCCTTGTAAGGACTGGCTGCTCGCCTGGCCGCGAACAGGTACTAGGTGTGTGAGGGGGGGTAGGCACCTGTCTTGTTTGCCCAAGTTGTGCTATCGTGCTATCTACCTACTATGTATAGTCTGGTGCGCATACCTACCTGCCCTCGAAAAAGCAAGGTTCCCGAAACGACGCATTTTCGTAACCAAGGATGGCGTGGCAATATGACCGCGCAAAGGGGGTATCTATTGCCGCCGCAGTGTTGTCACCAGGTAGACAAAGGATGGCAGCCTCCCCCCGTCCTCAGCCGCCTGGCGGGATCTGTCGGAGGGAGGGGAGGAGATCATTGGACCTGTGCATACCACTTACATGGCCGATGTACCACCACATCTACATAATGCGTACGAACACCTACCTACCCTTCGACACCTGAACAGCTGGACAGCTGGAGTATGGATGTAACTAATCCTAGTACCGATCTCGGTTATTTCCCCGAGCCCGTGCGGCTCTTCAACTCTCACGCTAGAGGCATGGCGGGAGCTTGACAAAGGCTTGGTTTTTCTTGTCTCGCAAAACCGAGGCTTTGCTCTCTGTAGCCCTTCCGTAACTGCCTCGACCTACTGCTCGATCCTGCTGCTGCTGTCTTGCTAGCCGGCCTGTCACACATCTGGGAACCGTCAGAGCTGATGAAGAATGAATTGCCTGAGGCGCCTTGCGGACTGGCAAGCCGGGCTGGCCCCGGGCCTCTAGTGGATCGACGCGGCCAGCCCAGGGGTCGACGTTTGACTTGGCTTGGCTTGGCAGCCGCACTACGTCCAGTCTACGATTGGCGTCGACATAGTGCTGATGGGCCCCTGTTCCTTGATCCAACGATGTGCAACGCTGTGAGTTCATGCTCCCCAAACAAGAGATGCGTTTTTAGACTCGCTGGTTATAGACAAGGACCGCAGGCCGTCCGGACCCCATGTCGTTACGGGACGTACATCTTATTGGGGTGGTCTCTCCTGACCTGGCCGAGATCTTTTTTAAAAGGGTATGGGGATACAGTCGTCAATCTTTCACCTTCTCTTTATTCCTGTCTTCCCTCTTCTCGAGCCGGCTTGCCCTCTTCTTCTAAACAGTCCCTTTATATTTTTATTTTCCTCTCGAAGGGTTACCTTCTTTGAACCGCACAATAGGGTAGAGCTTGCAATCGCATTGTCTCTATTCTTTCTCAAGTACACCTTTTTGTTGCTGGTACAGCCACAACGCCCTCATCAACCTCCTCCTGCGCCCTTACCCTGTTGGTTCGACTTTGCAACTTTTTTTTCTTCCCATTCCTTTCTCGATATATCGTTCTCGACTCTCGTTTCGAATCTGAGATTTTTACACGTTCTTGCGGAATACCCCAGAGCACTGCACTGGTTTTGCGGTGTCAACTATACCAATTCTCAGATTCCACCACTTCTGCGTATCCTTTAGAAGATATTTTTTATACATTTCTCGGTTCGAGGTCCCTCTTTAGACTCGCCACGAAGATTATCAAGGCCTGGAAAACGTATCTGGCTCGTTACTGGCATAGAATAAAAATAAACGGTTACAACCTCACATTTAACTGGGCAACATGGGGCCGAAACTGTCCGCTATCCTCGCCACCCTTCTGGCTCTCTCTCCTTTGAGCACACTCGGACACCCACTCGACAAATTACGGGGTTCCGCAGGGACCGCAGCCTCCGCGCCGTCAGTGGCAGCGTTCGTGAGCAATTCGGACGCCACGAACGTGGTCCCCAACTCGTACATCGTCGTATACAACAAGAACTTTACCGACGATGACATCGACGCGCACCAGACTTCTATCAGGACCGCCGTCAAGAAGCGCAACCTGAGCAAGCGCGGGCTCACCGGGAAGGCGCTTTCGACGAAGGTGCGGACATTCTCCATGTCGGGTTGGCGTGCCATGGCTCTCGAGTCCGACGACGTGATGATGAGCGAAATCAACAATATGGATATGGTCTCGTACGTGGAAGCGAATACCTACATCAAGGCTTCGGCTCTGCAGTCGCAGTCCAATGCGCCCCCCGGTCTGGTGCGGCTGAGCCACGCCGACGCCGGCGGGGCAGGCTACGTGTTCGATGATTCCGCCGGCGAGGGCATCACGGCGTACGTGGTCGACACGGGTATCATGACCACGCACGAGGAGTTCCAAGGGCGGGCGACGATGGGCTTCAACGCCATCGAACAGGAAGAGGTACGGCGCAACCGAACCCGAAGAGGGGATGCAGCTAACGAGGACACACAGGCTACGGATCTGAACGGTCATGGCTCCCACGTCTCAGGAACCATCGGCGGTGCGACTTTTGGTGTTGCCAAAAAGGTGAACCTGGTAGGCGTCAAGGTTCTCGGCGCCGACGGTGGAGGTACAAACGCCGACTTGATCGACGGACTGAACTTTGTTGCGTCGGACGCCAAGCCCGGAAAGTCTGTTATGAACATGTCACTGGGTGGTCCGGCCTCGAAGGCTGTCAACAACGCTATCGAGCGGCTGTTCTCCAACGGCGTCGTTCCGGTCGTCGCTGCCGGCAACGAAGCTCAGGATGCCCAGAACGTGTCTCCGGCCAGCAGTCCTAATGCCATCACGGTGGGCGCTATCGATCAGCTGACAGACGCACGAGCGGACTTCAGTAATTTCGGCGATGTTGTTGACGTCTATGGCCCCGGTGTCAACGTGGAAAGCGTCGGTATCACCAGCAATACCGCAAGCGAGACGTTAAGCGGTACTTCTATGGGTAAGTCAATTCTCTCCTCCCCCATATCCCCCCCCCCCGTCCCTTTTCGCCCCACGCCCCTTTGCTGTCGTTGAAGATGATGCAGGAACCCGCCGCTAACTTGTAATATAGCGTCGCCACACATCGCCGGTCTGGCAGCTTACCTGATGGCTCTCGAGGGTCTGACCGATGCTACTGCCGTTTCAGACCGCATGAAGGAGCTCGGTGGCGCGACAGGCGCAAGCGTCCTGCAAAACGCCCGTGGCACTACTGACGTCATTGCCAACAACGGAAACAAATAAACATACCCCGTCCGGTAAACTGACAACGGTTGTTCGATCCCAATCACGATTGTCGTTGCCCGTTTTCTGACAATATTTTAACGCATCTGCATGTTTTTGGGCAATTGGTTATGGCTATGATTGCTTTGCATTAATACCTCGAAACTATCATCCATATCGTTGATTAGCGAATTCCAGGACTGAAGAGGAAAGACAAGACCCCGAAACAGAAGCAGGGAGGAAAGGGGGATAGCGAAATTTGCAAAAGTTCATACAACGTTTATTCTTGGTTTTTTCTTCTTCTTATTTCTTGCTAGGCAAGGCTCGCGTGAGGTACGAGCGACCATTCTGTTAGACCATACGCATAACCTATGCGCACATCACGGAAGATAGGACAAGCGAGAGTTGAGGGGGAAGGGGGATGCATTTTTACATGGAGGGGCGTTGCGGGCTGCTCGAACGGTAGAGTCTGCATTTTTTTATACATTTTATTGCTGTGTATATTTGAGGTAAATAGCTGCGCTTGGGTGCACGTGTATAAAGCGTTTGAGCAATTGCAAAGTACCACTTGTTCCTGTTGATGTTTGGTGAACGAGCTGTTATTGCCATGATACCCGTAGTTACCACGGATGTATGTAGGTGTAGGTTCGTGATGTAAAACTAGACTTCATATTTGTCGTTGGTCATCGTGCGTGCCGCCTACCTACGAACCTCAGCATACATACTGACATACCACCAACCTAAGCAGCTATTGAAGTGACTACCTCTCAGGTGGTTGCATCAAATACTTCGGATAAGTTGAGGTCCTTGAGCTCGACCCCCTAAGCCACCTTCTCAGCCGCACAACTTGCAGATCTCCGCATCCCGTCCCGAAATAGTTAGGCACCCCAACGTCCTTCCTGTAGGTACAGGTCTGTATATAGGCATGTAAGCATTGATGGGTGTAGCCGGATACCTCCAGGGCTGACCAAATTCCCGGAACCCCGATGCTCCTTACTCGGTCCGGCAGTTTGAGCGCGAGATACCACGGGCGCACACGCAACGACTGGACAGCATCGCACAATAGCGCCACCAACCACAGCGGCAAGAGTGGCCGGGCCTGCCGCTCACTTCTCTGCTGCTTCAGTCTTCTCCATACGATGTGCACACAGTCGAAACAAGAAGCCCAACCTTAGGCAATCCAGGTCTACCTAGGCCTTGAGTTTCGTCCACCTCACTGTCCGACTATGCGCCCTTCCCCAATGCCACTAGTTAAAAACAACACCAGGTATCTACGGTATATGTATGCATACGAACAAAGATCGCCCAAGGCGATAATTGCGAGGGAAATTGGGTTAACTAAGCAGGGCATGGGCAGACCGCTCTTCAATGGGAGACAGTAGCGCGTAAGTACTGACCTTCAGCTTACATGTACTCATACCCTACCTACCTAGTTATTGTATGTACGGAGTGCAACCGGAATTCACCTAATTAAATCATCGCGCCAGACCTGTATGCGGTATTTTGCGGCAGCGTAAGCTGAAGCAACCTGTACACAGAATGTTACTAATATTCGCGAGCAAACTAATTTACACACAGAGAATGTGATGCCAAAACACAAGCATGGATCCAGGGCTTGGCCCACGCCGTATGCTTACGATGTGTTTGTTTTGGGTATTACGAGAAAGGATGCTGGACTGACAGCTCTGCAAGTATTACATCCTGCTCTGTTACATCTACTCAGATACCCCGAGAGAGATGGTAAGAATAAGCAAGTCTCAGCATTTAGCCAACAACCTCGAATGATTCCCATCATCTATGGATATGGCCCAGCCTCGAAAGAAAAGAAGGAAAGAGAGGAAAAAAGAAAGCGTTACCGGTTATTTTCAGTCTAGCTAGATGCACGTGAGCGGCGTAATCTGTACCTACGTAGCAAAGTATAGCAAATCCCGGTTACCATGCTGTGTGTCCTGTGACACGCGCAGTACGCATGAGACCTATCAGCCAAGCCAAGACATGTCAAAACGAGACACCTTGCAGCCGCTCGCTGAAACAGAGCGCGGCGACTCCGCCGTTGTTGCAACGGTATTGTCTCGGGTGGGACTGGTTGCACAGGGAAACATTTGTGAGACGAAGGTAAGGATGTAAGTCTAGATCGTCGTCGTCATGAACTTACAGACGTGAGACGCACAGCTTCACGAATCGGCACTTCAGCTTTAGAAATACTGTTCGCGATCCACGACGGCAGATACACCCTTTGGTGGTGAAGGTGTCTCCTACTGGCCGCCGTGTGCCTACAGGCCACATTGGGCTTGGTACTCCTCGCGATTTTGAGTTTGATATCAGCACTTCTCGGCACAGCCGCAGTCATTGAGAAAGGACTGGACTGTAATTTGACATCCGTGCTAGCCAGGCCACCGCTTAAGGATAAAAACCAACAAGAGACACATATACACACCGACGCCAACCGGGAATTCATTAAGTATAATAGTAGTCCGTAGTAGCGGTAGGGAGTTCGGCCTCCCACCTTCATTAGTATCTCCCAAGGCACGCGCACTCATCCTATGAGAGCGTGGTAATCTCATAAATGGCCTTGAAATCGTATGTAGTCTTGCTGTTGGACTACCGGCCTTCATAACGTATACACCCGACACCCAAGGAAAAAAGAAGAACAATCGTGAACAGGTGTCGCCTATAATGTAGCCTATAATTCCTCGTGTGCCTCGTGAGCTACCGACGTGATCTTCGCCTTAGCGGCCGCTTTGAGGGTCGAGGCTGCTTCCTTGTCCCATAACACGTCGAATCTTGCTCCTAGATACCAAGCTGCCCCGAACTATTGAATGCTGGTTAGTACAATCCTCAATACTGATGCAAGGCTGCTGCTGTAGTATACATACCATCAGAACAGATATAAAGAGAAGCACAACTACCACAACACCGACCAACATCAGAGCGTCGAGAACATCACTCTGGCTGCTCTCGTCACCCTGAGGCTCTTGTGCGGCGCGGAGCTTTTTCGCATCCTGTGTGGGGAAGAGCGTCTCGATGAACTGTTCAATCTGCGAACTAGTCAGTCTCCCCCGTGGTAAAGTGCAATAGTGCCTACTTACCTTGCCACACGCTGTGCTGATCTCAAGGAAGAGAGGGTCTCTCGGATCGTTCTTCTTAGCTATCCTCCTCGCATACCGTCTGAAAACCTCGCACGCCACTTGCAGATTTTGTGTCGAGTGCAACATCAGGCGGCAGGCATCACCCTTCGTTAACTTGATGTGGCTGTGGAAGATCTTGGGATTTTGGAAAACAAGCTCGAGCGTTGCGATGGCCATGGTCTGCGGGATAGCGACAAAGTTGAAGACGCTCTGTTCCCTGATGCCGGCCATATAGAACAAACACTGATCGGCGTGCTTGAGGGCATTTAAAACCATTTCGGAGCTGCAATGGAGGGCTTGGGTGCGATACTTCGGGTCGAACAGGTCCTCGAAGTTGTCGACATGCTTGCTCCAGATGTCCTTGGGCCAAAACCGGCGCTTGTCCTCGAAGTCTTCGTGCACGTCACGAATGATGTTGGTTTTCTGCAGGAACTGGCCCATGCTCTCCGTCAATTCCATGCGGCTGAGCAGAGCGGGATTGGCATAATTGCCTGCGACGAATATACGGGTCAGGCCCTCGCCAACTAGGCCTGCGACGTAATGACAATATTCCTCGTACTGTTCCACCGTCTTGATGCCCTCCTTCAATTCAGCATTAAGAGCATAGTCGGCCATACCGTTGCCCATCTTAATAGTGATATCCTCGATGATATCATAGTAGTCCTTCTTGAGCTTCTGCAACTCAGTAATGACATCGTCAAAGTGAACAAGAAGTTCCCGATCTTTTTCGTTGGGACCGTTGCCATTGAACGTCCATCCGTCAATTTGCATGTACTTGTAGAACTCGCGAAGCAGGGGCTCTTTTTCCGCTGCCGAGATCGTCATGTCATCCTCGATGGTATCAAGGCCCCTTAGAACAAGATAGAATAGAGCGATGGGTACGAGCATATCAGGATTTAGTTCTTGGATGACGGCAGCGAAGCTGCGGCTCGTCATGTTCAGGAATTCGAAGCATGATCGCAGAGTAGGTGTCTCCTTGGAGGGATCGCGCCGATGCACGGGGTCGTGCCAGACCTTCCTACAGCACGGCAAACATCCATTAATAACAGTGGCGGGATAGACGAGGTGGCATACTCACCATTGTAATATCGACCGAAGCTGGCTCGGGTGGAACATCAAGTAGAGGGCATTGCCGAGAGCGCCCATTTTGGCGACAGGGCGTTTCAGGATGGGATAGGGCAAGATGTAGCTGACGGGAGCAGTATGTATTCACAGGAGACACGCAGCGGCATCAATCGATGGCTAAGGAAGACCTGTCTCACCACTTGGTTTCGAGGTGAAGCCGAGAATTACGCGGCAGAAGATAGTGAACAGTTGTGGCGTTCAATAGGCTAGGGTAGCATCGACGATGTCGTTGGGAAAGGAAGGGGGAAAAGACACCTGGTGTTCTAGAAAATCGATCGAGCGGGATTGCCTTGATGGGGAAAGATTCGCAGCCAAAAACTCCCCAAGGTCGGCTCCACCAGGGCAATTCATCAAAATTTCAATTCGCGCCAAGTACCTTAGCAATGGAACCTTCAATACACGAACAGCATGTGCATGCAGGTACCTAAGCATAATAGCTAGGTACCTACCTCCCAGGGCTGCCTGATGTCCTACCTACTCCTACAGATTAGCTGAGCCCGGCTCGAGCTAGTGTATATGGAAGCCAGGGTTATGGATGTATCTCTCACTGCCCTGAAGTTCAAACCTGGGCCTACCGGTGTACCGCTACCTACACTCAGGTATGATTGCCTGCCACCTGCTTACCTGGCTTAATACATATGTACGTACAATACTGTAGCCATCCCAAGTGGAAGCCTAGGTACCTACCTACATGACCTAGGTATACCCTCGCTTGGGGTTGTCATGGAAGAAGCCCGTATTGCCTGGGTACTTAGGTAGGTAGGTATGTATAGAGCGCTAAGTATGGGTACATAGCCCTATCTGTATATACAACGTCTGATGGGTAATGATAATATCCCTGTAAGTAACCCGCACAAAGCTTTGCCTTGTTTGGAGGTACTTTCTTTACCCTTTGGCTGCCATCAGCCACAGCTGGCTCGAGCGCGATACCTGACAGGGGTGTTTTCATTCGGTCTGGCACCTCGTACTGGAGGGCATCAGCTGCCTTCCAACAGATACAGTAGCTACCTAGGTACATGCTACTAGATGACCCCTATAATGCATAAACCCCATGAATTAGATATAATTTTTCAGCTAGCCTTTTTTATAAGGCTTATTAGATAACTACCTAGATACTATATAAAAAGCCAGCCGCAATCACATCTATAATAACAGAAGTAACTCCTGCAGTAGTCGTGCTGCTGCTATCAGGTACTAAGTTCAAGTAGGAAATCATGAACGAGAGCCTAGGGCTACCCCATGGGCTCTGTATCCATACCTGTCGCACCTACATTAGGTAGGCGAATAGGTAACCGGCTACCTAACCTATGTCTGTCTAACCTACTAACGTCACACAACTGGACCCTAACCTTTCGAGGTTTCCGTGATTGTTCCAGACTGAATCTACGCAGTTTCGGCATGGGCCGAGAACCCGGACATGTCCTCATCGATCCCTGATCGTGCAAAGTGGAAATGAAGTGGCAGCTAGGTAGGAGGTAGTTCAGATGGATGTCTTGAAGCATTGCCGATCTTCCGTCGGTATGCACAACATCGCAAGACAATTGTGCCCCTCCAAGGGCGATTGCATCCCTGGCTACCCAAGTTAAGTGCCCTAGGTAGTACCTAAAGGGAGGTAGGTATTTATTTAGCTAAGATATTTTGAAGCTTATAAAACCCATTTATTTGACTTCTGGCATTCCATGACCCTGCATTCCCGCTTCGTCCCTGGGTACTCGCAACGAAACGACGCGCTCTTTTCTTATTGCAGTGCCCGTCGGCTTGTTGCACGAAGCTTTTCTGTTCCTCTCTCTCTCTCCCCCCTACCTGCATCTGCTCCGTCAACCACCAGGCTCGTCTCGATACGAACACATCACCATCACCATCATCATGGCAACAACCAACGGCGCCGGTGGGAACAGATTCCTCATTTGGGGTGGTAAGGGCTGGGTGGCCGGCCACCTCGAATCTATCCTGAAAAGCCAGGGCAAGACTGTATTCACAACAACGGTGCGAATGGAGGACCGAGAATCGGTCAAGGCCGAGCTGGACAAGGTCAAGCCCACCCACGTCCTGAATTGTGCCGGCTGCACCGGCCGTCCTAATGTCGACTGGTGCGAGGACAACAAGGAGGAGACGATGCGCTCCAATGTGACGGGCACCATGAATCTGACCGATTGCTGCTTCCTTGCCGGCATTCACTGCACCGTCTTCGCCACCGGGTGTATCTACCACTATGACGATACCCACCCGATTGGTGGCCCGGGCTTCAAGGAGACGGACCTGGCCAACTTCAAGGGTAGCTTCTACTCCGAGACCAAGGGCCACGTCGAGGAGGTAAGACAGCGCTTTCGAGGGGCGACGTGGGTGGTGAAGATGACTGACTGAGTGACTGACTGATCGCGGCGGTGTAGGTTATGAAATATTACAAGAATTGCTTGATCCTGCGCCTACGTATGCCGGTATCTGATGACTTACACCCGCGCAACTTTGTCACCAAGATTAGCAAGTACGAGCGCGTGGTTGACATCCCGAACAGCAACACGATTCTGACCGACCTGCTGCCGGCATCCATCCTGATGGCGGAGCACCAGGACACTGGAGTGTATAACTTCACCAACCCCGGAGCCATCAGCCACAACGAAGTGCTATCGCTCTTCAAGGAGATTGTCCGGCCAGGCTTTACGTGGAAGAACTTCAGCGTAGAGGAGCAGGCCAAGGTAATCAAGGCGGGCCGGAGCAACTGCTTGTTGGACACGACGAAATTGGAGAGGAAGTTGCAGGAATATGGTTACTCAGTACCAGAGGTGCACGAGGCTTATAGGCAGTGCTTTGAGCGCATGAAGGCTGCAGGGGTCCAATAAGCAGACAAGGGAATGGTATGTCAGACTTACCAACTACGCAGGCCGCATAGGCCTGCGATGCCTGGTCACGGGCGGCATAGGTACAGAAGAGTGCAATACCAAGTATGGTACCTTTTATGGGTAGCCAGTCAGCCAGAGAGCCAGACAGCCCATATACCTACCTTGCAAACATGCGAGGAAAGTAAAGTTGCCCGGGCAGGTTACCTATCTATATAGTCAACCTATCTAGATAGGTTGATTAGCTCGGAGGCGTATATTGAGAGCCCTGGATTCTGTCCTGTTTGTTGTTTCCTATTTCTATCTACCAGGCTTCGGAATAGCATCAAAGAGGGGTTGGCTTACTGTAAATACATACTTAGATATGCATAGTAGGAGGTAGAGCAGCTGATATTAGGTCTACATGGCAGCATGGTCGCCCATTTGAGGTATCCCAGATAGCGGGGTAGATGACCCATGGGGATGTGAACGATTGAACCCCGCCATATTTCAGTGACATAGGCACCTAGGTAGCTGGAGGTACCTACCTGCTGCCCCCTGCCTACAGGTAACTCCTACATGTACCTAGATATGCATTCACATGTCTTCTAACGGCGCACTGGATGCCATAAGCGTCATGCCATTAGCTTAGATAGTGCGGCGTATAGCAGCCCACCAGTAACTACGGGGAGGATTTAGTTGCCTAGATTTGGAGCGTTAGGTAGGTACATTAGGTAGTCTGACCACTAGGTACGTACAGCCGACGATAGTGCTACCAGCCTTGCTACCTAACGATGAAGAGAAGAAAGACAGTAACCTTAGGTACCTCTCTACCTAGGTAGGTAAATTACCTGTTCATTTGCGCCAAGGCGGTGACGGGTGGCTGAGGATAAAAGGCAATGAAAAAAAGAAGAAAAAGAAGAAAAAGGCAGCCCCGGGCCTGCGCAATTCACGGGTGTGGCGTCAGGCGGATCCCGGGTTCGCTACCTTCGTCATAACCAGGTAGGTACTTAGATTAGGTCTATGTCTACAGCATTTCTCTGTGGATTTTCAAGACCTTATATACGATTCTTCGGCGTCAGCGGCGACTCTTATCATTACCAGGGCCGCATACTTCTTCTCATCTAACAGCATCGCGGAATCGCGGCATCGCGGCACCTTACCTACCTACCTCAGGTATCATTGCTCCTTGTGCCCGTTCCCCGCCGATAATTGTGATATCACCTCTTAATTTTCCCAACCATCCGCGAGCGAACCCCCCTCCGCCCCCCATTCACCCACCAACCGCATCACCCGCACTCTAACAAACGGGTCCTAACCGTCAGTCTCGCGATTCGAAGTACAGTATGGTCGTCGACACAACGTATTACGACGCCTTAGGCGTCAAGCCCACCGCTACGGAGCTCGAGATCAAGAAGGCCTACCGCAAGCTCGCCATCGTCCACCATCCAGGTGCGCGCTAATCCATTGCTGGCCTGTCCCGCCTGTGCATGTCGATCTCACGCTGACTAGATATGCCCTAGACAAGAACCCCAACGACCCGACGGCGCACGAGAAGTTCCAGGCTATCGGCGAGGCCTATCAAGTGCTGTCAGACACCGATCTGCGAAAAGCATACGACAAATATGGCAAAGACAGCGCGAAACCAACCGAGGGCTTCGTCGACCCTGCCGAGTTCTTCAGTAGCATATTTGGCGGTGACGCCTTTGTTGACTGGATTGGCGAGATCAGTCTGATGAAGGACCTGACCACCACCATGGACATCACCATGGCTGGGGAGGAGGCGGACGAGGGCGAATTCCCGGGTACCGAGGAGGCCTTACGCGAGAGCGCAAAGACGGGTGCGGCTGCCGACGCGCCGCCTACCGTTGTCGTGGAAGACGGGTCTGACAACCCAACCGCCGGCACCTCGGAAAAGGACAAGGCCGCGGCAGGAAAACCGGACGCGCCCCCTAACGTGCCACCCCGCGGCACCTCGCCGGCCCCCAGCGCATCGGGGACCTCGACCCATTCGAGGCACGCTATCCCGATTCGGCCCGCGCTCATGGACCGCCCGTCCGATGATACGCAAATGCTAGGACAGACGGAAGAGGAGAAGGAGCTGCGCAAGAAGGAGAAGAAGAAGGGCGGGCTAACCAAGGAACAGCGCGAGCAGCTGGCAGCTTACGAGAGGGAGCGGGCCAAGGTTCGGCAAGAACGCGTTGACACTCTTGCCCGCAAGCTCATCGATCGCATATCGGTGTGGACCGAGACGGACAAGGGACCTGACGTGTCAAGGTCGTTCCAGGAGAAGACGAGACTGGAGGTGGAGAACCTGAAGATGGAAAGCTTCGGGCTCGACATCCTGCATGCCATCGGCTCCGTGTATCTGTCCAAGGCCACCGCGCTCCTCAAATCGCAGAAGTTCCTCGGCATAGGCGGCTTCTTCAGCCGCATGAAGGACAAGGGGACCCTCGTCAAGGAAACGTGGAACACCATCTCGTCGGCGATCGATGCGCAGCAGACCATGGAGGAAATGGCACGCATGGAGCAGGCCGGCGGCGAGGAGTGGACCGACGAGCGGAAGATAGAGTACGAGCGCAGAGTCACCGGCAAGATCCTCACAGCCGCGTGGCGTGGGAGCAAGTTCGAGATCCAGAGCGTGTTGCGCGAGGTCTGCGATAGCGTCCTGAACGACAAGAAGGTGCCTCTGCATAAGCGCCTAGAGCGTGCCGAGGCGCTGGTTCTAATCGGCGACATCTTCCAAAAGGTGATATTCCCATCACATCCCATTGCAATCTCAAGATCAACCGCCCCCCCTCCTCTCCCTACCACGGTACCGTTGGCTATCTAGCTGTCCGGTCCGCTCCTACGAGTATAGTACTAACTGTGGGCCAGGCTCAAAGATCGCCAGAGGAAGAGGGCGACTACATGGCCTTCGAACAGCTGGTTGCCGAGGCGGCTATCAAAAAGGAGAAGGACTCTAAGAAGAAGGGCAAGGATAAGGACCATCACCACCACCACCACCAAAGCAAAGATGACAGTAAGGATGAGTCGGCTGCCAGTACATCCAATCTGCCTAGGGAGAAGTCATAGTGGACCCGTCTTTCCCACAGTGACTGTTGACCTGGTGCTTACCAGTGATTAGCTCGCGCCGGGGGGGGGTTTCCTGTCCCCTGCGGAGGATGACGTCGACAGGAGCATTAACTGTAGCATTGGGCTGGTCAGCAAGTGACTACTACAAGATTGAAGCTAGAGGGAATGTAGTGCCTGGCAAAGAGATATGTCGGGATAGTTAGAGCTCAGTGACGATTGTCTACGGCGACCGGATCGTGACGCAGTATTGTGTTCCGAGTTACTAGTAGCTAAGAGCCTTGATTAGATGGGGCGAGGGGAGCAGAAAGGAATAAGAAAAGGAAGCCAGTGGGGAACCAAAAAGAAGAAGAAGCCTACGTTGAGGGAGAAAGAAGGCACCAAGGCTAATAGACAGTTCATGGCGAGAGGAGAGGGCAGGCTTCCTTACATCGGAACTGTCAACAAACATCTCTCCTCACGCATAGAGATAAATGATCCCCCTTTTGATTTCTTGTTATTGAACTTTTGTAATGCACAACTATTACTTTCCTCCTTGAAGTCCGCAACCGACATGTTGCCGGAGCGCCGGGAATGCGTTATTTGCTGGGTGCCTGTGTGTGTATGTGTAGGTGTACCTAGCCTCGCTCTCCTCTTAGCCTTGCCCATCAACGACAACACGGACCTACTGGTTTACCTGGGCTCTTTACATCCGGATAGATGACAACGAACTGGAATATTTACTTGCTTATCTATACCAATTCCGGGAAGCATTCGTTGCGTTTAAGTGTAGCCTACCTCGCAGTACCCAGGACGGGCAGAGGTCTACGGGGTAGACAGATTCAATGGAACATGTAGGTGTCTGACCAAATAGCGCGCCAGCACCTGTACTTCCATACTTCTGCCGGGTGAATAACTAGCGGCGAGGCAAGATCCTTTATTTCAGGAGGGAACAAATGATATAAAATACGTATATGTAGATATCTACCAACCGGTGTGTATTAAAAAGCCGACAAGGAGGTAGAGCTGTATGACGCCCACAAACCCGGTGTATACATATGTATGTATGTACGACTGCCATGCAGCAGAGCCAATACCACAGCGATACTACGGCTTCTTCGCGGGGAAATACGAAGCCTCCGCTTCCAGGATACTCTTCGCCTCAAAGAGTAGAGAGTGCACCTCATATGGCGGCCACAAAATGCTCACGGTCGTGAACGGGGCCGGTAGACTAGTTTGAACCATATTCTCTCAATTCAGAAACTACGGTGGTCAGAGACTCTTGTTTATGGTACTGTTTTCGACTCCCAGCTTTGTTTGCATCTTTGCTTTGTCCGGGGTACCCCTCCTAGATCACAAAATTCGTGGTGATCGACCTATACGTATACGTACGTAGACCTCCTCTCAGTATGGGCTCCTCCTCTTGAGACCTTCGTCGCCCTTTCGACTGATGGCAGTGTATATATATCCCCTTTTGTTCTGCGTATAACTTCAGCTATTTTGCTGGGTAGCCTTTTGGGTATCATTGTGAGACTCGAGAAGAAGATCCGGAAGAAAAAAAAACTGTCAAGTGGTGTGGAGATGGTCTACCGACCCTGGCATCCGCCCGCCCGTCCCTTGTGGTATTTTTCTGGGTATCCGTTGATGGTACAGTTGAGACAAAGGGGAAATCAAAACACGAAAACTCGTTGTGTGAGTACAACCAAGTGCAGTATATCGANAAAAAAAAAAAAAAAAAAAAAAAAAAAAAAAAAAAAGTGCCTTGCACGCGATGCAGCCGCCCCCGGTATGATGTAACGCCGTAACCGCCGCAGAGGGCTGTCGTTATATATGCTGTGATAACCGTATCCAAATCAAATCAAAGCGAGCATGTCGTCAGGGCAATGAGCATTACGGGAGCTGAGTCCCGGATTCTTTCCTCCAACTGGCGTCTCCAGGCAGTTCTATGCCGCTATCTCGATCTTGTGGCTGCACACCCCAGCCCGTCAAACCCACGGGTTCGCCTAGCATGTCGGCCCCAAGCGTGATGGTGTCGTCTGGCGAAATTCCGATGGAAAGGGGAGGATCGTCATCCTCGTCTAAGGGGTCCAATACCCTTCCGCCTAACTCCACGTCGCTAACCCTGACACGATATTCGAGTGCCTTCCTACCATCCTTGATAAGCTCCTCGGTCCAGTCAAGGCATCTCTTGATACTTCGGTTGATCTTCTGCGAGTCAATGAGCAGTTCTTGATGCTTGGTCAGATCGAGCTCCAACCGTCGCTCGTCTTCGTTGCGATGCTTTGCGTCCCGCTGCGCCACCAGACTAGGGTCCTGTGACTCAGTTGTCGAATCGCTTTCGGAAAGGGCTTCTTCTTCTTCTTCGGGTTCATCCTCCCACTCGGACCCCTCTTCGCTGAACTCAGAGAGACCCGACATTTCTTCTGTCGTTTGCTGTTCTGACAGCGTTTCGGAAGCCACCCCGCTAGCAGCTGCAGTAGACGTAGCTGAGAACCTGCCAGACCGCGTCAAGCGCCGATATCTCCTCAACTCCGCACTCTGTTTTCGGAGCTTACGTTCTAGCGTTCGGTTGATGGCCTCGAGTGACGCATTCCTGATCTCCAGGTCCTGGACCTTCCGTTCCCGCCTCGCATTTGCAACTAATTCACTGATCGGTTCGGTCGAGTGAACAGACTTGGTCGGGCTTTGTACGCCTAAAGGAGCTTCTTCCGGCGAACCTAGTTCCTCACCCTCGGCAAACTCCTCGGCGGCTTGGATGATCGAAGCTAAAGTTAGCGGTGGGGGTTTATTGAAAGAGCCATCTAGAGGAGTAGATGGCGCCGAGGATATCGGGGGGCCCGATAACCTTGAAGGGCCGCAACTGTGCTCGCCCTTCCCCAAGCTTCCTGTACGAGCATGGCCACTCCGTGAGGCACCAGAACTGGACCGACGCAGTCCAGGGGGAGACGGTCCTAACTGAGGGGAGGACAGGGATTGGGGCCGGCTGGGCCTTGGCGGAAGATTGTTATGGTGCCTTGACGACGCTTGTGGGTGCTGCTGCGATGGCGACCTCGCCGGAGAGAGGGATCTCTGGTGGGGAGTGTGGCCACTAGTAGGCGGGTTGACATTTGGACGGCCTGCGGGAACTTTCGAGGTGGTCGACACAGTTGAACCAGAGCTGTGGGATACTGGAGGGCTGGGCCGCACTTCTGGGGTGCCATTGGCATACATAAACTTGGTCGGGAGACTGTCCTGTGGATTCGCTAGGGCCGGAGCAAAGGCGGGTGAGCTGGGGGGCTTGTTCTCTACCGTGTTGCCATTCGCGTAGAAGAAAGTCGGGCTCTTGGCCGGGTTTTGTTTCGGGGCAGACGGAGGGCGCGCAGGCTTCGCATCACTTGCATGGAAGAACTTGGACTCTGAAGCGTGATGTTGGTCTTGCCTGCCGTGGCCGTTGTAGTCCGAGGGAGTCGGGCTAAACGTGACGACGGGCCGCCTTGGAGCTTCACCCTCAGGACGTGGGCTTGTGGGTACTCCAAAACTTGACCTGGGATTCCATGATTCATGTGATCGCTCCGGATTCGGGGTGATATTCGGGGTGGTGTTAGCACTATCGACGCGGTTCTGTCTGGAACCAGAGCGAGGAGTGATATTGTTGCTCAAGTGAGGAGTGGAGGCCAAGGATTCGTCACGCTGGCCGCTTAGACGGCGATGCGAGGGGGCCGCCTCTCGGTTCGAACTGGAGCTGGCGGTAAGGGGACGCTGTGTACGCCTGGTGGCAGGGGTTGTGGTCGTCTGCTGTGCTTTGGCGGCGATCTTGGGCGTTATCGGGGTCCTGTTGACGACCCTGGCGGCGGCGGCACTAAGAGAGGGCATCTGGGGTCGGTTGTTTGTTTCGTAGGGCATGGTTCCTCGCTTTTTCAACAATACCCTCGTGGCGGGCGTAACATTTTGGTCTCGCGGTCGGAGAGCAGGACCAGCACGGGAAGGGTTTGAGGAAGCCGTGGTCGTGTTCGTGTAAGGGGTCGTGTTAGGGGTCGTGGGTGCAGTTGTTGGTGTGTTGGCGGCCGTGGTTGTGGATGTGATTCTCCTTGTTGGCCTTGCCGCCCCTGTTGTTAATTACACCACCGCTGTTACCAATTGACGGCACAGCGGCAGTGGACCGGAAGAATGGAGCCGTTTAATAAGTTGGGCCTTGGGTCTTGGTGGTGTGCGACTGAGTCGTGGCGTCGTGACGGCGGTTGGGGAGGGGGTTCGCGTTCACAGGTTGAGGAGTTTACAAAGCATTTTGCGGTTTGTAGGATTCCGACGCAGGTGTGGGCGAGTGTTGATGCGACTCTCTCTGTGTGTGTGCGTCGCGTTGCAATTGAAATTGTGGTTGTAATTATGGTTACGGCGACGGTGCCGCTGCGGTGGTGGTAACTGGTGCATGTGGTATGGACTGGTGGTACTCGGTGGCTTAACGTTGAGATTGACCGACCCCATGTCTCTGTGTTCCCACCGACGGAGGGTCCCCCGTCTCTGCCCATGGACACACCTTGTACCTCACCCAGTCACGCCAGTTCGTAGCCCAGCAGCTCCAGTCAACCTCCCATTCAAACGCCTACTTAGGTACTAGCGATGGCTAATTCGCCCCTCCACGCCCAGTAATAAAGTTTTATTTTATATTTAATAAAAATAAAAATAAAAACTTATTATATAATTATTAACTATTAAATATTCATTAATTATTAAATAAAAAATTCTAATATAAATTATATTTAATAACTAAGATAACTACTATATATATATATACATATATATTACCTGGAATACTTAAGAGCTATCTTAACTAATGGTAGCTACGGGATGCCTGTAATCTGTACAGGTACTTAGTACATAGTATGTATGTTAATAAGCGGAGAAGGAGAAAGTTCCATAGCTGAATTTCCAAGATTGTTCTTGACCCGCGGGATACAATAAGCCCTGATATCATCTTAGGCCAGGAAAAGAACGTATTGACTTACATCTGTGTAGAACGTAGGCGAAACAGAGGAGATGCGTCGTCTAGGTAGATGATCCAGGTAAGCTACCTAGCAGCAGCTCTAGATTACAGGCGTTTCTTCCACAGCTTCACCTCCAATCCATATGCGAAGTATCATCTTCGTCTAATAAGCACGAGATTGTCTTATCGTGCGCTGTATGTAGTAAATGTCAAAAAAGCCGCTATCGGCCCCCGCAAATTCCCGCGGCTATATGTGCCTATCTACATCAGTACATCATCCATGCCTATGTCGGGTATGCCTAGGTACCTACCATGGTTTAGCGGCTGAGTTAGAGCCTCCTTGGACCTTGAGGGCTTCCACTGTTGCACCACCAATGGCCAGCTTCCATTACCGAACCACCACCTGACGGGCTGCCCAATTCCGCTGCATCCCGTTATTTTTAGCGCCATCCGATGCTGAATCTAACCCAACTGGAAAATTCATGGTCGCACGCGTCGTCCACCTATGACATCTCTTATCCCATCCATCCACCTACCCGGGCGTCCATAACGTCGTCTAGCAGACGCCGACGACGATGGCACTCCTGGGATTGTCCCTTATACTGGCATCCGTCGTTTATATCGTCATAAGACGACCGCCCTTGATGGAAACACTGTCAGCACTATGGCGCCGCGACCCTCGAACCCAAAAGCCGCCGACGACATCCTCCCTTTCTCCCCCCGAAATAAGAGCACCTGATGATGAGCCGGCACCTGAACCAGGCCAAGATGCCACGCCATCTAGACCGATATCGACAGCGGAAGCCGATCGGACGGCCATGCCTCCTTCCCCTCCTCCCCCTCCCAGAATACAACAACCAAATGCGAGCGCAAACGCGTTTTCGTCACAGGACATCTCTTCACCACAAACTACACCCAAAGCAACCGCGACGCACGCAAACGGACGCGTACCCTCCTTCTCGCTCTCCCCTGATCCTCCTGCCTCGGCTGCAAGCATAGCGCGAGCACCCGGCGTGAACTCGACCTTGCCACACACCCTCCCCTCTCTCTCAGCCTCCCCCCGCCGTCCCTCGGTCTCGGACCACTCGCCGCCCACATCCGCGTCTTCTTCATCCATGGCACCGCCGCCACGCCCGCCGACGCTGAACAACATCAACAACAGCCCCCTCCTAGGCGCACCGCCGACGCGACCGTCACCGCTGCCAAACCGCCGGCAGCACGACCGGCAGCCGGGTACCTCGACACTGGCGCCGCCGCCTACGCATAGCAGCAAGCCCTCGAAGCCGTCGCGCAAAGTGACCCTGACGCCGGGACACTCGCCCCTCGACTGGGCGCGGCTCGCGAACAACCCCACCGCGGACCTGCGCGGCGTCGGGGCCCAGACGCCGTACCTGCGCGTGACACCGAGCATGTTGAAGCGGCAGACCGGGCGGAAGGGCAAGGACGCCTGGACGGCGCTGGGCGGTCGCGTCTACAATATCAGCCCGTACCTGCCGTTCCACCCGGGCGGGGAGCCGGAGCTGCTGCGCGCGGCGGGGCGCGACGGGTCCAAGCTGTTTGGCGAGATCCACCCGTGGGTCAACTATGAGACGATGCTGGGGAGCTGCCTGGTCGGGCTGCTGGTTGAGGAGAGCGAGGCAAAGAGTAGTGGTGAGATGGAAGCTATGGATTGAATATGTTACCGTCTACCATACTATACTTTCGCCCATGTGAAGATATTCTCTGGATAGGTCTATGCCAGAGGATATGTATCAATCACCAGTTTAGGGATAGCGGTCACACATGCGATTTAAACAGGAGGAAACACAGCATTGGTTGGCCATCCATCTGTTTTCCTCTTCCAGTTCGGTAGCGACAATAGTAATTATTACGGGAGCCAAAGTCATCAGGTTGGATCAGACAGGATCAGGTCGGGTTGGATTGGTTATTATATGATTACTGGATCGTCCTAAGGACAAGAAATCCGGGAAGAGATAGAGACACATACATAGGCGTTGAGCTATAGACCAAGCCTCACCGCTTCCCAAACCTAAATCGTAGCTCATCGTCACTCTCGTCATCATCACTAGGGGCGACGGATATTATTCTCGACCGTTTGGCCGGTGGTTCCTTCGCCAGCGACGGGGGAGAACGTTTTCTAGCTCTTGAAGACGGTGTCTTTTGCGCTATTGTGGACGTGGTTGTACTCCGCGTCGTCCGCGCCGATTGTGACGCTCTACTCGACCGCGTCGGTGGAGCCACCGCGACGTCCTCATCCTCGTTGATATCGCTATCTTCGTCTTCGCTACGGCCAGCTGCTGGGAGACGCTCTGCGATGTGTTTCTGATCCCGTCCTAAAAGTTCCCTCGAGACGTGCCCGTTAGCGGCGCCGTGCCGCCCTGGGCTGTCGCCCACGCTCTGGCTGGTGATCTGCGTCTGTGTGTTGCCCTTTCTACGTTGCTGCTGACTCTCGTCGTCGAGCCAGTAGTCGTCGCCAATGCCGAAACCCTTCGTCTTGACTTCCTGAAGCGCGACGATGATCCTCTGCAACGGGCGTCCCTGTACCGCGCCCCGCTGCTGGAACTTCTTGAAATTCTTCCGCCCATTCCACGCTGGGTCCCACCGTCCGTCCGCTACATCCTGCTCACGCGTGCGGGCAGGCGGCTGCTGCCGTAACTCCATTGTCTCCTCGATCTGTAGGCGGCGGATCTCCGCCAGGTCCAGGTCTTCGGGGGCCATGGCCAATTCTTCCTTCTCGGCCTTTGCTTGTCTCTCGGCTTCCTCCCGGTGTTGACGCGCTAAATCCAGAATGTCGACCTCCTTCTTGGGTTTAGGTGTCTTGGATTTGGGCCTCTGCGGTTCTGCGACAGCAGTTTCAGGTGGCGTTGCATGCCGGGGTGTAGGGTCTTCGCCGGCAGCGATACGGCGGCGCTTGACTTCTGCAGCTGTCGGCGCAAAACCATCCATTACGTCCTCGCGACCAGAAACAAGCGCAGCCGGGCGTTTTCGTTGTGGCTGTCGGCCGGCACGAACAGTCTCCTCTAGCTCTTCTGATAAAACACCCTGCGAGACGAAAAGGCCTTCTTGTGACGATTCCGCATTCTCTGCGTTCTCGGCTGAAGGCGCTGGGCCAACCGCCACGCTTTCTGGCAAATCGTCGTCTTTCAAGTTCACGCCAAACCCCTGAAAACGGCTTTTTATTGGCGCCCTTGCCTGCCTCCGAGTTGCCGGTCGATGCTGGGGTCGTACAGGGGTCCGATCCCCGTCCACGTCCATAGGCTGTTGCGCCACCGAAGTTTGTCGGTCTGGTTGTGAAGTATGCGGTTCAGATTCAACCTCAAGTGGCCGCCGTAAACTACTAGGATCGTTATTGAGAATCGCATCGAGGAAGTCTTTCTGGTCTATGAGTCGGTGGTCCAGCCGTAGGGAAATCGACGTGTAAAATTCGGTGAACCAGTCGGCGTTTTCTGGGGAGCTGGGAATCCATCGGACGACCACCACACCTTTACCCTCGCTTCCATCCTCAAACTCGCCCAAGCCCTTCTCTCCGGCAGTTTCCTTTATATATCGAATAAAGTCGTTGACCTGTGTCTCCCCGGCCACAACTTCTCTTAACAGTGCTTTGCCCCTGCCGACAGTAATAGGACCCAAAAGATTATCGTACTGTTTCTTGTTGTAGAACACAAAAGTGTAGCCGGCGAAGATGTCAGCTCGATCCGGGTTCGGAGCAAAAGCCTCGGTTGGTCTCGGCGCGGGCTCGTCCCCTGGCGGCGGCAGAAACTGCATAGCATCAGGCCAGTTCCCATCGAAGTCCCTCTCCAGTACGCAGGTATCCACGCCGTCATTCGGTGGGCTGGGCGTTGCAGCAGCAACGATGGCATCCACAAATCTGTCATTAACGATGTAGCGGCCATTTATAAGTGCCTGCAAGCCCTTCGGGGTATTCCTCTTTTTTGATACAACATGCGTAGTTAATCCGCTGTCGTAATCAGCAAGGAATTTGAGATCAAGCTGCTCGAGGTCTTGTCGAAGTTTTGTCAGGGGGTCGGCTCGGAGTTGGTTGGCGGTAAACGAGAAGCTCAAGACTACGGGGGACCAGGTTATACTCCAGTGGCCGTCAGGGCTTGTATGTCGAGGTACATAGCTCAGTTGGGCAACTCACCGAAACTTGGCCGGGAACGAACCCATCTGGAGGAAGTTGACATCCTGTGAAAGATCGCATTTGGCGCTTTTGATCTTCCGATCGTTCACTTTAGTGCCTCCCTTAGAACCAAGATCCTCAACTGTAACTCGAGAGCGACTAGTCATGTTTTCCTGGTTGGAACGTCGTGTGAGCTACTAAACCGAAGAGTATGGGTAGGTAGGTGTCGTACCCCGTCGCCCTCGACTACCGGGCTGACATGAATGGTGACATGCTTCCGCGACACTTTGTCGGCACCGTTGCCTTTAATGGCGAGTTGTCCAGCTGGTCTCAAATCAGTCCGATATTCTCGAAGTCGCATGGGTATTGTATGAAGCGATTGCGTACGTTCGGCGACCGTGCGGCCAAAAAGGTAGCGTTTTCCAGGTCGCATCCAGAGCCGCTTGCCTAGGTGGTAGGATCGTCCCGTCAGCAAAGGAAAACAGGAAGCGAGGGACTACAAGGTTCGCCTCACCATCAAAGGCCTCGCCTTCGTTCTCGAGAATCCACATGTCGGACGCGATGCCGGGCTGCAGCGCGGGTTTGTACCAGTTGCGTCCAGCGAAGGTCCGGTGATGACGAACTTACGAATTGAGTGGGGCAAGACGGGAATGCCAGGAATCTGGAGATGGATGCCAACGACCGCCCCGAAAACGCGAAAGATACCCGTCATCACGTGCCCTTGCGTGTGATAAGTGGGGGACAGTAGACCCCTACAAAGGCCTACCTAAACATCCATAGCAAAGGCATCTACACCTGCGTGTACAATTCAATAAGAAATCCTTGACGGTATGCTTCGCTCACTTAGGTACCTAAGGTAGGTATAAATTGGAACCTCGCATTCTACCTAATAGACCCAAGGTTAGAGCCAAGTACTCACAAGCATAGCAACTACTTAGGTACTTGGGCTGTTTACCGGTTCGATACATGATCATACGGCTCCTATTACCTACCCAGTTGGCACCTATGCTATGTAGATAGATGGCCTAGTTGCAAGTAGATTGCTTAATTATTAACATGACATGTAACACCCCTATACAAGAGTTGTTTCCAATAGCGTTCATGGCATAAAGCTTGTGTAGAGGATTGTCTTCATGGGCGCGTACATACTATAGGCATCCATTGACTATTACCGTACAAACAGTGACCGAGACTACTTGCTTAATTATGAAATAGAACATCCCATATGGATTCAAACCAGTGCTGGGATGTCAGACATTGGTTGGGGAGCTGTCACCCTAGCCTGAAGGGCTTGATACTCGGCATCATTCCAGGAGCTTAGCCTCTCGTAGGCCGGGATCCATTCCCTGTGGCTAGGCCCTAATTGCCCCGATGCCTTGTAGACCGCCGTCTTCAATACAAACCTGTCCAATCCCTGGAGTGGTGCCAAAGCGTCTTCCCTGAGCCAGTTCCATAAGCGCTCTGGATCTTTTGGAGGATCCCACATCAGCACCACTTCGATATCGAGTTGCCGCAAGCTGGGGAAGGAGTCCCGTAGTGTACGTATAGCGCCCTTGATTGAGCGTTGCTGTCGCGTCGAATCCCATCCACCCGATGGTATAATCAAAGCGACGTGGACATACTGCACTCGACTGAGTCCCTCGGGACTTGCGTAGCGGCTGAAAGCCCGCACCATCTCAGCGCCGAAGAGGGAGATGGTGTTATCCGCATACAGCACATCAAGGACGTCGCAATAGACCGTGTGACAGGTGCGCATCAGATCCGTAACGAACACTTCCGTACTGGGATCTACCCAACCCGGCTGCGAGAAGAATTCGCCGCCACAAATCAGCTGCCACACACAAGTGTATTTCTGGCACCCCTGCCTTGGCGGCGCGACTATCTGATTGTGTGCAGATCCGCCTAGTGCGAGGATCTCGGCCAGCACCTCGCTAGGCCCTTCCTCATCGCTGCGGATGTACTGCCGCTGGTCCCAGACCGGTGGCCTTGGGCCTGAGAAGGAACTGTTTAACGCGATCTGGAAAATCTTGGAGCCTCCAAGCACCATCTGATATATTTTGAGGCGGATCTCCACTGGTAGGTGGAGGAACGACGCCCTCATTTCCGAAGTAGGCGCTGCTGATTTGGCCCTGGGTGCCGTAGCTAATGGCTTAGATCTCTTGAGTCGGCGCGTTCTGAGTTTACAACGTTCCTTGACACGATAGGAAGCGGCCACGGCCCTGCTCGCTGTGTGGAGAGTAAATCGAGTGCCAAGCCACAACGCCACGAAAGGAGAGATCAAAGCTATCAGTCCGATCTTCTCGACTCTGTCGCGAAGAGGCTGCCTCCTAGCCATGCTGCCAATGACGAGCTGAGTGGGTTGTCGCCAAGGGGTCCTGTACGGGTATTGATTAGGTATATAAGGAGAAATGCCTAAGTGGTACGAAAAGGTTCGAGATCAAGGCATTGAATCGATTACGGAGGACAACAGTGGTCACCGGGACAAAACCCCAGATTTGAATCGATGTCCGATGTGCTGCCTGACGCCAAGAATGCAGGGGTCGGATTTTTTCGTACATGTAGGAATTGTAGGACTTTAAGTTAGCACTCGTCAGGACCTATTGGACTATCGAACCATTAAGATAATAAGCCAAGCCATTCCTTTTTAATGTGCGCCGGGTGAAGGCTCAAGTATGAATCATCCGTAGGTAGTCAATATATCGCCGTATCTCCCGATTACCCCAGTCGTGGTGATACCTGCGGCAGTGATCGGACCAAGAACACAGTAGACACAGCCGGAATCTGCCACACCAATGCTGATAAGAGAAATATCAATCCGATAAATGAAGTAATGTTCAAGGGCACCACTTTCACCATCAAGGGAAAGTTAGTAGCGAGAATTGAAATTCTAGCTTCATTTGCCCGAAGCAGTCCAGCTCCTAGAAGACGGCATCCCAACGAAATGCTTGCTCTTCCTGGAGACACTATTTGTCGAGAAAGCAGGGCACCTGTATGTTTTACTTGAGAGAACAGTGTACGCTATCCTGGCAAAATCAATGTCGTAATTAGTGGCCAGCTTCCCGTTAGTTATGGTGCCATGTATTTAACACGAGAAATAATTATATCATGCATACCTGACAGCAGTTGTTCCTGCCATCATAAGCTAGATGAAGTTATCACCTCGAATATTTAGTCTTCTCATACAATCGATCTTCAAGGCATCCTGCGTTGCTGCTAACTACCTAACACGGACATTGAACTATTAGACCCGAAAGCTCATCTTTTGACATCTGCATTTGGCTTGTTTTCGCCGGGTCCTACTTCAGTTACTACACCAATGTAGACACTCAATTCGGACTACTAACACTTGGTCCTAGCACATATCTCTAAATCATCATGGGCTTATGTCTCCTGTAACTGATTGCTCTTCAGGAAAGATTGTAGTCACGCTCATCGTAGACAAGGCTGAGGTCATGGAAATTAGATAGCCTAATTATCAGAGCAATACACAAGATGCAAATGATATAGTCTTCATTATTAGGTGTAACTCGCAAGTATCGCGAACTCTGACATACCCATGACAATTATTAAAACCACAGATCGACAAGCGTCTTACTAGCCATCGAATAATTCATCGAGCTGAGTCTTAAACGCTCCACCTAGGCACTGGCGAAAACAACAGTGAATCTGAGGTTCTGGCCACGTCAATATCGAGGCCACCAACATAGGGCGAACAGAATCCGCAACATGGATTCTAATAGCCGGCCTTTATGCCCCCTTTCCCGAATACGGGGTTCTAGAAGCATAAGACCATAAACCTGAAGGCCTCTACTAAGGATGGATAGGAAGGCGTATCTACACTCTCATTATTAATGCTTACCCTACTGGTTTTGCCAGGCTAGTAGTATTTAGTGTGGACTCAAACGATAGGTGACGACTGACGAGTAGTGTCACAATAACTTATATATACCACTTCAAAATACCCTCCAGTCTACTTCTTAAAGTTACTGAACTTTAGAAAAGGCGTGCCTGTCGCTTGTATTATTATCAGGGAGCTTCGTCGTCGTTATCGTTACCCAGAGATAGGCCCGACGTTGAATTGCATAAAAGAGGCCCTCATCGCCGATGAGTTGCTCGAGTTAGAGCTGTTTGGACTGTAAGAGACGATCAGTATACTTTTAGCTACGTACGTGCATGCATACATACATTCATACATTATATATCATTATTATTCCTAGATTATGGATGCAGTAGGTCCTACCTGGCAGCCAACTACAGCGAGTTAGTCTAGGAACGTGTGGTAGGTTCATCACTTATACTTGGCCAGGGGCTACATATGCAGTCATCGCTAGGAGTGAAGCTTCACTTCGGATGCAATCAAGGAGATTCATGAAAACGTATCATCGTTATTGTTAGGTGCCAAGTACCTGTCTACTCCCGTTCCAGACGCTGCCGGCCAAACCCGCCACTTTCCAACGATCGTAACCTCATATATCATCGTCGCAGCCATCCGTTAACAGTTATGATAACAACTTCCTAGAACATGCGGTATGTACAGTAAAATGCTTGAACCATGGAAATTGGTAATGGAACTGTGAACTATTTCGTCGACCAGTCGACTATCTACATAGCTAGGCAACCCACAAGCCTAGCGTAGGTAGTAACGATTTGTTAGAAATTCTGGCCGTCTCAGTAATTCCGATATCTCCGACTGCCGCTGGCTCTCCGTAGGTCACGCCCATCTAGATCCCTGGAGTAGTACGCGGGTGGCGGAGCCCGAGGACTCCTGCCTCGGTGTTGCTTCTGCTGCTCGGCGTACACGGGTCTGGTCACCTCCACTATCGACGTGCGCCTCGGGCTTCGGTGGGAGTGACGCGAGCGCGAGCGCGAATGCGAACGCGAACGATGCCCGTGAGTCTCGCTAGGATATCTGTAGGCGGGTGACAGGGGCTTCTCCCTCTCGGCCTCGGCGCCAAATGTCGAGCCCCAACCTCGCGGATGGCCGAGGTTGGAGCACGAACGGATGATCCATATGAGGATCAAGAACCCTATGACAGAGCCGACTACGATGCCGGCAATTGCTCCGCCCGAGAGCTTGCTGCTGCTCGAATCCTCGTTACTCTGGACGACGGTCGTGGTGGCCTGCCGGGCGCTTAGGACCTTTGTGACGGCTTGCGCTATGGTCCCCGTGGGTGCGGTTGGGGCCGCCTCCCGCCGCCCAAGGAGGTGGCCGATGGTGCTATCGGGTGTCGGCGCAGATAAAAGAGGAGCCATGGTTCTGCAATCGTGAACTCTACTGGTCCGTTTCGTTTTTAGGGGACAATGGGGGCTCGACGGTGTTTGCAAGGAGCCTCCCTCGACGTTGTTCGCCACAGCAAGTGAGTTTGAGATGGCAGGGCGCGGGAGCTAAACGTTATTATGAGAAAGACCTGGTGGAAAAGAGCCGCGAGAAACAGCAAACACGGCCCTCAAGTAGGGGTTATCATGCTGGGCGACTAGGCAGTGGACGACGAACGACGAACGACGAACGATGACGACATAGATGTGCCCCTACCGGGAGGAGGCTGGGCGTTTTTTTTTTCTTCGACTCTCTACTTAAGTACGTAGTACAGCCAGGACTGGATACGTCGTGTACCTTAACTGCCTGCGTTGGCTGGCTCGGCTGGTTGGTAGCGATAGAACGGGGCTGTTCGCATTGGAGGTTGCAGTACATACCTTTATGTTGCAGGGCGGTTATGCAAGTAATCGACGCTTCTTTGCCTGCCTAGTTCGGACGTTGCCAAGGTTGCTTCGACCTTTAGCTTGTGTGGTGAGAAAAGCTCCGGAGGCCTGGAAGAGCCAAGCGTCTCTATTGGTCGCTGCGATCCCCTCAGCAGGATTTGCGGCTCTCAACCAGTCACTATGATGTAAGTCTGAAGTGGAGGTGCAAGATCTTGCGAAAAGGATGTGCAAACGGCTACCGATCCAGGCTAGGTACCTGTGATAATGGCTGCACCTCTCCTGCAGGAAGTTCTCTCATGTCCACTCGCCATATATCCTACAGTACTGACCTACTTAAGTTAGTATGATGTTAATGTGTTTGGGGGGAGAGAGAGAGAGAGAGTGTGTGTGTGTATGTGTGCGTCAACGGAGGATCAATCGGCGTATACTACCTTATACGGAGTTGCTAGCCTAGATAGGTGGCAGATGTTAGTTATAATATTTCCTACACACCTACAGATTCGTAGTCGTAGTAGATATAGTCGTCGCTAATATACATAGTATGGCAGCATGCCTCCATCCAGATCTAGCCATCGTGTAGGCCATGACGACCTTTACCATTTAGAGCCCTTGGTCAACTCTGACTGCGCCATACAGCGAAGGTGCTGCGCGAATAAGGGTTGCCAATTCATGGCTGTACCTCCTGAGCTCCCGATGAGTGGAATCTTAAAAGAGGTGTGGATATTATAAGTAGATAGGTATGTATGTATTGGCCAATTCTGCCCGAGCATATAACGTAACTCGCAGACAGTACAGTTGACCACACTACCTCGAATGCATCCTATCTTGGTAAAGCAAGACACTGACCTAGCATGCACTCAGGAGCAGCATTTCTATCCCAGTGGCCAGTTCGATGCTCCACCTTCGAGCGCCTTGGGGCGTCCTGAAAACAGATTTATACCCAACAAGTGAGAGACAGCAGCAAGTAACTACATAGCGGATTGGATGATTAAGAAGCCACAGAAAGCTCTTCTTACAAGACGTCTGAAGTGTGATTACACCGCTTTAGAAGTGCTTTGAATAATCTGGTTACTCAGGCCGGGTTGATCCGTGTATTAGCCAGCCATACCGGGTACCATTGCCACAGTATCAGGCCCCGTTTGGCTCCTTTCAACGACCTTCTATGACAATATACGTCGGGCTCACGTCCCCATTGGTCGGGGCGCCATCGCCATCGCCTGCGCTACTCGAGGCTGTTGTGTGATTAGGCCGGCAGGGTCAGGCATCCGGGCCTTGGCTTCGTTGTCTTGCTGAACGAGAGCACAGCAGGTACACCAGTACGCAGTGCAGCAGTCGTCAATTCCACCGCCTTGGATGCCGAAGCGGGCCCGCAAGTCGCTACGTTTTAGCATCACCCAGATCCATCCATAGCCGAGCGAGTGTAAAATTCCGTGGATAATGCAGTCGACGTTGAGCATATCGGGATCCTGTGCGTAAGGATTGATGAGCCGACTGGATGTCTGACCGACAACTGACGACGGCGCCTGTTAGCCGGTACGGATGATAAAAAGGCTCGCGTGAGACGTACGGAAGCATGGAATGAAGGTGGCTAATACGCAGCTCATGCATGGGGAGCAGTCACACAGATGGTGCTTCCATTTCCCGCCGTGGAGACCGAGGGTCTTCTGGATCTGTTGGACCTGTAGCGATGTAGGAAGATTGGCTGGACCCGGTATCACTTTTGAAGTTACCGGTCCCATTTCGGAAACGAGGTAGCTATTGAGGGAAGCTGAGGATCGGCGGGTAGCCCGGTGCCGGAAGATAATATTGTGGCCTACGGCTATCTTGGTACGGACCGCGAGAGTATGTAATAAAGATGTTGGTAGAGGCGTCTAGCAAGCGAAGGAATGAGCCTCTCTGGGGGTCAATCGGCTCGGGGAGGGGAGAATGGAGAATGGAGGCTGCAGAGCCACCTACGAGCTGAGATAAACCTTTCTGACGAGGCTGATTCCAGGTCTTGCCCAACATGAATATTTGTACAGTCTAGTCAGGAGGGAGGGACGCATCTAGGCAGGCGAGGTCGTTGCTCACGACTTCCCGAATAGCTACCTTAAGGCAGATGTCATTATAAGAGTGACAACAGCCACCTAGGCATGTACGTAGCCAACATTAAAACTTGGCGCTGGACTCGATTGCTGCAAAAGGTGGCTGTTCTCTACCTTACGGGGTTTAGGGGTTGCCGTGAACGGGATAAGGAAAGCTCACTTGAGTGACGCTTGTGACTTGGGGAGCGGTATTGTTACCGAAAATATACTACTCGCATTGGGACGAATTGCAAAATATACGGCAACGATACCACTCCGATTTCGTGCGCCACTTAATTTTTTTAACCCTTTTGAATCTATTAGCTGCTTCTGTTTTTCGAATTGAATATTTGCGGTATCATTGTGGCCCCCTCCCCAAAAAAGAAAAAGTGTGGTTGCCAAAAGACTGACTGTAATAGGTGAGGAGAGCTCGAGAAATAGGAGCGGTAACGTTATCGTAAATATATGGCTCCCCGAACCCAAACCCCCTAAAACCCCCTTAAGGTAGGCAGGTACCTGAGGTTGGTTGGTTGGTATATTCAACGCCTGGACGGGGGTACGACACTCCCGTAGACCTCCATGGGGTATGAGGCGTGAGGTGCTATCTGTCTTCAGTACATGATGTCCCTCAAATCTAACCCAGTGGCATACATGTAGGTCCCCGAGGTGGTTAAGAACCGGGGTTACTGGCTTTCCTGGGCAAGGGTCTCAATTGCGACTAGCAAGGGGGGGGGGGGGGNGGGGGGAACGCCATGGCAATGCTATTTCCCCTTTATGCGAGTCCCAGAGGCACTGGAGCTGTCCCTCCGTTCACCACCTTGCTCAGGATGACATAATCAGGGACGAATTCCTTTCCAAACCGTAGTTTTCTCGGTTCAGGCGAAATGGCATCCTTTTCGAAGCCCGCCCTCTTGTAGAAGCCGAGAGCCTTCTCGTTACTCAGGAAGCAGGTCAGCATGACCTTCTTGATGGGAGGCGTGTTTACGACAACACATTCGAGGAAACTCAGGAGTTTCATGCCCAGACCCGTCCTGTAGAATTTGGGTTAGTGCATAAAGCTCCCTAAACATTCGCCCATACCGCAAGCAACACGAATTGAAGGACTCACATATATACCTACCCTTGTAGCTCTGGCGTGAGGTGGATCTCGTAACAGTAGACGACAGGCTCTCCTTCTTCGTAGGTAGGCATCAGCGAAGTGAAGCCGAGAACGCATCCCGCCGCGTTCTTGACCGTGATGTATCTTAGCTCGGGCGACTTCATCTCGGCGAGCTTCTTAGCCGGCCTCCACCCGATGGAAGAGCGTTCGTAGTCGGCGCGGCTCGTCTCCTCGACCAGTCGGAAGCACGAACTCAAGTCGTCCTTGCTCATATTGCCTGAGCGGGTGAGACCAAGGAAGAACTTCTCCCGTGTATTTGGGTTAATCCACCCAGTCCATGATGGCGCCCTAGTTGTTAAGATTAACAGCGGCACTTGGGCAATCGGGGTTAACCTTACGGGGGGCGTAGGTGTTCGTTGATGAAGGAATCGTCATCTTTGCGGTTTGCGCGTTCAATAGGATTTGTGGTAGCACGTTTCCGCTTTGCGCTTTGCCTTACGGTCTGCATCGTGACCACTACCTCAGGCAAAATTATAGGAGAGATGAAAACGCCCTTTTCGAGTTTTCATTGCGCCATTATACAGACAATCTCGTCCTGTAGCCTGTCGCTACGTCGGGTAGGTTATGGGTGCGTGCATTGATCCGTTCAGCGGAAAGCCGGATATATACGTCCGAGAGGTTGGGACCACAGCCCGACCCTGGGCAGGTCAGCGCGAGGCCCATACATCCATACACAGATGTAAGCGCACACACCCACGCAGCATGTACAAAGCTTTGACAGCTTCACAAATTCATAGAAATTCCAATTATGATTGAGGAAAATATTGAAAAATATCATTAAGAAGCTTAAGTAGTGAGTAAGAAGTATTTTTTAGTTCCTCAATATTAATTCGGTCTCGTTTGGTTTACTAGGAGGCTGGAATTCCCATGGGGGCGTGTAGCTGTGTGCGCTTCCATCGACGCCGTTCTAACAGGTAACGCGGCCCCGGCCCGGGTCCATACCTACCTTAGGAGGTACATGTAGTTAACCAGGTAGGGTAGGTCTGGGTATGTCCGTCCCGCTCATGCTTTTGATTGAAATGGTTCGTGCAACAACATTGAAGTTACAAGCTGCCAGAAGCAAGACTGAACACCTCGCTGGATCGTCTGCGCCGACCTTAACTAATGTCTTTTTAGCCACCGTCGACTCGCCTTCTCCATGCGCCTAATCAAAAGGACGCCGAAGCCGTGTTCCGCACTGACAAGCCGAAGCTATGCGACAATCCCACCCAGGAATCGACTGGGCGCAACGTTGAGTCTGGATCATGTTCGTCTTCCACATTAAAAAAACCCCACGCATACCTATGCCTTGGACGCGCACATAGGGCCAGGCAATTCGAAGCTGACCTGACCGTCAGTTTCTCCTGCGCTCACGCGCCCTATCTTTGTACCGAACTATCATCCGTGGCACCCGAAGAATCAGCGACCCGACGACCCGGCTCGAGACACGCAGCTTTGCGCGCGCCGAGTTCGAACGGCATCGGAGCGTGACGGACTTAGGACACATACGCTATCTGCTGTCGACGGGCAAGACGGAATGGGAGAATATGGAGAAGTATATTGGGGCGGCGTAGTTGGGCATATGCGTATAACTACATGTACCAGCGGCCCAAGGGACACGTGTGTGATATGCTCAATCCACTGCGCTGCGGCTCCGGCTGTGCATGCGGTATATCGCGGCTCTACGGAAACACTCAGCCAGCCAAAAATATCGGGAGCCCAACATGTCTTTTCTCCCGTTGGCTTCCTGCGCCATCCGAACGCGCCTATATGCCTAGTTTCTGAATACACTGGACTCGCAGTATCGTCGTATGTTGCTTCTCTGATCGCCAACGCCATATTCCAAGTCACAATCCATCAGCCCTGTCGTTGCTTATGTCTCGGGTTGGCGCTGCATATGATGTAGAGGTATCCACGATGTCGCTTGCCACCCTTCCTTCGCACAACCTGTCATGTATTGCAATGTCAGCTGGTGTTGTTCCACTTGCTTTACTGGTCTCTATAGCCACCATTTCCAGACTCTCCCCAGACACTATTCTTCCTACACAGATAGACATTGCAACTGTCCTGGGCCTCAAATGAACGAACTGACCTTGCAATGTTCACACCGTTTCTTGACTGAACTATGCACCTTCATGCCCCTTGTCTGTTGCAGTGAAATACCCCGTGCCATCTGCGCCGCGTTTACGGTTGCAGTCGTCGTAGCGAGTGCGGCGGGCCGCGTAGATATCTTCGGAGCGATGGCTGCCTGCGAGACACTGCGGATGGGTTGCTGCTGTGTCAGCAGAACTCGTCGGGTGGCGATCGCTGCGCGGAAGGACAGTTCCCGGAGCGAGGGCACGAAGTATAAGCCCGACATGTTTGGCGAAGGCCTCGTTCGTTGTTGACGGTAACTGAACAACGACCAAAGTTCTGAAGCAGGGCCCTCGGGAGACGAATATTGATGCAGGCGAAAATCAGCCGGTTTATGTGGGTCTCCTAATGGGAGTCTAGGTACCTACCTGGCTAGGTAGGTACAGATCTAAGTTAGGTACCTTGCGAGTTAGGAGGCAGGGAGGTATCCACTGTACCTCCTCAACCTACAGGGACACCAACGTCCATGGACACCTGGGCATCTAGGCACCTACAGGACATTATGCCCGCAGACAATACCTAGGAGGTTGTACCACAAACACCCGTATTCAAGTACATAGGTACTCTGTCCTCCACCACCCCAAATGGCTTACATGTAATGAACTGATTTTCTATGTATGTAGGTATCCTCACTTTTTGATATGCATTAGTATTTTTCCGCCGTAGATCCCCTAATCCGACAGAGAGTGAACGATCGGAAACTGTACATACGAGATCTAAGATATAAACCGAAACCCGTAAGCCCTTAGCCATGCTAACCTATGCAGGTAGAGATTTACCAAGCTTCAGTGCTTCACCTCAGCTTCTAAGGAATGTCTTGAACACATCACTCCGCGTGCAGTCTTCCCACGGGTATCCAATCTCCTTCAAGGACTTTTCCAGCTCGCCCACTTCCGCATCAGGGCATTGAATTCCTGTCAATACCTTGCCTACATCACTGCCGCCGTTCCGGTATTGGAACAGACTGATGTTGAACCGTAGACGCAATGTTCTCAGGAACTTCTCTAGGGCACCAGGACGCTCGGGGAAGTTGAACATGTACAGCCTCTCGTCCGCAACACCCGACCGCCCGCCAACGAGGTACCGGATGTGTGACTTGGCAAGCTCGTCGCCAGACAGGTCTGTCGCCTTCATGCCCGTACTGTTGATGCGTTCCATCAGCGTATGAAGCTCCTGCCCCCGTTCCGAAGCCGCGCCCGTCAACGATATACCAATCAGAACGTTGGCCACCTCGTCGGTCGCATAACGGTAAGAGAACTCGGTCACGGCGTGCGGCATCACGTTATTGATCAGCTCGGCAAACGCACCCGGCCTCTCTGGGATGCTCACGCAGAGCAGGGCCTCTTTGCCCTCACCGAGAGTAGCACGCTCAGCCACGAAGCGCAGCCTGTCAAAATTCATGTTCGCGCCGCTTGTGATGGCGATGACGTTTCGGCTCGGGTCGCTCGACGGGTTGGTCGCCACCCACTTCTTGAGGCCGGCAAGCGCTAGGGCACCAGCCGGCTCTACAATCGAACGGGTATCCTCGAATACATCCTTGATGGCAGCACAGGTCTCGTCGGTGTTGACCTGGATGACTTCGTCGATCACCTCCTGGCAGATTCGGAACGTCTCCTCACCCACGGTCTTGACTGCCGCACCGTCGGCGAACAAGCCCACTTCTTTCAGCACGACCCGCTTGCCCTGGTGCAGAGATTGGACCATAGCATTGGCATCCTCGGTCTCGACTCCAATGATCTTCACGTGCGGCGCAATTCGCTTGACGTAAACGCCAATGCCGGCGATAAGGCCTCCTCCGCCCACGCAACAGAATATGGCTTCGAGCTTCTGGATATTCGTCTGCCGCAGCAGCTCCATCCCTATAGTGCCCTGGCCGGCGATGACGTAAGGGTCGTCAAAAGGTGGAATGTTGATGAGGCCATGCTGCTGTTCTAGTCTCGCGCATTCTTCCTTGGCGGCGTCGAAGTCGGCGCCGTGCAGGACGACGCAGCCGCCAAGCCGCGAGACATTTCTATGCTTGATGCTGGGAGTGCCCGAAGGCATCACGATGGTTGCAGGTATCTTGAGTTGTCTGGCTGAGTAGGCGACTCCCTGGGCATGGTTCCCGGCGCTACACGCGACAACACCCTTCCAGCTCTGGTCGCGGTCCAGATGTGCCATTTTGTTGTAGGCACCGCGCAGCTTGAAGCTGAAGACGGGCTGCTCGTCTTCTCTCTTGAGCAAGACATTGCATTCAAGCCGGTTAGAGAGGTTCGTGGCCGGAGTCAAGGATGTTTCCTTGCAAGCTTCGTATACTCTCGACGTGAGGATCAGGCGGAGATACTAGACAGGCGAGAGGCCACCGTCAGCGACTTGTAGAGCCAGTTAGGGCTACGCGGGTGGGAGTATATGGTGACGAACATCAGGGTGTCCATTGGGCAAGACGAATTCCTCGGGAACGATCTTCCTTATTCTGGCCTGTCTGTGTTCCGATGGCGGCGACGGGTTTGCGCTATACTCGGTCAAGGACAGACCGGAAAGCGAAGGCGTGCGCGGTGCATGGCCGTTGACACCGTTTCCGAGGCCATTGGCCGTGACGGTATTGATCGGCACCGTCGTCGAGCCTGGCATGTCTGTAAGGCCTCAAGGACTTAGACAACGCTTTGGATTGAGTCACGGAGAGGGGGGGGGGGGGGGNGGGGGGGGGGCAGTGGTAAGTAAGGTGATGCTTCCAGTGGTAGTGAGAATCGAAATAATTTCAAGACTTGCACAGTGGTGGGGCAACCGTTTTCGTGTACATGTAGCGTATATATACATAGTAGACACATATGGACTGTACTGCAGAGTACATGTAGGCTGGAGATATAAAACCGATGTCGCTAGGTATGTCGCTATACCTACAGTACCTGCCTAGGTACCTACAGTACTATAGTATAGAAGCTCTACCTACCAAGGTGGGGGTTTTTAGCGGCGAGTGGGCTGACCTGATGCTATGGACATCAACGACACGGCACGCTTTTGTGCTGGTGCATGTATCTTATCTGCAGCACCGTCTCTGCTGCGATTAGATAATGGAAGCTACATATGGACCTCATGCACTGTAGGTACAGCCGAGCTCTTAGCTGACTAGCCCTGTCGTTGCTTTGCCCGGGGTGGCGGAGATTTCGCCATTCACAGTCACCCAATGCTCGTCATGATTGAACCTCGTACATGCAGCGGACTCCAGCTTTGATCAGACCCCGAGCTTAGGCATCTGTCTCTTCCTGCCACACACGTCCTTTCCGGCTCATAATCAGTACGTACTGGACTGAAACAGGAAATAGAAGTCATTCAACATCATGGCAGACCGATCGATGCCCTCGTCGTTTGACGAAGACAAGTGTGTCCCTCCCCTTCTTCCGCCCACATCCGCTGCTGCGAAGACACCATAGCTGACCGCCATCGTCCTACAGGGAATACAATGAGTCCGGTTTCCAGAAAGCGTCCCGCAAGCTGCGAGAAGAGCCTCTAGTCCCACTCGGTACATCGTGCCCTGCCCCTCTCCTCTCCCTTCTCTCTCCCCACCTCACGCACATACGCATCTGTACAAGCTATGCGTACCGCTATTATACCTAGAGAATTGTGCATACCAATGCAGAAAAAAAATCAAAATCAAAACCGGCTCATGCTAATCGACCGACCCCCGAACCACAGGAACGGTCCTGACTTGTCTTGCGTTATACAATGCCTGGCGCGCAATGCGCCGCGGGGATCACGCCCAGGTGCAGCGAATGTTCCGAGCGCGAATCGGCGCGCAGGCGTTCACCGTGTGCGCGATCGTGGCGGGCGGCGCATACTACGGGGCGGACCGCGAGAAGCGCAAGGAGCTCATCAAGCTAGAGGCCCAACAGCGCGCCGAGGATCGCCACCAGAAGTGGCTACACGAGCTTGAGGTCCGCAACGACGAGGAGAATCAGCTGAAGGCTGCCATGAAGCGCCGGAAGGACCGTGTCGAGCAGCGCCGCGCCAGCGAGAAGGAGCGTAGCAACGCTGCTACGCACGAGCCCGAGGAGGCCGTCAAAAAGGGAGACGGCCCGAAGGCGGAGACAACATCCGACGCGAATGGACAGGTACCGCCACAGGGCAAGAAGGAGGGTTCGAGCATCTTAGGGGCTCTATCTAGTGCCGGTGGTTGGTTTGGTACGAAGAAAAGCGAGGATGTGAAGCCGGCCGAAGAGAAAAACGAAGGGAAGAAACGGGAATGAAGTGACAGCCCCCTGTCGAATGGCTTTGTGCAGACATTGTTGTGATGCGGTCAGGCCGGGTTTGCAATCCATTGTATCAGACCGCCAAGATTCCTTTTTCTTTTAGGGTGGAAGAGGGGACACAACTGAGAACTGCTTGGAGCTAGAAGGGATCGAAAAAGTTTACTTTATCTACATACTATGTATCAACACCATTGTATATACGAACGTCACGCTGGGATATGATGCTGATCTATCTATTACCCGTAAGAAACGGAGGAAGGGATGCATGTGGTTAAAGATGATCCATCGAAGTTCAGCATTATGGTAATCAAGGGGTGACAGATGACACTTCATCTATGCAGATAATCTGCCATTGTCGCAGCAACCATAAGGATATACGATAAATATTGGTATATAATCCACAACACACATCGTTGCCATCGACCTCCCTCTTCCACGGTTAGCCCATTGACCCTCCGCTCCTGTTTGTGCCTATCAGCCCAGCCATCTCGAGCAATGCCCGATCTGTCGCTACATCGCCCGTGCCTAGGTTGACCTTCCTTCTGGCCTCTGCCTCTCGAGCTTCCCATTCCCACCGCTCTCGCTGGATCCTTGCCTCCTCGTCGCCTCCGCAACCCCAAACTTCCATCTCGTCGATCTGGAAGCGCTCCTGGAAATCGTACCTCCGCGACACACTGGTGGCATAAGCGCCACCGCGCGACGTGTAGTCATGCGTGAAGACCCCGTACTCGAAGCCCGAGTCAATGACAAGGGAGATGGGGCCAAGACGCCGTAGTGACTGGTGGCGCGAGGACTGGCTTGTGCTCGTGGGCGGGCAGCCAAAGTTGATTCCTGGATTGGCTGTCGGCGGTCTCGCAAAAGCTGCATAGTCCCGGTTGACTACCGACGCTGGAAAGACATCGTGCGTTGGGGCAAGTTGAAACAGCAACATGTCCTCGCCTCCGAAGCAGTCCTTGTGCGAATGACGCCAAGGCTGCTTCACAAATGCGCCAAATACCAGACGATCACCACTACTTGAGGGGCTCCCGTTGGGAAATCTTTTCGGAGGCAGCGAGTCGTTAAAGACCCCCTCCGATCCGCCGCTACTCGGAGCGTCTGCCAGTCGCGTTCCGGACAGTAGGAGAATCGTAGGCGCACGCCAGTTAAAGACCTTAGTCTCGAAACTACCCATTGAGAATCCAGCGTCGTCACCCGAGTAGAGCAGACGAAGCTTCCGGAACAGCTCATTCCCGTCGATGAAGAAGGACAGCTGAGACAAGACATTGAAGTTCAAGATGCGACCTTTCTCCTGCAACAGGGGTGGCAGCACGATAGCCGGCATCGTCGGCTTCGATACGCCATCCTTGCGCTTCGAAAGATCAAGATTCTTGGAGAAGAGAAAATGTTCGAATAGTGGGTTGAATCCGTTGAAGAGGAAAGGGAAATTACGCGGCAGAACATTGTTGAACCGAGCAAATGTGATGCCGGGCACCTTCTCCACGTTGATGATAGCGGCAAGGATGCTTTGCGCAGTAGTTCGCAAATCCTCGAGTTCCTCCCCCATAATCCGATCGGCGTAGCTGGACAAGTTCTCCTGGGCATCTAACGGTGCCACCAGGAGCAGAAGCATGATCAGCCTGCGGAAGTTGTCGGCAGGGATCATAGCACCACGCGTTGTCGCTGCATGCGAATCGCCCGTCTTAAATGCGTCATTGATATCGAGGGAGTCTAATGCGGCAAGAATTAACTCGTCGCCGCCGTCGTCGTCCACTGCTCCATCATCTAGGTCTTCGGCGGCCTCGTCAACGGCGAATCCCGGTACATGGCTGTTCAAGCCGGACTCCAACGTTCCTATTTCATCATGATTCCGCACGATCTCAGAGAGCTTGCGATCGTAGACGGCCAGGCTCTTGAATAACAGCTTCCTTCTGCTCGTGGCGCCCCTGGCTAGAACCTTGTTGTACCGCTCGGTCATAATGACCACCGCCATAATCATCTGCTCGAAGCCAAGCACGACGGGTGCATCTTGAAGGAATGGGAACGAGCCGATGTAAGACAGCAGATGGAATATGACGGGAGAGACGGCGAGGATGTCAGGAAGCTCGAGAAAGCGAGCAATGGTGTCTTCCTTCAGGTAACGAACATTCTGCTGGTGGTCGGCAAGCGACTTGAAGGTATCTTTGAAAGAGTACAGCTCGAACGGTTCAAAGCATTTGCGAGCGAACTTCTCGGCCTGTGTGGTGTTGTGGCAGAAGGGTCAGCTTGCAGCTTGGGCACACATGTGCTACTAGCACGGGGAGAGAGTGGGCGAAGAGGGGGGGTTTTGGGACGTGTTACTCACCAGGTTTGCCGTGATTTCCTCCTTAGAGGGAGGTGAAACCTCGTTTGAGACGGACTGCCCCATGTTTTTGAATCAAGGCAAATGAAGCCATCACAGGTGAGCAGGTTAATGCGGGCAATTCCTTTCATCTAGTAGTCTTTGTAACAAAGGTCTAGCTGAGGGTTGAAGGTTTGAGGGTCTGACATAGGGTACAGTAGATAGGATGGATCTGGGGTCGAAGCTCCCGGGTAGGCATCCAATGCGAAGCAGCCGGCTATGAGCGGTACCTGTACTTTGGCCATCCGGGGTATGATATTCATGTATCAGGTAGGTACGTTCATCCAAGGTACATAGCTGTTAGAATGATGGGCTGGTACCCAGCTAAGTACCTACCTAGGTAGACAGCCGGTTCATGCCGCGCTATATTTTGAGTAAGTACATGTACTCGGCAACGGGGAAAGCTGTTGCGACGCACTAGATATGTTTATACACGGTACACACCAGTATGTACGTATCCGATAGATAGGCACTTCTCAGGTATCAAAAGACGACACCGACAGCTAGTACGTGAGCCATAAGAGTAGTTAGGTTCGATTCCTTTCAGCGCTATTGGTATTACTCGCGTGGCTCATCTCCGACCGGACCGCAATTGGGCAAGGCCAACGCTACCTTGTAGACCACGGACACAGGATATACACCCCAGTTTCTGACCCATCCCCAAGTAAATGGACTTTAAAGACACATTCGCGTAGTTATATATAAGTAGGTATAGTAGGTATGCGCTACGGAGTGAATATATATGTACTGTAGCTCAACTTATTCCTCCCAGTCCCGGATACCAGGTGGCGCATCACCCAATTAGGTCTTAATACCTATATGATAGCGCTAAGCGCGAACGGCCAACAGAGTCCATTCCATACATGTACAATTATGTATTAGGTAGAACTACCTAGGGGTGTGCATCCATAGCCTCCAGAATCACATACTTATGGCAGGCCAGATTGACCTGCTGCAGCTACGTCACAGTAGATGACCAGAAGGGCATCGCCTAGTGACACCTTGGCAGCCTTGGACATGATAAGGCTGCGCAGATTGCAAGAGCTTGGTAATCTGTATGTTCAGGTCGTGTTGCAACTCTCGCTCTTCGTGTCAACGCAGGCTACGGCGAGGAATCGGGCTTTCGACAGATCTAAGCCCGGCAGAAGTCTTACACAGTGTTCAGCTTTCATCCCGTGAAGACTCATCTGGTTGGAAATATACCCTGGAGGGGGAACTGATCCAGATTATTATGTATGGATATCTCGCAAGTCGCCTTCATCACACATCTTGGGTCCCTTACGTAGTTGGACTGAAAGCAGGTCTGTCTACCTACTTGAAAGGTCACCAATACTTAGACTCCGACCATGCGGCTGCAGGGTCTGGCCTCTGTACCAAAGGTGCACGTAATATTATATAGTATCGTAGGTAAGTACATTTCACGGTCATTTACTGGCACTTCAGAAATTCACACAAGCCTCATGATATCTCAGCCTACAGATCTGCACATATGGACGTCAGGTGCACACAGGACTGAGCTTAGGCACTAGTGTATATGTATAATACAACTACCTACTGTAAGTAACTAATGGCACATCCATTACAAGTATACGTAAGTCTACCAACGTTGGTATAAGCACCTATCCTTGCAAGGGTTTCCCACTACCTTACCTTATCATACTGTTGTTGCACTGACCTACGTATCCTACGTAGAGGTAAGAATGTAGCTCCTCTGCTCCTGTAGCTGACATAGGCGCTAGACTGGGGTACATGTTCTAGATCCCAGAAGCGAGTGCGACTAAGAACACGGCAGCACGGATGAACACGGACTGAACGCCATCACCACCTGGGCATCCTCTCTACTCCACATTCACATGCCGTTTCTGGACATGAAGCAGACTACGTCTCAACTTCTCATTTCACGGGGAAAATCAGAGGTGGCTGAGAATTCAAGTATCACCTGATGCAATATCCGTGTCACAGCATCAATTATGAAATTAAAGGCCCAATCAGCCATCGACCCTCTGAGTGAGATCATGTACCGGTAGTCTGGTTTTTGATCATCTTCCGCTTTTCTTCCTCCTCTCTTCTCTCCCTCTCTCTATTCAGTCATAATAGATTATAATTCCGTTAGCACAACCATATATACATGCTATTTGTAAGTACAATCAGCATATTCTCTCACCAATTACAAGTGTGTGCATATACCTAATACAGAACGATCCATCGATCCAAGCGAACCGCGGAAACCGATCTAAGAACCGAGAATGTCACTTCCTCTTCGCCCCATCAAATGTGAGGAAGGGAAAGACGAACAGCAGAACAAGTCAGCTTGGTTCCAGTTCATCAAGGTACAATGGCTTCCGCATGGCTATGATCTACTATACTACGAACTTCCTAGCTGACCATCCACAATCGAAGTCCATCGCCACTTTCAAAGGGGACCTCACGTCGTTGACAGCACCCCCATTCCTCCTCGCTCCACAGTCTATTGTTGAGTACAGCACATACTGGGCCGAGCACCCCAGTCTTTTCGTCGCTCCCGCCAAGGAGAAGGGGGCAGAGAAGAGGGCACTACGCGTGCTTCAATGGTTCATGAGCACTCTAAAGCACCAACACGCCAGCAGGGATGACAATGGTAAAAGAAAGAAAATGAAACCCCTGAATCCATTTCTGGGTGAGATATTCCTCGGCAAATGGGTCGACAGTGCAGGTACCACACAGCTGGTGAGCGAACAAGTGAGCCACCATCCACCTGCAACCGCCTTCAGAATCTGGAACGAGGCGCACGGCGTCAAGGTCAGTTCTCTCCCGCATGATCAGACCCCACGTTCATGTCTTCCAGCTCACATCGAGCCCAGCTAGAAGGTCATGTTGCACCCAAAGCCTATTTCTCAAGCACGATAAACATCGAGAGAAAAGGTTATAGCGTCATGCATATCGACGAGTATGACGAAGATTACTGGATCACGATGCCAAAAGTGCATGTCGAGGGCATTGTCACTTTCCAGATCGCGCCGGAGCTGAGCGGGATATCGTACATCCATAGCTCTACCGGCTACACATCGCGCATCGAATACGCGTGCAAGGGCTGGCTGCGGGGGAAGAGTAACTCGTTTACTGCTTCGGTGTACCGGGATGGCCAGGAGAATAGCCCGCTGTACGTCCTCGAGGGCCGGTGGAGTGATTCATACACGGTCAAGAACGGCGCTGGGAAGATCCTGGAGACGGTGAACCTCGCTACATTGCAAAGGACCCCGCTACAGGTCGCACCAATCGAGACACAACATCCCCTCGAGTCTAGAAGGGCATGGCAACGTGTCGTCAATGCGATCAACGAGAACAACATCCTCGCCGTTGGACATGAGAAAAGCGCAATCGAAAATGCGCAACGAGCGCTGCGTAAGCACGAGAAGATCTTAGGCCAAGGGTGGGAGAGGCGATATTTCACTGAGGCTAAAATGGATACTGTGGCAGAGAAGCTCTTGGTCCGGGCTAAGGGCGAGGGAGCAGATGGTGAACATACGACGGCCTGGAAGTTCGATGAGGATAAGCACAGAAGGATACTGGAGAACCAACAAATGGGGGTCAAAAGCCCCACACACTCGCGCTTCGATTCCGGCGTCGGGCTAGCGGATATCGAGGCGTAGGAGATACTACAGTTTATATAGCAGGTTGGAAGGAGGTAAGCGAAGCCCTGCCTTGCCCCAAGGCGTGGGGGTTACTACGGTTGGATTCATTAGAGAGACCCCCCTGATACCATATATGGCCAGAAAGATCCGCTGATAACGAAGTAATGAAATTCGGTATTACAACAAGCCCAGCAATAGCTTCACCTGCAAACCAGCCTGTTCCGATTTCGTATCATACTTTGTACCAAATGGTGGCCTCACAAGAACCATCTGAACTCGTCTGATCGGGGACCATCTCGTAGCCTCGACGTTGGTACATCCTGTGCCGTGAGATGAGTACCTTGCCGGCAGTTGCGACGCTGATTGTCCCAAAACACTTGTAACATCAGGAGTCAGTTCGTTCTCTCTAAAGTGTTTGGTAGATCATTAAGACGTTGCAAAACTTATGTAACGAGCGTTGACACATATATATACCCTAAAAGGGGGGCGGAGGGGCTGCTCCTGGAACGGGGTAGGGAGGTTCGTGAATGGCACCACTCACTGAAGAGGCCTAGTGAACCTGCGACAAGACATCCACAGGCCCCAAAGCACGCCGTTGCAACGAGGGCTGGTGCATATTTTGGCTCATCTTTCTCCTGGAATAAGTTACTGGCCACCAAGCCCATCAGATTCGCCAGCGGAACTCCGACAGATGTCAGAGTCAGACGCTCACCCTCGTGTGCGACGTTATTGTTATACCACTAAGAGAACAGTCAGAAAAGCAATAGCAAGCCAGCGTAAAGTAGCTCAGTGTAAAATGATCTCGTTGGTTAAGGAAAGCCTATTCTCTCCGAGTCTGGAGGTTGGGGGAGGGGGCCATGGATAAGAACTGAGTGCGAGGCTCACAGTACTAAGTAGGACTGATGGGGCCGACGTTCCCCAGCACATCATGAACGTTGCAAAATAAGCCACTTGAATCTGCGAATGTACATCCTGGATAGCCGCATAGATGATGAAACCGATGAAGGTGAATGCAAAGCCGAGGCATACTACAGCAACGAGGGTCAGTATATTTCTCTTGGTAGAGGAGCCAGGAAGGCGGTATTCGGCGAATAACAGGGGTTCAGGAATGACCTCTTAGTAGTAACAACTCCAGCTGGTAAGGGGCAGCAGAGCCCCCTGGACACCCGAGGATGGGAGAGGGGGAAATATAAAAAATATCATGCGTAGTACTCACTAAAGGGAAACCGGAGCCGCAACGCATCGGATGTGAATGCAAGGAGCAAAAGCATCACGGCCCCGGTCACATTCGGTGCCACAGTATACAAGTTGATTGAAACAGTGCTGTCCACCAATCTCTGGACAATTTGAGGTAGGAATAGTGATACAGCTTGTAGGGGTACACCGAGGCAGATTTCTATACGCGCGTTAATATCCTACAAAGAAGCATGGGCATCCATCCCAGAGTGACTTGCTTTCAGGACGTGATGTCCAGGGCTGTATGGGGTGAAATGACACGTGTTTTAATTGCTCTTTCGAATATGCCTCTATCCAGCAACACGGGGGTCTATTCTAGGAGAGGAGGCGGAGTCCCAGCGCGAGTTGTCTTTATACGTACCAACAAGCAGAAATCCATAGGTCGTGGCCCTTTTAAAGACGTTGAGAGCATCTCTCAGGACAAATTTTTCATTGACAATGGAAGAGCTGTCAATACGGATACGATGATACGCGAGTGCCTTCTCCTCTTCGTTTAGAAATCGGGCTTCGGCGGCGCTCCGGGGTAGGTACCAAAAAGCAAAGATGGAAAAGGCTACCGTCACAGCACCTTCCAGTATGAAGAGCCAACGCCACGGGCTTCGCACTACATGTTAGTATCTCCTCGACTTGGAAGGCGGTGGGTTATTTGAAAGGCTCAGCACTGTGGAGTTTTTTTTTTTTTTTTTTCTCAAACCCGAGTCCCAATAACGGGTCGATACAGGGGAACGTCGTCTTCAAAAAGGGATAGAGAGAATAGTGGAGAATCTGGTAAAACGACGTACTGATCCAGGGCCGAGTCGATCTGGAAGACGCCGAATGCGAGAAGCCCACTGAAAGCATTGGCTATATTGGATGCTGCGTAGAATATGGCCAAGCGACGTGCGAGCTCGCCTCGCCTGTAGAAAGTCGTCTGATAGTAGATGACAAGCGGGAAGAATGCCGCCTCGGCAACTCCAAGGAACCATCGTAGGGCGAAAAGGCCACCGTAATTGGTTGCCGTTGCGGTAAGCAATGTCAACGACCCAAAACAAAACATCAAGACGGGAAGTAAGCGGGCTGGGCCGAGTTTTTTCCCTACCATGGCAAGAATAGGTGCGAACATTACGTAGGGAAGGAAGAATATCCCAACGATCTGGTTGTATTGTCCAGTCCCGAGATGCAAGTCTGGTAGCCCAAGCAGGGGCACGGTGTCAGCCTGCAGAGGCGTCGGGCCGGCTCCGTTGATTACCTACCCTTGGACAGCCCAGCAGTCTGGGCATTCCCGAGATTTCCCTTGTCAAGGGCGTTAAACAGATACTTGTAGGTGGTTAACATACTCAGCAGACCCGAGGGCCGGAAAGGGCTCCCGATGGTCGATCTCTTACCATGGCAGCGAGGACGGGTAGTAGGCGCAGGTCGAACTTGCGGCAAAGCGCCCTCTCGGCAGCGCTGTCGATGACATAGACTGTCTCTCCGGGAAGCACCTCACGTGTACTCTCGTTATCGCCGCTGCCCTTTCGAGCCTGGGAGCCCACATCAGGCGGTCCTACAGAACTACCAGACATGATTTGTTGGAATGATATACGTAGGTCTTGCAGACCGCGTTGCGTATCGGTGACGGTGGGTGGGCGGTGGGCGTGTAGGCCAGAAAAGAAAAGAAAAAGAAAAAGAAAAAAAGCTACTGTTCCTAGATTTACCTTGCCCAGTCGTGGTATGTGATGAGATATCCAGATCCATACAAGTTGTCGATGATAGCCAGCCCCCGGTACATGTACCTATCATTGAAATCGCATTGGCAATTGGCTTATTTATGCACGTATTTACCTGCCACTCAACGTGCTTAGATGATGGATTTAGAGAGGTCTAGGGTAGTACTGCGTAGTAGGTAGTACTTGGAGATTACAGGTTTTGAATGGGACGAGTCAGCCGAACCATTGGAAGTCCTGCCGTCCATGTTACCTAGGTATCGGGCTACATCCAATGCACCATTGATGGTCACAGTAGTACCTGGGTACCTGCCATTCAATTAGTATACATAGCCGGGTAAGATTCCCCTGAAAGGACCATGTACATAGCAATAGCATAGGTAGGTAGGTACCTAAGCATACTAAGACAACCTACCTGTGCCCGGGGAACAAACAACACCGCCCTGACCATACACACACACACACACACACGCATATGGATATATCCAATACACACGCTCGATTGCACATGCATACGTCCATTATATGTACTTAGACTGGCCCGGTACAAGTGCTTATGCGTGGGGGTCCAGCTAGGATCTCGTCAGCAGATCGACCTTGACTGCCACTTCCCCCCGCGGGGTAGGGAAACCGACATTAGGTACTCTACCTACCTAGGTACCTTAGGCTAGGTAGGTAGTTCCAAGTTACTTGGATAGGTGGGTAACCAGGGCGCTGTCCTATTCCCCGTTACCCGTCTACCTACATTTGCCCACCTAAGTAAGAGGTATCTTCCATATAGGGCTTGCGTTCAGCTACATACAGGGACACGAGGCCTGTGACCCTGATACCACCACCAAATCATCTTCCTTTCGTCTGTTCAATCTACCGCCGTGATCCAAACCTCGTCAGCATTTACATCAAACTACCTAGGTATGTAGGACGTAAGTTGCGGCCACGCTCCCCAAGTGATACAAGTCCACGGACCAGTACACTTATTTATTTGCAGGTATGTTGCTGTCAAAACGCTGCCACTGAACGTCGATGTTGGAAATCGAGTGTACTGCTATCTGTTAAACCGAAACGGTCAGGGCGCACATGGTAACTGTAGATGCGACTCTATAGGCCATATAGCAGAATGTTTCCCCGTACCTCGTATAGAGTTGTATGAATGAGAGTAGACGGCACCACGGGGCTGTTACGCCCTCGGATGAGTGTTTCCAATTTACCTCCTCGATAGGACGAATCGACAGGCCTGTATTCCAGTTGTCTCCTTGTCCACAGGGTACAGCCCCTAGGCACGGAAGAGATGTCGTCTATCTCTTCCGTCCTCTCAATCTATATTTCCTACCTGCCACTCTTCGCCACTCCCAATGATTCTTGAGATTTGTTCGGCAAGCAACAAGGTTATTGTTTTGTCTCAAGGCCCTTGCCGTCAGGACTTGTAGCTAATTTCAGTGGTTTTGTTTAATGCATACCCGGTAATCGAGCAGCGCTAGAATCATAATATTAGCGCCAGGTAGATCAGGGGCTTGTGCCAAGGCACTACAAACTATATCTACCTTCAGAATAAATAGGTAGGTAGGGATGGTAGATGAAGATAAGGTGCGGCTGGATAGTCAAAGAGGGTACGCAAGGTACAGCGAAGACTCTGTAGGTAGCAGTTTGTCCCTATCAATAAGCCGTCTGTCAGTTCACGACCCGGTAATGGATAATAAGGACTGGGTTGTCGCAATCGTTTCTAACACGGTAATTCGGCCTATACAAACGGGCCGCTTAGAAATAAGCCTTACCACCACCCCGTGCTCAAGTAGGTACCCCTGTTGGGAGAAGTTCAAGACCACCATACGTGTAAGGTATTGACAAAGACAGCATATTTACTTGCCAAGGACTCAATTTACGTTCTTAGAGAAGCATAGTTTTGTTTGTCCAAGTACTATGTATCAGAGTCACCGGTGATAGGCTTGAAAGGGGAAGTGAAGCTTATCCCAGAGTTTCCAGTTTCCACCAGCCGACCGATAGATGTACCCGGGCCTACCAACTAATGGAAAATGGCTTCCTGGAGATGTCTTCCACTTCACGTCCCGAACTATTTCGTGTGCGGTGTACAGCAAATTGTCAATATAATACAGATGTACCTTAGTTGGTCTTATTATTACTCGGAAGCATATTCAAGTTTAGTAAAGGGCTTTGTGCCGCGTTGGAGTAAGGAGGATCATCATGTGAGTGGTTGAAGGGATCACTTTCAGGGAGGTAAAACTGTCCGGAACTTTATTCTAGCACCCCTTCCCCTTCGTCTAGTGCCTTCATCTAATGCGAAGGGGTGTTGCATGTTATCCACTCTGAAGAGTACCACGGACCGGCTTAGTGACGCTTGGTTTCCCACTTTCTACACCACCAGGGGTTGGGTTCATTTTTCCCGAGATTTTGTTTATATCCATTTCGTTGCTAGGTTACCACTTGCGTCCACATCATCCTATCCCCGTTATCTGTCCCCCTTCTGAAGGTGGAGGCTTTGTGAACTGGTATCCAGAACCGCAACGCTCAAATTTGGCAAACTGAAATTGAAAACCCCGTTTTCATTTGACACAACTGTCGACTGAGTACTCTTCACAACATTGGTGCCCGTGTAAGGGTTGTTAAACCCATAAGGATCCTCAGGACCAGTCAGAACAGTCAACTTGCCTGTTGTTCCCGGGACAATGCCCTCGAAAGTCAGTGTCACGGGCACGTCTGCGCCATCCGTCGAATTATAGACAGCTGCTTTGAATATGTGTCCGCCTGATATGTTATCCCTTCCAGCCACGTAAAAAAGGGGATCAAACTGAGAGGTTGACGGTAGGATTTCGGTCATAATATGGCCTGCCATTAGCTGTTTGTAAGGTGTTAGCACCTCCCCCTTTCCCGCCAGAGGCCCCCTCGCCCTTACGGGAAACAACTTAACTCACCTCCCAGACGTAAAAGCTGGTGGTCCGAGTAGTCATGGCCGGATCGGCAGCAAACTGTAACATAGTAATTGCCCATTGCCAGCGGTTCATGTTCCGAATGATGGGTGCCTGGAAAGGACAGGAGGCGTTGGTTAGCACTGCCCGAAGCATGACCGCCTTTCTGTCAAATTGGAACTCACATAAGCTGCACCAATAATCCTGTCAAGATTGCGCTCGTAACTTATTAGTCCGACAGCTTCGGCGACAGCACCTCCCCACCTGCGTGAAGCTTCGCGTTAGCAACCTAACTGCCCGAAAGAGAGCGAGCCTTTCCCTAAGACAGGAGGACCGGAAGCAGGCCTACTTGTGGGGGCAAACAGAATCAGCGGCGAAAGTCACAAGAAGGGCGCTTACCAGGGAAACGGCATCATCAAGCCATCAAAGCCAATTCCTCCGTTTGGACTACACGCAATTCAGAGTCAGTACATACTCTCCCTAGGCAATTTCAGGAGCTCTGCTTCAAGAGACAACCTGGATTGATGTTCGTGGCCATTGAAACTGAGATAAAGAGTTTTCCAATACGTACTGGGTGGCCGCCATTTCACCTATCAGGTGCGGTGTCGTAACGTTGTCGAATTTATGGAATTCCGCCACCACTGCAACATATAGACTCAGCAAGTGCAACTTTAAGGTGCATACGGGCCTCCTTTATTATATACTGGGAGCGAATGGCTGACATTGATCACCAGCTAGGAAACTGATACGCGTGAAATAGTGACAGAAGATGCAACAGAGAGCTTTGGAACTGACTTACGCGTGTCAGGCTCGGCATAGACATGGTAGTCGCCCGCCCCGGGCCCTGGTCTAGTAGAGTAAATCAGTCTGTGTTAGCTCCCGAGGTTTATTTCTACGCGTGTCAATGAATTCGTCCTGAGCTTCTAGGCGGAGATACTCGGGTCGAGAAACTATAGGTATGTCCTGCTTACTGTTACGGGTCAGCCGTAGCAGATACGGTGGTGTTCAAGAGATAGTTCAAGAAAACAACATATACCATGTCATAGCCATCGTAGTATGAGCCGGATGAAATAACTTGGATATCAGGATATGTCTCGCTGATTGCATCGAGGAACATGGGGAATCGGTACTCTTTGAAGGTTCCCCAACCTTCAGAACCACCGGCGAGCCAGTCTTCGTTGCCAATCTCGACATACTGCAATGTGAAAGGCTCCGGATGCCCCAGCTCGACACGACGAGAACCCCATTTCGAATCAGGAGGTCCACGGATGAACTCGATCTGAGATAGAGCATCATCGACAAACTGCTGGAGTTGCCCCTCGGGTGTTATATCTCCATTGAGAGATAGGCCGTCGTAAACGCCCAAGACTGCGATAGACCATGAGATTGTTGCCACTACATCCCAGGCTAGGCACCTTTCCACTCACCAATCTCCATTTCAAGATCTTCGGCAAATTCGAGGTATTCTAGTAGGCCGAGGCCGTTGGTCTGAGGATAACCCCAAACCCCCGAGAAGCCGGGTCGGTCCTTGAGAGGACCAAGGGTGTTCTTCCAATCCCACCACGAAGCATTTGTTAGACCCTCCAGCACTGCCAGGCATCAGTAACTGCCCTACCATATGCAAATACATGAGTCTCGAGGGAAGATGGTTTCCGGGCGTAATATATCCAAAGGGCTGATAAGGGATGGTGTTTTCGGGGCCGGGGATGGGGAAATTAAGCTTGGTATCACGAGGTGCGACTTACTATTGCCCCCGGGAAGACGGAAGAGGGTCTAGATCCCCCATGTCAGCTCCTGGTTTCGTCATCTCCTTCCTCAAGGTGGCAGATACCTACTGGGTGTAATTGCTCCAGTGCCTCTGCAATGTCAATACGCATTCCGTTCCTACGACCCTTATACGTAGGAGGAAACAAGCTGATTAGGTTGAAGTCGAGCGAACCAGTCCCTGCGTCCTATGCTATGTCAGCAACGTGAAGAATAAATGCCTGCCGTGGGTAACCGCTCACTTCCGCGTCAAATGTGATCGAGAAGGTATTGTTAGAATTCGGCGCGTCCTTCGTGGGAGTCAACTCAAACTCGTGCTCGACCCACCGATCGCCCCTTGATCGAGACTCGACCTTGACTGCCCCAAACTTCTCGCCCGTAACATTGGATTGCAGCGAAGCAGTGAAGCTACCATTATATGCACCCCTGACCCAGAAGGATCCCGCATAAGTGTTATGTGCTTTGACGTCCATGCCCCAATAACCATCGTTGAAGAAGCCGACGTCGCCTTTACGACTGTCGATGGCAACATTCATCGAGGTGATGAGTGCATCGGAGAGCGGATGGCTGAGATTTCTCAACGACAGCTTAGCACCATTGACTGGATACCAAGCGGCCAGGGTAGCGGGGAACCCCTCGCTGCTCTGGAAGGCTCGGTTGCGGATCAGCTCAGCGTAGAGGCCGCCATCTCCGGAGTTGTTGATATCCTGATCGGACGGGTTAGTTGGAGGCATGTGAAGTTCAGGATGCTGCTCGCCTACTTCATGGAGAAAGCCATACTGATGGCCATTGGTAGCGTTACCGCCATTCGAGCTCACACTAATATCGACAGCCGTAACGGAGGCAATGGCTAGCGGTACATTCAACAGGATGTGCTTCATGGACACCATCTTGGGTTGTGTACCACAGCAAAACATAGCAACGGCAGGTCACTGCTGGACTGAAGGTCTTGGATATGTAGCCATAGTACTGGAGGCGGCGGCTCAGGGCCCTTTAAGATTACATTCGAAGGATTCATCACCACCTCGAATGAGTACTTGGAGAGACATAGAGCCCAAGGATCTCCAGCCGGCTGGTGGGCTGGTCAGTGATGATCTCCCGGCTACCGGGCCACTGGCCTGGGCAATTTGCCATGCGGTCCTATCGCGTCTCACGTCCGGTCCCAGGAATGTGGGCATGGGCTGTCCGGGTGCATTAAACTTGCTACGGCGCGGGGTATATCCTTCAATGTCAAGCCAATATTTCGGTTGCTTTCACACCGAATGCAACGTCTAGCATCGACTATCGTCAACTACGCGCCGAAACCACCCTCACTGGTGGAACGACGAGCTAACGACGGTACTTCGTACTGTCGGGGTAGTGGGGATTTGGGGTAGGTCCACCACGTCGACAAACGCCCTTAGGTAGATACTTAACTTAGGTTTCTATGCCGATGTACTATGTATCTGATGACCACTCGGTTGCCGCGGGGGGAGCAAGGGTGAGAGAGCGGGAGAGGAGGCGGGGGGTAGAGAACTAGAGACCTAGAGAGAGAGAGAGAGAGAGAGAGAGAGAGAGAGCACTAGAGAAACAATCCAAGGTATTTGAGACATTGACTCTAATAAAGGATAGAACCTGCTCCCTGCGAAATACGCGTATTCCGCATCTGCAAGGTTCAACGGGAACCCCACACCCCATCCGAGCTCTAACCTGATGCGAGCTCCGGGAGCCGGCGCGGGTCTTACTATAGTACACCATCCCATGTCTTGAAATAAGAGCTGATGAAGCGGGAAATAGATTGTGTTACTCGCCAGCAATCATCACCCGGTGTTATCCAGCTTCAAATGAAAGGAAGGGACGGCGGCGGGACGAACTCAGGAATGGGAAGAAGGGGATTGATAGTCTCACTCAGTCATTAGTCTTCGTACAGAATATGTATCGTAGGAAGATGAGAGTAACAAGTACACAACAACACTACCATTGCCATTTATCGTAATACGTTGGGAGGATTGTAGGGAGTCTATAAAAAGACGACGTGCTTTGGTCAATGTACTTGTGGCTAACTTGAAGAGATAGTAGACTTAGTGAGAGAGTCTGCCTCCTCGGGTAAGTGCCCAGTTACCGGACACGCTATCTTATCGCCCTAAGTGACGCTGTTCCTTGGTTTCATTCGATTGCATGTAAACGATTTGAGCTGTGTTTCAGTGGAGATGATGGAAGGACTCCACGACCACTAGCTATACACATTTAGAGATTTCAGAAGGGTTCCCAAGCAAGCCGTAGACAAAAGCCATACTTGTGCGCCTCTCGCTGTGGCTGAAAGGGGCAGCGGGGGGCAGAAAGAGGCTAAGAAGAAAAGGGAAGAAGCCATTACAATCCCATTCCGGAGGATTATGTCGTGGTGATTGATATTCATGCACATGGTTCTGCTGTAGAGATCGTCGAACTTGTCGCCTAAGCCCTGTCAATGCCACTTAAGCATCGCGCTCTCGCTTCGTATCGTCCTCGATGGCTTTAGCATACTTGTCGTCGGGAGACCGAGGGTCATCGTGCAGCATCCCCTCCTTCATGAGCTTCTCGGGGGACGGACGGTGCGAGATCTTGTCGTTCAGCGAGTCGGCACGCATGTGCTTCGCCAGCTGTATGTAGATGAGTGGCGTGAGCCAACCTCCCCCTCGGGAGTGAGGAACAAGACGGGGAATGATACACACCTCCTTCTGCTTCTCCTGTAAACCAGGAGCGGCAGTGGACGCGGGCAGGATGTTCCCTATGACGACATTAAGTCAGTGCCATGTCCGTGAAGGCTCGTGAAGTGAGGTAGGCAGGCGGTAGGTACTCTCAATGAGCTCGGAACGGTCGGGTCGCTGTCGCAGGTGCTGCTCGAGCGAGTTCTTGCGCTCGTGGTTGGGACGGATAGGAGAGATGGGAGTCTCGTCGACGGTAGGCTGGGACTGGTTCTCATCCGCCATTATGTTTAATTGTTCGTTCGCAGTTCGTAACGGCAATGTGCTCCGCTTTCGATAAGCCAAGTTGGGAAGAAATGCTCAAATACGTAGCTAGCCCTCGATGGCGGACGTTTGGCTGTTACTTATTTGAGGGGAAGTTGGGTATGGATGGCAAGCAAGAGGCCCTTTGTGTGTATGTAAACAAAACAACGGATGTGCATGGCTGGGTTCAGCATTTAGGTAAGGTTGACTGCATACATGGATCTGTACATACATTAGAGTTATGCTAGGCACATAGTATGTAGGCTAGGTATATCTTATGTATGTAGACGGCCAATCGTCGAAACATGCAGACGTGCATGTACGTAGTAAACACGCGACCTCATCGGTACAAACTACCTATGCCAGTCTCTGTGTACGATACAAGTACCATGCATAGACACCAACCAACCTACACAGGTACGGGTCCCCTGCATGGCTGAATACTTGAGAGGCTGCGGGGTAGGTATTCCAAACACACCTACGCAATAGGGTCATCTAATAGGTAACAGGGGTATCATGCCCCTACTACGTACACAGTAAGTACAGTACCCTGCCTGTAGATACTGTAATCCAAAGTACCCGCCCACCAGACCTACATACATAGTAGGTATGGTATGTTGGCACCGGGTCGGTCTCTGTGTCCATATATTCAGAGTTGAGTTTGCCGTGGAGACATTTACGCAGGAGGTATACTATATGCAATCTATAAGCAACACGCTTCGAGCACGTACGCGGCTAGAGAAATAGCTGGGCATGTCAGAAAATACCTAAAGTATCTGACACGAACAGGATTGTGTCTCTACTTACATGATGTATGTACGTCTAATTCTAATTCTACATGAAGGTGTCCACACCGTACACATGGGACGGGATACATATGCATATAAACAGAAACCACAGAAACCAGTCCTAGGTCACATGACCGCGCGCCTTTTCGGAGAGGACGCGCCCGCGGCTACACAGTCAGCGACGGCACTATATGGAAGAGTTGAAGAGCCAGATAGCAAGTGTCAACCACAGGGCGCCACGAACACGTAGATAACGCGAGACAGTAGCTTGGTCTACGGACTATGCTCTTCTCATCAAAAAGGGGCCGGCCAAGCCTCCTACCGCTCACTCCAAAGTATCGACAAAGCGGCCGCCCAACATGACCGAGCAGTCACCAGCCAACAGCAGTACGCAACAACAGCACGACACTCTCAAGTACCACCTGCTTGGACCATCCCTGACCAAGGCCGGCCAGGACTCGGTAGACCAATCCAAGGTAAACATACTCGCCCTCGCATTGCTTACCACTTGTAGTACTACTGGTCTGATCTGATCCAACCATCCTCGTGCTATATACACATAGGTTTCCGAGGTCATCTACAATGCTTCTAAGGGCTCGAAATATTTCAGCCGCGAAGAGATCAAGGACCAGGTCCTGACTCGGAAAATCAATGAAATCCTGGAAAAGAAGCGCCGACTTGAGAAGCTCGATCTCACCCGTGAATTACGGGCCGCCGACCAGTTGATCGTCCAACTCGAATTGTCCCGCGACCTGACACAGCACATCGTCCATATTGACTGCGACGCCTTCTATGCTGCCGTTGAGCAGCTCGACCGCCCCGAGCTTAAAGACCTGCCTTTCGCCGTCGGCGGAGGCGTCCTCACGACCTGCAATTATGTCGCCCGGAAGTTCGGCTGCCGCAGCGGCATGGCCGGTTTCGTAGCGAAGAAGCTTTGTCCCGAGCTGCAGCTTCTGCCGCTCAACTTTGACAAGTACACCTCCAAAGCCCACGAAGTCCGCCGGGTCTTGGCCGAGTATGACTCGAGGTTCGAAAGCGCCAGCATCGACGAGGCTTACCTCAACATCACTGAGTATTGCCTCGAACACAGTATGACCCCCGAGGACGCCGTTCAGCAAATGCGCGACGAGATTTGCGAAGAGGCCAAGATAACTGTGTCTGCCGGCATCGCCGCCAACGCGAAGCTTGCCAAGATCTGCTCCAATATGAATAAGCCAAACGGCCAATATGCCCTACCCAACGATCGCAATACCATCCTGGCTTTTATGCGAGACCTGCCAACCCGAAAGGTCAACGGCATCGGGCGCGTACTGGAGCGTGAGCTGCAGGAGATCGGTGTCAAGACCTGTGGCGACATCTATGCCCACCGTAAGCTCCTCCGTCAGCTCTTCGGTGATAAGACGTTCGAATTCTTGATGACGTGTTTTCTGGGCCTTGGTAGGACGGAAATCCAACCTGCCGAGGAGTATGAGCGCAAGAGCGTCGGAACCGAGAGCACCTTCAGAGATACGTCTGACCCGGCGCAACTGAGGGAAAAGCTCCGCTGGACTGCAAAAGAACTAGAGAAGGATATGCGCAAGGCTCAGTGCAAGGGCCGAACCCTTGTATTGAAAGTGAAGTTGCATACGTACGAGGTCTTCACGAGGCAAGCGGTGACGCCGAGAGCTATCAGCGCAGCGGACGACCTGTTCAACTACTCGTTGCCCATCTTAACGAAGCTACAACAAGACATGCCAGGCATGAAGCTTCGCTTGATGGGCCTTCGGTGTACGCACCTTGTCAGCACGGAGAAGCCTGATGCTCGCGCCTTCTTTGGGCTGAAACCTCTCAAGGCCGGCGCCGATGGGAATGACGCGGAGGCGGCTGGCAAACGGAAATCGAACGAAGCATTTGAGGAAGATGACAGGGCGGACGGTGGTCCAGGAAATGCTTTCCACAACGATGATGCTCGCTTCGGCGGGAAGACACACTGGCTAGAGGAGCAGCAGCCCGGGGGAGACGATAGTTATCGTCATCACGGGAAAGAGATAATACCCAACCCCGGGAAGGCACCGCCAACCCAGGAACAAGAGGAATGGTGGGATTGTCCCATATGCAGCCGGCCGCAGCCAACTGACGAGCGTCTACTAAACGACCATGTAGACCTCTGCCTCTCCAGGCAGGCGATCCGCGAGACTGTCCAGCGAGATTCTACACGCAGCCCGACTCATGCCGTTGATGCTCCTGCTCCGAAGAAATTTAGGAGCGGCGGAGAGAAGAAACGAGCTCGAGCATCGGGATCCGATGATCCGAAGCAACAAAAACTTCATTTCGGCTGAACCTGAGATGATCAGTAGTACATGGCTGGTCGGGGGTCCGCGTAAGATAATAAATAAGCAGATGGCCTTGCCCGACAGTATGGCTAGCGGCTGTCCATCGATCTCCTATTGGGAATATCACATCAAGATCGAGATCGAGATTAAGCCGGGAGGGTTGTAGCCATATTACATATACTCCGCCAGCAATGGCCTTTCGTTTCGTTCGCTGCCTTGGTGGGCAAAGGAATTCTGGCGGAGAAGCGCACAGCAGACAGTCTGGATACTGCAGGATCAGACATAGACCAACGAGTAAACGTTTATGAGGTACGAATATACTAGGCCGACCAGTTCCAAGCATACCAAACTTACAGTGAATATTATTAGCATTGTATAAACCTATTCCCATATCTCGCAACTACCTACTCCCGAGGTTCCACCTTTTTGGGGGAAGCCGATTGTTACATTTTCTCCAGCCTAATGGCGCGTTGGATCGCCGCGGGCCAGCGTGTTCATACGATCTCCAGAAGAAAACGTGGTATTGACGAGCGGCGGGATTACTACGGGCTGTCTCTATCAAGTCACAGTCATCCCGGCATGAAAGTCGCAACGCGTCCGAATAGCAGTCCTATTTGATGGTGGAATATAGACCACGACTATTGGCACGCGCCTGCTACGTTAGTAACACGGCCAGATGAACTGTTAAGCTTCTAGAAGATGGGGATCGGGGGGTAGTCAAGCATCACAAACACACACACACACACACACACAGACATATATATATATATATATATTATAAGGGAGATCTCCCCAAATTACGGCCATAAGATTGAGTATATAGATCAGGCAATGCCTGTGTTATCTATGCTAGGGCCCCTAGCTGAAATTGACCTGCGAATGCGATGGTCCTCCTCTTCAACTGTATGTAAATCGTCACTAGGCAGTCGAACAGCACGATCCAGGGCAACAGGGAGGCCCCTATGCCTTCCTCGTAGCATAACAGCACATAGAACAAGCTTGCTACCCGTGAACAGCCCGCCGCTGAAGCTATAGGACGCCGCCGGCACCCCGATGCTGATCCCGACGCAGCCATAAGCAGAAACCACCTCGAAGACAACATTAAAGACCGAGTACGTGACTGGGTCGTCGATGAAGTGTTTCGTCTCTATGGTCATGATGAGCAGGACAGCTAAGACGAGCCACCATAAATCATGCGAGAGCTGCCCACGGATCTGGTGGCTGATAAAGCTGATTCGGCTCTCCTCCTGTTGACTTGGCGCCGCTCCTACCCCGTGCCATTCGGCAAACGCGAGACGGACCATCCGACTCAAGGAGCGGACTTTGCTTGCCGATTGACTGCGCGAGACAGGTTGGCTGAGGACGCTGCCAGAAGGATCCTCCTCGTAGATGCCGAGTGAGCGCTCTTCGTAGACATTTGAGTGTCGCATAGTGATCACAACCGGATAGACCGAGATATACCTGTGGAACTTAAGATTTAGCCAAGCACACCACCATGACTCTTCCAAGGACTGCGGGGTTTGAGAAGGGTAAGAACTTCTGGGAAAGGGAGCGCGAGTCACCGGGGAGCGAGGCTGGAGGAGATGTGGGCATGGTAAGTTGAGAACCGAGGCTGACAGACATCATGATAACGTAGAGCACCTGCAGACCAATGAAGAGCATCGGTATAGAGACCACGTAGAACCCTCCCGAGCGTACAGCTAGGAGAACGGTCAGTACTGCCGATGGACACGCCACGAAACCAAGGACTCGCTGTACCTAGCGCTTGAAATAGACCATCGATGATGCGGGAACCGAGAGGAATTTCCTCCAACGTCGAATTGCCGAGATTCAGGATCTCAAACGCCACCCAGTCCGTCCCATTGAGTACAAAAAGCATGAAGAGGAGCCACCAGGTCTGCCGCGGCGGGAACAAGTTGGTGTAGACACGCCGAGGGTACTTCAGAATGTATTCGAGTGTCTCCTTCCACTCTGCGCAGTCTTCCGTGTAAGTCACCACTTTCAGGGTTTCCACTGCGATACGAGTCAGGTGGTTGTCCACTACCATACAGACTTAACATAGCAGATTGTAATCGCAAAGGGCTACGGCACCCCCTGGAACCGCTAGACTGAGAAGAACAACCCGCGAGTGGCTGCGACGGAAGACTTACAACTACACCACAAGATGAGCCGCAAGAAAATAGGATAGGCCGTGTTTCCAGCGAGGATCATCGAACCCATCACAACCAGCACGAAGTATGAGCTCCCGTAGGGGATCATATTCTCATCTAAGACGCTCATGCCACTATTGTTGAAGGCCGATACTCCATTAAAGATGCCATTCCACCAAGGTGATATGGCGTTGCCCAAGGCAGGCTCCGACTGATTTTTCGCGATCCAGGCGCCAAGCGAGATACACCCGAGAACCTGCCAAAGGAGGGCATAGAGGGGGACAACGATGGAGAGGAGTTTGAGGGCTCGATACTCGGTGCCGCCAAGTTTTTCACTATTCCGTGTCCAAAGGTCAGTCGCCATTCGTGTCTCGCAGCTACAGGCAGCTGGTTACCTCGTAGCATGGCTAAGGATAGGTAGGGAGCATGCATCTTGAGGGCCATGAGTCGAGGGAACGACTGCTCTCCCAACCGACCCGGAGATCCTATGCAGGTGGTAATACTGACCGGTCATCGCTTGTCAGGTCATGAAACTGCGCATTCCGCCCAGCCTTGTACCCGCCTAAGTAGCTTCGAGAGCGGTGTGCCCTAGACTTTGTGGTTTCGGTACCCGCCAACTGCCTTCGTACCGGATTATTTCTGGGCGAAATGGAGCTTGAATTAGCTTCAGTGTGTGAGTTGTCAACGAAGGCAACATGCTCGGTATTTTCCAGCGACCCGGCACAAGTAGGTTCAGCATTCAGCGTAACGGCGCCTGCTGCAAAACGGTGGTGCTGCCGTTGTAGGGAGGGATCGGTTGCAAGTGGCTCCGATGTAGAGCCAGGGTGTAAGTTGCTATCTAAACCGCTCCCACACTGTTGCCTTGGAGGAACGATGGTAGAGAATGACCTGCCGTTGGTCGGCCGGGATATAGGCGTGATCCCATCGCTCACAACTTGAGCCCGAGATGAGGTAGCAAGGTGCCGCCCGGGGTTCAGAACGGTATCACCGTCATCTGCGGCCGTCTTGCTCTTGCCAAAGGTCCTGAACCGCTGCGTTATAGGAAGAAGAGCCAGGCTTGTATTACGTCGCTCCAGACGGCGCTCGCGCTCACGTTTGATGACCTCCTCGAAACGGACCTCGAAGGCATGTTTCCGTACTAACACGGTCCAGATGGAAACCCACACGGAGCTTCCAATGATAATCAGAAGCCAGAGAATGACTTGCTGCCAAGTGGTCATCTGGCTCAGATTGACAGTATTAACTGCGAGATTCAGGATCAGTACCTCCGTTCTTATCCCGTCTCTCTCCTTGCCTCCATCTCCCCATGTACACAGCTCAGCGACTAGTCGGGAGATCTATGACATGTTTCAGGGATTCTTGCCTCCCTGAACATACCCTAGTGGTTTTTTTCTTCTTCTTCTTCTTCCTTCCTCCACGTGTAAATTTAGACAAGAGCAATAAAACGGCAAATCGTCCCGGGGGTGTTACTTACGGCCAGCCTCTGTCATGGCAGAGGTGACTAGAAAGAGGCTGTCGACATAAGAAATGCTGAACTTGGGATCCGACGACCCCCAAAAAACCAGAGAGGCGCCCAAGGGTACAATAATAAAGTAGGCATAATGGATGGTGATGAAGTTGACTGGAGGCAAAAGACGTCGGAGCCTGCGCATGGCCGACGCCAATGGAGGGGGAGTCGGAGGAGGTACTTCGTAAAAGCTGTAAGGACCGGTCCCAATCAGAGCACTCTACGATCTTGGCGGGCTACCTGCTAAATAACCTAACTGGCTAGCTAATTGCCCTAGATACCTAGTTAGGTAGTTGTGAGGATCCTTCTGGTTCGTTGTTGAGCAACAAGAGACACAGAGGGATATCGGGATCGTAATCGGCCGTGTATTAGCCCCCTTCTGTCCTTTTAAACTCAGGTGCTCCCTTGTGCGTCTTGCTGTCAGATAGAGCGGTGACAGATAAAAAGCCTTGAACATGGATACTCTAAAAAATTCGGTTCGTCGAATGATCCGGGGCGAAGCGGGGACTGGGGACGGGACCCGACTGGACTAGGGCAATGGAAGTCCAGAACGCGGCCTGAACTAGATGTGTAAGTAGATTGCCGGCCGGCGTTCTGGAAATGTTTAGGTTACGGTGGACCTCAAGTCTTCAACTGGTTGCCCGCCCAGCTTCATAAGCGTCTACCCACGTTATGTTATATACAGGTGGATGGGAGGGTGGGAGGTTCAAGGCGGTGTGCTTGTATCCCACATCATCGGAATACTTTTAGATGAGATGGCTGCATAACAGACACGAAGAAGGCGAGCTCCGGGTGTTGTCCGCCACTATTTCCGGAAGACAGCAATCCCCTCACATGCAGACATGGTACGTCCTACCACATAAACTCTACTATAAGAAAACTCCGCTGGCAAATTGTGCAAGCTCGGGGGAGGGGCCGGATAGGAAGAAAAGGGAGGGTGTGATCATGACGTGTTAATGCAAACGTATAGTCAAGCACTTTCAGTCTTCGCTGCTTGCTGGCACTGCGATATACTGACTGCTTAAGTACTTACATATAGGTATTCGAAATTTCCGCTCGCAGCTGAAGTTCAGAAGCCGTCATAGTCTGCGAGCCTATCGGTAGCCACTCAAGTACTCAATATTGCAACCGACCTTGCGCAGGGACCCCCTGGCTACGATTAGGTGGATGCAGGGCGTTTCCGTGCTTGGAAGGAAAACCCTATTCGTGAAGAGCATTGAGAGATCTCTATACGGCATATAATAACAGCACCACGGGTATATGCAACCTTCTTCTATGGGTTTTATAACTCGTTGTGCTCCTGAACATCATCGGTGTCCTTGAGCATAGTTCCGATCACTTCGGCCGCCTCCCCGGCTGCTTCCTCGACCTTCTCGGCGATCTTGTCGGCGACGTTGGTGGTCGTTTCTTGGACGGTTTCGCTGGCGGCCGAACTAGCGCTGCTGCTGGCCTTGGTGACGATGGACTCGGGTACGGGGACGCCCCGGATGCCAATAAGCTCTGTCTCGAAAACTTGTTGGAAGCTGTCAGAACACGTCCATCCCACGAGTATCTCATCTCCGCGCTTCGCAACATACCAAGTGTCGACTCGGCCGGGATAGGACCCATTCCGCGTTTACCGTAACCCAGCTCGGGCGGTATAGTCAACGTCCTACGCGGCAGTCAGCGTTGTTGGCGTCGTATTTTCCATCTCCCTTGCCTCTTTTCCCCGATGCACATGTCCAAGAGCCCCTCCTCCCAGCCCTTGATGACTTGTCCCCTACCCAACTGGAGGCCAAAAGGAACGCCTCGATCGTAGCTAGCATCGAACTTATTTCCATTCGCAGCGAATGTACCACGGTAATGTACTTGGATGAAGTCGTTTTTTTGTGTTTTCCGGCTACAATCAACAGGGAGGGTAACATCGATCTTGAGCCCAGAAGACCCAGAAGCCAGGGCGCCGACGGCAGCGGCCGAGGCGGCGAGGGACAGCGAGAGAAGGTGATGCATTCTGAAGATTCTCAACAGTCAGTCCGTAGGTAGGTGTGGGATACACACGAAGACGAAAACCAAAGCAAAACAATAATGGGAAGTGGCGCGGTTCCAGATACTACCAGAGGGAAAGGAACCTTGGACAATGGCCAAGGGTGAACGAAGCCGAAGAGTTGGAATCATCAATATGAATAGCGCCTCTGTTTCATTCAATACGTGCATGTGCAAGTAGGCAGATGCATCATTCCATCCTTATTTATCTATGGAGGCTCAGGGTAGGGTGGTGGATCACTCGCATAGCGTGGTACCTACCTACCTAGTAAGTACATGTGAAGTTACAGTACCTAGCCGTTTTCGATATTTGCATATGGGCTGTGGGCACGAATATGCGGTACGCGCATACCTCCGCTTCTGATCATCGTCTCAAAACCTACGTATCTGTATAATACTTAGGTAGGTAAGTAGTACAGCTAGCATCCGCTTGTGGCTGGTGAGTGAATTATCAAGGTTGTCTTAGCTGTATGGACCGGCAGGTACCCAAAAAGAGGCATCAATCATGGTTACTGCACGGGCCACTATTATCTTTGCCAGGTCTTTTACATAAGACAGAGGTGTCAAGCAGACCTACCTAGGTATCTACCTATATTCAATACGTAGTTAAATAACTTGGGCAAACAACGTACCGGTTTACATGAGCAGGGTTAACTAATGCGTATAGTAACATGCAGGTAGAACTACATGTACTACAGTAGTTGACCTACATAGTTTTACATAGGGGCGAAGGACACTGCCCAGGTGGTCGTCGTATTGATAGGTACCTAAGTACACTGGACCGTCCTTCACCGAAAGATTGATGAGGCAGCCGGGGCCGTCAACCAGCAGACCTGACTCACCTGAGAAACGTCTCTGTAAGCGCTACTTGATCGAGAGGCCAAAGGGCAGGCTTGCGTCTACAACATAAGCGTGGCTGAATGAGCATACCACATGTAGCCAGTTTGCTTGTGTGCGTGGGTGCGTCAGGGCAAAGAAAAGGGAACCTACAACTATGTACAGGTGTAAGTAAGGCGGTAGGTGTGGATGTACTCTGGTCCTGGTTCTTACATAGTAGGTAGTCCTAGCTGCCACTAGGCTTTACGCGGGAAGGGGAAGACGATGCCCGTCAAGGACTATCTATCTACATGTACCTACACTAGACCTACGCGCGTGTATCGCCCCCAGGGTTGACAGCAAGGCATTCACCGTACTAGAACAGCTCGTGTTCAAACTCACCGAAAGGAGGCGCCAGCAGAACATAGGGAAACCTGAGAGGGGCCGGAAGGAAAAGATCTTTTCACGACTTCAGCTTCAGCTGAGGCCCGCCCTCAGCGTCAAGTTCCAGGCTACCATCCGGCCCAAGAGGCAGTAGGTAATTGGGGGCTAAAGGCTATGAGGTTGGCATAGCCTCCATTAGTCTCCCTCTCACAAGTCAAACATGAGAAGATGTTGAGTATCAGTTCCATTCCATGGCAACCGCTTACTTGCCGATTGCGCTACTTCAGTCGACCTTCTAGAATATCCATGCTACCAGCAATGCAATCGTGTTGCTACCAGGTACCTAGGTACCTAGGTGGGAATTTCCACTTGGCACTCGCACCGACAGCACCAGCTGCACATAGATCCATGGATACCTACCGGACTTGCCTAGGTAACCTAGGTAGTGCTGTCTCCCGCTAACATTGAATAATCGCACTGTATTTTAGCCTCCACCAATGTATTTCAGGGGGCTTTGGGATGCAATTCGGGGGGCAGCCGGCCATTGAGACCCTTGATGGTTTTGCCATGTAGGTACCTAAGGTTTCGGCACCTACACAGTGTTGCCACGCGAATGCCGCAATCGTAGGTAGGTACCTAGGTAAGTACCTAAGAGGGTAAGTACCTAAGATAGCATCGTTAGGTCGTTCATCCGTTCATTCATTGAATTGGCCCCAACGTGCTATGATGCTGCTCACCAGCCTTACCTCACTCTCTCTGCCTTGGTCTGCTACTGCGTGCTTTTGCCTCTCCTCGCTCTGCTAAGGTTCTCATCGTCTTTTTTTCTTCTCGCCAAACACCGCCTCTCTCCAGTGCAACGCTTCGCTAAGTTACGAAGAGTCACATCCCTACCTACACACATGTACGTTAGTAGCTCCGGAGCTCGGGATGTATACATTTCTAGGACTTTCATGTAGATGTTGCAATGTTGTAATTTCGTTGATTATTTCGGGTTAGGTTCTGGCCTCCAACGTTGACTGCTTGCTGTGCTGCTCCCAGTATCTGCCTACCGTGCCTGGCTTTCCCTGCCTGCCATGTCTCCACTTCCCAGTCATCTGGACGCCGTCGTCGTCAAATGTCCAATGGATGCCTCACCACGGCCAGGCCGTCCCTCGGTTTCTGCCTCGATGTCCAGGCAAGTGACTCATTCTCGACGTCGACTTCGTGTTATAGTATCCCAAACCACCGTCGCCGTCGCCGCCAGCCCCCGGCCCCAGCCCAATTCAGCCTGGGGCTATCCCAGTGGCTCATCGCCAGTGTCCTACAATGTTGCTAGTGATGCTATGTCTTTGCCTTTTCCATCTGCTGCTGTGTCTGATGACAGCTCAAAGCTATGTTATTCCCAATTCCCCCATATATAAAGATGAGCTGCCTCCTTTGCACTCCATGCTCCTCTCCATCTGCCTCCTCTCCATCTGCCTCCTCTCCATCTGCCTCCTCCCCATCTCCTCTTCGCCAACCAAGTCTAGACAACCAACATATCACGCCTTCAAGCCGACCTTGTCCAAGCAAGTACAACACACGTTACTACCCAAGCCTTAACCACACCACCGATGGGTTCTTCTAGTAAGAAGTCTTCTACCTCGTCTAAATACCATACCGTCATTGTCGCCGACGACAGTTCATACCGTTCCTCGTCCACGAGCTCCCACAACACCATGTCCTCTCACGGCGGCCACTCGAGTCAAGGTGCCGGCTCGGGCACCCACACCTCCGGCAGCTCATCTCCAGTATATCATGATCAATTCCGTCACTACAACTCTGGTATGTACAACATATCTCGGCCAGGTCGTTCCACACGCACACACACACAACTAACCCTGCCTATAGAAAAACATGTGGGCGATCTTTGCCACCGTTCGAGCGGCCGGGATGGTAAAAGCGTCCTTACCTTGAACTATCACGCTCGTGGGTGGGAGCAAGGCGCACCAACCCCCAGCTATGAGGCTAGAAATTCCGCGCCGAAAAGGAGTCATTGACGGCGGGTGATAGACCTGCCAGTCCCATACGCTTTTCTTTGAGGTCTTAAATCAGGCGTTTCGGTACACGGGGCTGGGTGATATTAGATCGGCGGCATGATTATTCCCATCTAGCGTACTAGAGAGAACCGTACGGCCTCGGGGCTTCTGTACAGGTATAGATCGGTGATGCCCAGTATGTCTTAATGAACAAATTTCTAATTCAGCATTTCTTCTTCCCATATGAGAAGGAATAGTCCATGGCGTGTTGCGGGTCTCGGAATTGTCTTGCCTCAACAATGTGCATTGATAGGGCCGAAGTGCTTGTTTTCCATTCGCCCTCTTCTATACATACATAGATGATAGATGGACATCTGCAGGTACAACACGTGCCCGTGTAAGGCTAGATGCAGATATAATACCCCGCAAAGAACATCGTCAACCAATCACTCGAGGTCAATCCCCCCGGGTATCGGGAAATATGTTTTGTACAGATACTGCTCAATGCAAGGAACAGCCATCATCTGATGACTAGGCTCTTCCACAAAGCCTCGCCAATACCTCCAGGGCTACCAGAGGATATCTTCACGTTGGCTCGCGCTGTGGTCGACAGTCTTCATCTAGCCAACCAACAAATACTTTGCCTGAATCTTATCATGCCCGTAAACGATGTCCCCGCTGACATTACAGGATCGTGAACGTGGCAAAACCCTCTACGGGGCTCGAAAAAGGAGCAAGGAGTCGGCGCCGAAGCCCCTCTTCCCTCCCATCCTAATCGGCATCATTTCTATTATAAGCCTGCCGGGTAACCTAAGTCGTCGAATTGGGCAACTGCGGTCGGCCAGTACATGTACGTCTCGTTGAGACACCTCACGCATGCAGATGATGAAGCATAGTAGGTGCTAAACTGGGAATAGAGAAGCAAGAAAAACCCCCAGGGTAAAATAAGTAGTCTGTAGTAACAAGTAATCCTCGGGTCTCTTTCCTTAATGTATTACAGGTGGGTGGGTATCTCCTCACCCTCGATGATAAGCGTCACGCTCCACTTCGAAATAGTGTGCCATCTCTACGCCTGAGCGGTGATAACCACATCTGGCATAGAAGGGCTCATTTTGAGGGCCACAGTTGAGGATATTCTTATAACATCCGACGTGGACGGCGACGGAATCCAGGGCGTGGATCATCTTCAGGCCCAACCCCTTTTTCTGGTGCTCTTTGACAATGGAGATTTCTTCGATATGTCCGCATTTGCCTCGGTCGTGGATCCTAATGCCTGTGAGCACCTGAACGACGCTCCGGCTTGGGAGCAAAGGACGCACAACTTCTTCTCGACTACCAAGGACCCTGTGCCGACAATACGCTCTTGGTGCTCAATCACCACAAAATAGTACGTTCCCTTGGCCTCGACCATCTCATCAAACCTCTCGATGAACTGGGTCTCATCGGTGTCACCAACCCACGTGAGGACCCGCAAGCAATCGAAAAGCCCCTTGGCGTAATCCCCTCTCGCCAGGGGGCGAATGGTGAAGCCGTCGGGCAGAGAGCGGGAAACCTCGGCTGAGATGAGGGAGGCTGAGAAAAGAGCCGGACTGTCGTCCATGATCACCTGCAAGAAGTCGGGGTGGATGGCTCGGCCTCGAGGTCAAAGATCTGGTGCTTATGTGGTTAGGTGCGGAACGTACAGAAGAGGAACGTGTTCGGATGCCAAGCTCAACTGCAGCGTTGGAAGAAGGAAGGTTGTCAACAGTAGACATAGAGTTAGCGCTGCAAGTACTCACACTTATTATACTAACCTATTTACCTAACTAGGTGGTAATAAAGCTCTATTAATTGCATATGGGGGTGGTATCCAACAGCACATAGATGGCCGTCTCTTCATCACACTGGACACCTTTTGCATCGCATCTGTATTATACAGTTCCAGGATAATGGGCCCGAGAATTTGTGCGCAATCGCATACAATTTGGTATTGGCAGAGCCCAGTACAACTGATATTGTATGCATGTGCACCCTACCACCCCCCTTTACATCCAAAGCCGCCTGTCCCACACACTGTTGCAGCAGTAACAAGATAATCGAGCAGTATAATACATTAGCTTCGTCTCGATGGTTCATTGAGCCACGCGGTCCATATAACCTTCCCAGTGGGTATTCGATAACAGAACCGAGCAAGGGGGGGAGGGGAAGGGTGTAAGATAGGAGTACACTGCGAGCATGCTAACATGCGTAATTACATGGATGCTTGTCAAACAATGTTCAATGTCGCTAGGGCCGACGCCATGCCTAATCTATTTCTCGTCAGTCAGCCCCTTGTCCAGCATCCTCAGCTATCGAAGCTCTTCAATAACGACTCCAGACTCCCCGGACTGTCGTCAAGGTACCCCAGATCCACAAGCACATCCAATGACATCTGCGCGTATTTCGTCGCCGTCTTTGTATCCTTCGCTTTCCAATAGAGTCGGGCGAGGATCTCGTATTGTGCTGAATATAGCGCTTCGAGCTCCTCGATACGCAAGAGCTCCAACATTTCGTGTGTGAGCTTGACTGCCTTGGTCCCATCCCAGGCCTCAATAGCCTGGTACACTTCCTTACGCATGTTCTCGATCTTTGATCTCCGGTAGTCAGAGGCGGCGACTTCGGCCCTAGAGGCGTCGCAGAGGTTACAGGTGCAATTGAACCCCCAGTGAGACAACGAGATCTACTTTGCGCATTAACAGCTTGATCGACCATCCGGTATTCAGCAATATGGCTAGAAATTGGTGGCAAGCGATGTAGGATAGGCACGGTGGCGTGAACTGCCACGCAATCGCCCGTATCACAGGGTAAGAGATCGTCCAAGAGGGAAAAGAAAAGCAAAATCTCGTTGGTACTAACCTGCCTCTGTTCGCGAGTTTGCCCCATTGGGATATCTGTAGTTCATCGGACACATGGTTAACAGCACACTCCAGGCATGTTTCCGACGTAATAGTGAATAGTGAGTCGTACAGCTAATGTTGATCTCTTCGCCGGGCTCAATCCTCTTTGTGGCGAGGATGTTGACTGACAGGCTTTCTGGTAAGAATTTGATAAAAGCACTGGCAGGCATATTAATACTTGATATAGGAACAGTGCTCATCCTAACGCGTACTTGGGGTTGCAAGCATGGTTTATTCTCTATCAATCTGTGTCAGTCGAGTGATGTCGTGGACATTTGGCTTCGGGAGACTCAACGGAAATTTCAGGGTATACTGCCATATGAGGCTCGCCAGATAGGGTGTCTAATAGTGAATACACACGTGACTTGTTAGTCTCCACTGTCCATCCTTACGAGGTTCGAGCAAGTTATCCTCCTTGTCCTCTTGCATTCCTGGCCTAGACCGGAGAATTGTACCAAGAGAAGTACGTGGAGTTAGTTATTTATTACTTACTACCGAAGGTTAGCCATTACAGGTCGGGAAGCTTGCGGCACGGCCCCAGGTTTGGCACGCCGGCACGGGGTGTCTTGAAACATACCATGAAAAGGCATTGGTCCTCATTATATCCTCCACGATATCGGCCGAATTTGCATTTGTGTGGCCGAGCTGAAGCAATTTGTCCGGGTCCGCGAGCTGGTCAGCAGCTCGGTGGAGGAGGTTGTATCCCATGGCTACGATATCGGGTGTCAGTTTTTCCCCCCCTTCAATGTAGGTATCTGACGAGGAACAAGGGGGCCCGGACTCATGTCCTAAAAGCGATGCATCCCCCTGCCCCAGAAACGAACTCCCGGAGATTATAGAAGACGAATGATATGAGTATGGATAGTACTTACTTCGTTTCACTGATACAGGGAAAGATACGTCGAGAATAACGGAAGCCCAGTCCGTCACTGCGATATCTGGCGTCAGTATCTCCGCTCCTCGATTTACCTAGCTCTGGGACCTATTTGAAGAGCCTTGAACACCCGACCATATTGTGATGGTGTGATATGCTATGACTTAGAGAATGGGACACAATGATGGTAAATGGCCCTGTATGCTACTCACTGATTGCCTCGGAGCGTTCGATACGGCGCGTTGCAATCACACCCTTTCCTTTCCCCGGAACTTCGGCAATCCTGTAGGCGGCACCCCCGCCATCGCGGCGAAGTGTCTTCGTGCGGGAACTGCCGGGATCGTTCAGCATGCCGACGCTGTTTGCAGCCGTCTCAGGGGTAGTAATTATGCTGACGCCTCCATCTCCGTGCCGTGAATTGGTGAAAACGCAGTACTCCACCCCTGGCTTCTCCTGGGATGGGAGGCAATCCGGTGCGTGTGTCCAGGGAGACCAGTCAACCGGTTGATATCCCACGTCCTTATCAATGGGCAGTGGACAGCCGATCTGGCTGGGAGGTTGAAGTGCAGCTGGCACGCTTGGTGGGCATTCCTTCTGGGCAACGGGAACGTGGCCGTGGGACGCGGAACACGGCCACCCGATGGGTAGGGAGAACATCGTAACGTAGAGGCGAAGACTTGGGCTCCTTGGCGCATACATTATAGCTCTAGGCCGCAAGAAGGAGAAAGGGAATAAGCTGGCCGGGCGCGCCAGCAAGATGATGGCAACGCTTCAAGCATAGGTAGACACTGCTGGAATAAGCCCACGTTTAATACGAAGTTCGATCGTCCTCCAGCTAGCCAAGCAAAATGACCCCTTGTCGCGAAAGATCAGGGTTTCCACTAGACATAGTTCACCTCCGTTCGCACATGGGGTGGTGTATTCCGGAACTTGTCACAACAATTCCGGGTGACAGGACACCGCATCAGGTCAATACAATCGGCCCGAACATACCGGCCTGGGCTGAGACTTTGGTAGTAATATATCCGCCGGGCTTGTATTAGGCCTCCGCGGGCTGATTGGCCGTACCGGCCGGGATACACACCTTGGCCATGCCGATCTGTAGACACCGGCTAAACTGACACAACGACGATCAACCCGAAACAGCCATCCGATATAACAGTCCTCTTCGATATACGTGTGTAGGTATCTGACTCGTCCCTGGCAGGCGGGTTCTCGTGTACACACACCGTCTTTATAATGGATATCCCAAATATCAGTTTACTACTACCATACCGAATGGATGAGCACGCACGTACGGTAGCACCAAGACTTGATGACACCCAAGTAACGGCCTTGAAATGAACAGTGACTCTAGGTCCCTGCAGCAGATATTATGACGCACATAGGAATAGTATACTAATAGCCAAGCGGAGTGAATATCGATACATCGTCAACACGGGGGTTATTGCTGGTTCGATAAGCGCATACAACAGTATAGTGGTGGCTAGAAACAATGAAAGTGGCTGGCGTATGTCCAACTCGTTCATAATGCAGGTCACAATGTTTTTCGATAGTCGGTTCATTCTGAACTACCGGGGAATCAGTGACCGCCAAAACTGGTTAGAATGCAGAACCGTGTAGAGCACCGTCTACGTTATCCTCAATCATGACTTGGCCTATCATCGGCTACAATGGTATCTAATGCCATGCCCCGCAACGCCATAGATAATCCATGATGTCCTTCATCTATCTATCCACTTGCGCTATGTCGAAACTCCGTCCGAGCCTTTCTCAGCCCCGGGTTGTTGCCCTGGATGGCGTGAGCCCTTGTCCTTGACCTTCTTTTCTTTCTTTGGGGGCGGCGGGTAAGCTTTCAAGGCCGTCTCTTTCCAATCGCTAGAGCCCTGATAGGCGGCTTGGATTGGTTCCAGGAGCGAGTTCAACGCTTGCGCCACGGCAGGTTTCAATATCTGAGGTGATAGCTATGTAACGGTCAGCCTGAGGTGCATACAGAGATCTCCAAGGACCGAGAGGGTTTTCGGGATGGGCATACCACGTCGTTCCTATAATCTTCATGCATCTGGTCGATAGTGGTGTAGACTAATGGCTCTAACCCATCGCGAGAGCGATCGACGCGGAACTCTCGGTTTCCACGTAGAGCTGCCGCTGGGAGCAGAACAAATTCCACAAAAGCCAGAACACCGTTTTCCTCGACGACTTTGGGGGCAGCGACGGCCTTACGAATCTTCTTGGTGACTACGTCGGGGGGGTCGAGCAGGTCGATCTTGCTATCTACTGTGTCCTTAGCAAATCCCCCATACAGCATGCTACTACACGTTGGTGAGCATACCTGGGTCACTAGCACTCATTTTACCGCCGTGCAACCCCGGAACCATGGGGTTGAGTAGGTGAGCCCGCTGGAAAAGATCGATTAGCCCATGAAAGCTCTTGGAGGGTTATGATGTATCGAGGGCGGAAATGACCTCCTTGTATCCCAGCTTAGGTAGCCAGTCCTTTGCAGCGGTAAATAGCTTCCTCTGATCCAGGCCTGATGAGAAGAGTTAGCTCAAAGCGCGAGGCTGCTTGCCGCCGGATGAGCAATCACCTCCGAATTGAGCATCAACCCCGAGGTGTTGCTCGTCTAGGACCTGGAGGATGGGATAGAGTAGGCCGCTTAAGGGGGCATTGCTTGACTGCTTGACAACTTCTGCACCGGCTTTCCTGGCATCATGTTCCGAGACGAGGGATGAGAGTTTGTAGACGTCCATGATGTATTCGGGATTCTTCTGGTAGGAATTGCCCATGACAAATCTCAGCTTTTCGCTCGACACACCGACCGACAGCATTATAGACTCCACAATACGGCGGTAGTACTGGGCCCGCTGCTCGACGAGCTCGAGGGGCGCTTTGAGGTTATCGAGGAAAGCGTGGATGTCGGCAATCAGGATGGTGACATCACACCCGGCAGCTAACAGCTGAGCTATCTTGATGGCAGGGACGAAGTAGCCGCAGTGAGGGCGGCCTGTCGGCGCAGTGCCTGCGTGGGGTCAGGTCAATTGGGGCTGTTCGACAAGCACGCGCCGAGTTCGTTCGGTAATGATGGTGGCTGACTTACCCCAGTAGATCTTGGGGTTTCGGCCTTCGGCGACAATCTTCTCGATGATCTCGGGGTTCAGGACTTCGGCCAGGTTCTCGCGGATGAGAGCGAGCCTTTCGGAAGCTTGCAACTCCATCGTTGTGCCCGGGATTGACCAACACCTGGACGTTCAGACACACAGCTCGGCCTTGGCTGCTGCGAGACAAGAAAGGACTGACTGAGGTTTGGATTGAGGGGCAGAAAATTGGCTGCCCCTCGTGAGTCACGTCCATCGCTCCGTCACACAACCCGATATTTACCCGCCAGCGGATCACGCAGCACTGCCAGTGTGTAATGACCTACCTAGGTATTGTACTTCCTGTTGCTTTCGAGACCTTGCATTACATAGGTACCTAGCTGCCTACCTACCTAGGTGGGTAGGTAACCTACTCCGCCCCGACAATTACAATTCATATAGATGGTACCGGGTATAAAGGAATGGAGGGCTCCGTAACGGGCATTGGCATATGTAGGGATATATGGATATTAAGTATCTATGTAGTACATCCCTGGCTATGTACATGGAGTTCTCCGCCGAGTGGTTATCCGTACCAATAAATATTACAATACACGTGAATCAGCTCGTCATCCAAAAACGCCCCGCGTATACCCGCACGCTGTACGCCGTGACCGTCCCCCATTGCAAATCCCGGAATATCAAATTATACATGGTCTCTCCTGCTGTCTCTGGCCATGAGCGCTGTCTGTCAACGGGACCCATCTTGTCCCACTCGTAGGGAACGCTGCGTAGCTGGGTTCGAGCTGTAAGCCCGGACGGCAGCCTCGAGGTTTTCTAAGCTGGAGCGATCGCCGTAGGCGTTCTCCAATGTTTTCGTCCTGCCCGCTGCGGCGTCGCCGTGGATCACTGCGTCGCGTCGCGAGGAGACCTGCGAGCCAACATAGTACGCTGTCGAAGGAGCCGGTTAGCTTGTCTGAGTCGCAACAAGAGAGGCTGACTGGGGATACGAACCTAGTCCTATAGCTGCAATAAACGGCGCCAGTCTTGTGGTCCCGATGTTAGCTCACACTCGGCTGCTCGGAATCCATGGGTCGCGGCTGCTACGGTGCGGGAGACCTACTTAGCTGATGCGGGCAACCTCTTCGGCCCGGCTTTAGTGACTTTAGCAATGGACGGCTGAAAATCGAAGCCGGGAAGATGCGAGCCGAACGAGTTTGTTGTCATTTCGCAGTCTTTTTGTTGTTGAGGAGCTGGTAAGAAGTATTGAGGTAATTGGTTGGCCGGGACAGATAGGTAGTTCTGAGGGTGCGCAGCAATGGGATATACTTGAGAGCGTCATGGGACCAGCTGGGTGGAAGCCTATATATAGGAGGAAGCAAGGTCACGGAAGTCCATCAGCTGGACATGCGTTTGCACTTGCATAGCGTTCGCCGTGGTAGGATCAGGAGGTTGTAGGGGAATTTCGGAACGATTGTTCAATGATGGCCTGATAACATGTTATTGGAACGGGCGATAGTCGCATGACATCAAACGAGCAGACAATGGGGCAGATCTAAAATGCATGTACCCGTTAGTTAGTGTGCATTTCTTTTAAAAACCAACTAGTGGGGCTTAGTTAGGAAATAGTATTATATCTTATATAATACTATTATACACACCTTTAAAAAGTAATAGTTAATTAATAAAAATAGTTATTAACTTGTT